>CM053786.1:695386792-695986792 GCA_028749045.1 Cupressus sempervirens | reverse complement strand
TGGATTATAATAGGATGATATACCTTATTCTATGTATGTATATTCTTTGAGCTTGTCATACCCTGTGACATGTACAGTGGATGATTGAGTATTTGAAATGTAATGAATAGACATTGGACTTATCATTATTATTTCATGTGGATGTTGTACCAGATGGATTCATGTATGTTAGATGTTTCTAGATGTAATCCAACATTAAGGGATCTTAAAGAATGTAATCTGATATGTATGTTATGTTTAATTTCAGATGGACATTACTATTGCTTTCGTTATTGTGCATAAGTTATATGTGGTATTTACTTTCATGTTAGAAAAAAAAAAATGCTACCAAACTTAGTGAAATTTTAGTTTAATTCTTTGGATCCCTTGGCAGGGCATTACATTTGGTATCAGAGCCTGGGTTTCTACATTGGGAGCTCTGGGTATTTTGGAACAATTGGAACTTTGAACTATTATCTGTATCTTTTCAAACTTGAAACTAGTTGAACTGAGATAGAACCTGAACTATTACTTGCATATTTTTCATACTTCAACACTTAGTTTCAAAACTAGAAATTTTACTTAAACCTAAACATAGAACTAAACTTAGTCTATTGCCACATGTGATCATAATTGTACCTTGCACTATTGTAGGATGGTATCTGAGACTTGGTCTTCTGTTAGAGGCCATGGTAGAGGTCATGGTCATGGTAGAGCTATCAGTGTCCATGAGTCTACCCATGAGGGATCAGCTCACGTAGAGAGCAGGGAAGAGCACTCTAGTAGGCAGTAGGAAGAGAGCCATAGTGAGGACCAAGCTGAGTCTGAAGGGGTCAGTTTGAGATAGATGATGCACACTATTCTAAATCATCTACCTCCTGTTCAAGAATAGCCTAAAGTGCACCAAACAGAACAAGAGCATAGACCCAAATCTAGAAGTCCTCGAAAGGATCGTCAAAGGTCCATTGTGTCCACTCAGATGAAGGATCTTTCAAGATCTAAGGTCAAGCCTTTCAATGGGCAAGGTTCTGGTTATGCGGCCAAGTAGTGGCTTATTTCCCTCAATAGGATTTTTTCCATGCAGGAGTTCGACAACAATGTTAAGGCAAGATTTGTGATTACTAATTTAGAGAATTTTGGGGCCACATGGTGGATGATTGAGGAGAAGATGCTGGGAATCGATATGAGCAGTGTTACGTGGGAACTATTCTTGGAAAGTTTCTGTGAACGATTCCTACAAGAGGAATGGAAATAGCAAAGGATAGATGAATTCCATAATCTTAGATAGTATACTTTGTCAGTAACTGAGTATGAGCATAAGTTTTATGAGCTCATGTCTTTTTCAAGGTTCAGTGAAAATTTAGCTTAGTTGACACAACATTTTATTAGGGGTTTGAATAACCATATAATTGGGGGAGTTAAGGTATTTGAGCCAAACACCCTCAAGGATGCGTTACATTGAGCTATCCTTGTTGAGCACAGTGTCAACCTTGGTCAAGGTGGTTTTGTAGGAGTGCCAGCAGTATCGGGATCTAAAGGCAACTACAATTCTGGTGGTAACAAGAAGTTTTTTTTCTCTAAGGGGAAACAGTATCAGCAGCAGTCTCAGCAGAAACAGCAACAGAAGGGATCAAATTCTGAAGCTCAAGGTGGTGGCAAAGGTTCTAATGCCAAGAACAACCACAATGCTCAATGCAATAAACAAAATTAGTCCAATCAGCCAGCTTAGAGTAGCCGATCTTTTGTGAGTAGGAACAGTCGTCAACAATCAAATGTACCACCTATGGGAAGAGGATTTGGCAGAAATATAGAATGCTTTTCATGTGGATGGATTGGACATTATGCAGCTTAGTGTCCTCAGTGAACACCTCAGTTTTTTAGGACCTAGACCTATAGTTTTAGAGCCTACAGTTTGTGATGTAGGTAGAGCTCATAGAGTTTTTACAGTAGTTGATTAGCATCAGGCAGATCATCAGGGAACAGTGGTTGAGACCATAGGTGCTATTAGAGGTATATCTCTTTCAATATTGTTTGATTTAGGAGCTAAAAATTCATTTATTTCACTATCTATAGTTTCTAAGTGTAAGCTGGATGTGGTGAAGCAAGATCATGGTTGGCAAGTGGAACTAGCCTTAGGCATTAAGGTCTCCACAGACTCTATAGTTCATAAGTGTTGACTTAGCTTAGGAACCTTTGATACAATAGTAGATCTTTGAGTTATACCCCTTGGTTCCTATGATGTGGTTTTAGGCATGGACTGGCTTGGATCTCATAGAGCCAGTATAGATTGCAGGAAGAAGATTGTTATGTGCCAAGATGACCAAGGGAATGATGTGCAGATAGTTGGGATACCAAGGCCTATATCTCTGCGGATGATTTCTGCTATGCAATTGAAGCGGAGTTTCTGTAAGGGATGTTAGATATTTTCTGTTATGGTAAATGATCTTGATGAGGAAGATCCCATGAGGAAGATTTTAGATCACTTGATTTTATAGGAGCACGCAGATGTCTTTCCAAGTGAGGTTCCAGGCATGCCTCCAAAGAGGGACATTGACTTTAGTATTGATCTAATTCTTGGAGTGGAGACTATCTCTAAAGCTCCTTATCGCATGACTACACAAGAATTGGGTGAGCTACGTCTTTAGCTAGAGGAACTTTTGGCCAAAGGGAGCATTTGACCTAGTGTATCAACATGGGGAGCTCCAGTGCTCTTTGTGAAGAAGAAAGATGGTTCTTTGGGCCTTTGTATCGACTACAGATAGTTGAATAAGGTGACTATTAAGAACAAGTATTGTTTACCTAGGATTGATGACTTATTTGATCAGATCAAGGGAGCTACAATATTCTCCAAGATTGACCTTAAGTCAGGATACCACCAGCTTTGCATTAAGGAAGAAGATATTCACAAGACTACTTTTTGAACTCACTATGGGCATTATGAGTTCACAGTGGTACCTTTTGGGTTGACTAATGCTCCATCGGTGTTCATGAATTTGATGAATGGTGTGTTTCAATCTTATCTGGATAGGTTTGTACTTGTGTTTCTTGATGACATTTTGATATATTGTAAGACTCAAAAGGAGCATGAGGAACACTTGCGGTTGGTATTACAGTGTTTGAGAGACAATCAACTTTATGCCAATGCAGCTAAGTGTGAATTCTTCAAATCGAAGATTCAATATTTAGGACATGTTATTTTAGGTTATGGTATTTTAGTGGATCCTACAAAAATTCAGGCGATAATAGATTGGACAACACCGACTAATGTGTTAGAGATTCGTAGTTTCATGGGTTTAGCCGGTTATTATCGTAGATTTTTCCAAAACTTCTCTAGGATAGCACACCCTATCACTTCTCTTCAGAGGAAAGGAAAGATGTTTGTGTGGATAGAGAAATGCGAGGAAGCTTTTTAGAAGCTCAAGGAGCTTTTGACTAGTGCACCAATTCTAGTCGTACCTGATCCAGAAGGTGATTTTATGGTGTATACAGATGCTTCTCTTGAAGGGATTGGGGCAGTGTTGATGGAGAATGGATGGGTGATTGTGTATGAATCATGCAAGCTCAAGGATCATGAGTTAAATTATCCTACACATGATCTTGAGTAAGCAACAGTAATTCATGCTTTGACAAGGTGGAGACATTTCTTGTTGGGGCACAGATTTGAGCTACACAATGATCATCATATTCTTTAGTACATTTTTACTCAACGTAATTTGAATTCTTGCCAGAGGCGATGGATGGAGTTTCTATGTGAGTATGATTTTGAGGTTAAGTACATTCAGGGTAAGGAGAATGTGGTGGCGGATGCTTTGAGTCACAGGAGACATGTGGTATCATCAATGACTCTTAGTGTGGATTTGAGGAGTCAAATTCTTCAAGAGCTTCCTACGGATTCATGGTATCAGGAAGTGTGCAGAGAGATAGATTCAGAAAAACCTTTGGAAGGTAAGTTTGCAGGTTACGTTCAAGAATCAAATGGTCTTTTGAGACATTTGGGGAGGATTTATGTGCCATTTTTGGATGAGCTTCACACCTTGATACTGGCAGAAGCCCATCGTACACCTTACTCAGCACATCCAGGTGTCAAGGAGATGCATGCAGGTTTGAGACATTTATTCTTTTGGTCTGTGATGAAGTGAGATATTGCTGATTTTGTGGCTAGGTGCCTTGAGTGTCAAAGAGTTAAGGCAGAACATTAGCACCTAATTGGACTTTTGTAGCCTAATCTCATTCCTTCTTGGAAATGGGATATCATCTCCATGGATTTTATAGTAGGATTACCTATGACTATTCATCATCATGATGTTATCATGGTCACCATTGATCGGTTGACTAAGGTGGCACATTTTTCACCGATTAGGTCTTCCTACACAATAGCTTCTATAGCTAATGTCTTTATGCATGACATTGTGAGATTACATGGTATTCCTAGAAAGATCATTTCTGACAGGGATCCTGTATTCACATCTACATTTTGGACATCGCTGTAGCATGAGCTTGGAGCGCAATTAAACTTTAATTCGACATATCATTCAGAGACTGATGGTCAGATAGAGAGGGTGAATCAGGTTTTGGAGGACATGTTATGGATGTATGTGATGGATAGGCAGACACATTGGGAGGACTATCTCTACCTGGTGGAGTTTTCTTACAAGAATGGGTATCATAGTTCTATTGGCATGGCACCATTTCAAGCATTATATGGACGTCCTTGTCATACACCATTGCGTTGGGACAGTCTTGAGGATCGCATCCTATTGGGTCCTGAGATGCTTTGTGATATGGAGCAATAGGTAGTGCATACCCGTGAGCACTTGACTACGGCACAGGATAGGCAGAAGAAGTGTGTTGATGCTCATAGGACTGATAAGTAGTTTGCTGTGGGTGATAAGGATTTCTTGATAGTGCGACCCCGAAAGAGTCTGATCTAATATGGAAAGGGTTCTAAGCTAGCACCTTGCTTTGTGGGACCATTCGAGATTCTAGAGAGGATTAGCCCGGTTGCTTACCGCCTTGCTCTACCGCCCAGCCTAACTCGCATTCATGATGTTTTTCACGTTTCAATGCTTTGGCAGTATATTCCTGATATTGTACATGTTCTTGATTGGAATGCATTGCAGGTAGAGGATGGGCAACTGGCTTCGAAGCTGGTTCATATTCTAGAGCAGCAGGAGTTGACCCTCAGGGGTTGAACCATCGAGCAGGTAAGGGTCCAATGGGAACCTATTGACGATTCTTCAGCTACTTGGGAGGATGCAGCTAGATTGAGGGAGTTATATCCCTACTTATTTGTAGGCTTCCAGGAGTAAGCCTAACCCAAGGGGGGGTGGATGTAGTGCCTACCCTCGTTCACATCTTTTCTGGACATATTGTTGCTGTTATTATCAGACTATGATGGACTAGTTTAGTGGTATTGTTTTGAGACTATCGAACATTATGTTATGGATTCAATGGTTATGTGATGAGATCATTTAGACTTTACATTTCATGCATACATGATGATCATTATATTGTGTTTACTTATTGATGATTAGTTGGATGGTTTATTATCTCATGTGCTTTATTATGGATACTTACCCCATACTTGCATGTGTATGGTGTGTGTGTTTTCTTATTGTATGATGTTTCTGATGTGGTTAAGGAAGGGAGTCGTAGTCACCTACTTAGTTGAGATCTACATGATGCACCACTTCCTACCATTGTCTGTTTAGCTTAGCATTATATATATATTTTATGTACATGCATGGTTTTTTTGCAGGTTGCAGGTACCGGGTATCGACTTCCCTGAATTGCCAGGATGAGCGTACCCTATTATACTATCTCAATGATAAGAGAAGGGAGATAAATTCTCAACTCCAAATCTCAAACCTTTAAGCCAATTGTCCTAGTGAGGTAGGACAAGTACCTGGATATTTTACCCACCGAATGTGTCGGATGATATAATTCGTGATTTTTAACCCTTTAGATTGAGTTTGTGTGATTTGCTCTATGATGGGTTTTCATATTTTATCTTGGAGGTCTATGGTGAATTTTGTATTAATTAAGTCTTAATAAATAGATTTAATTAATAAATTAATTATTTGAGAAAATTAATATAAAATATCATGTTATTTGATAGTTTGATTATAATTAATTAAATGAGAATTAAAATTGAAGAAAAAAGAATTAAATAAAAGAAAATTAGACATTAAAATTAATAATAATAATAAAATAATAATAAAGAAATAAATAAATAATAATAATAAAAGTTATAAAAATTAAAATGAAAGTTATAAATATTAAAATAGAAAATTACATAAAAGTGAATTGGAGTTATAAGCTTGCATAGGAGTTAACGCACTTTTCTATTTCTCATGTGTCAACAACACGTGGGTTAGTGCATCAATTAAGCACATTGTGTCTACAACCCTATGGCTCATCTTGAAGGTTGGAAAAGACCCATGCTTAGTTGGTGACACCTTCTAGCTATTTCTAGAAGCATTCTAGGTATTTCCTGAGAGCTCTTTATATTCAGGCATTCCTAGAAGCTTAGACATAGCGTTTGGAGTGCAATTGGAGCATTGGAGGATTCGAGAGTTCTAAAGAAGGGAGCTTGCTCTACGGGTTTTTTGAGGAAGAGGGAATTAGCATCGGATTTCGAGTAGATTCTTGTGATTTTACTTATGCTATTTCTGTATCATGCATTCCCTGTCTTCTTCGTGTGTTCCATATCTCTTCTAAAGAATTTCATATTTTTATTGTATGCATTCTCAATATGGGTAGTTTAATTTATTTGAGAATTTTATATGCATACATCAAAAAAGAAGACGGGGCTAGGGTTGAGATTCATAGTCAAACCCATTAGATTAATTATTGGAAATTTTGGAGATCAAAGGTTTATGGAGAAATTCTAAAAATTGAAATGTATATATATATTGTCAATTTGCATACACATATACATATATATATATATATGCAATATATATATATATATATATATATATATATATATATATATATATATATATGTATATGTATACATGTTCATATGCTGTGATATTTTTAAATATATATATATATATATATATATATATATATATATATATATATTAAAAATCGAATCATATATCCTTAGGCAAAAACATTTTAACAAACGTTAAAACCAAATTGCAAAACCCAAATGGAAATCACGTAAGCGATTTTAAAAATTATATACATATTATGCATTATGTAGGGGGGGGGACGAGAGCCTCGCCCCCACTGCGGTCGCAGTGTACCGCCGTCGCAGGCCCTGTGACCGCAGGGTCCTGCGTACCAACGGTTATGTTATATATATGAGTTTACAACATTTTCCATATGTGTGAAGTCGATTTTAATTTTTATTAAAATTTTATGTGTTAAATGGTATTAGTCGAATTTGTTAATTCGATTTTGTCCAATAATTTAGATATATTCATATATGTATTTACATATATATATATATATATATATATATATATATATATATATATATATATATATATATATATATATATATATATATATATATATATATATATATATATATATATATATAATATGTAAATATGATTATTAATAATTTGTTTTATAATTTTATAATTGATAAATGATTTATATCAAAGGTTCATGGTTTAAATTAATTTTTTTATTAAGTATATGAAATTTAATTATTAATTTTGGTGGGGGACGTTTTGACTCAAAGTTTATAATTAAAGATGGATTTAAAAGAATATTTTTATTCATTCAAAACATATAAATGTTTGTCCAATTCTTTCTCTAAACTTGGAAACGTAAACTGAGAATTTTGCATTTAAATTTAAGTTGTAAATTTAGCAAAACCAAAACATGTGTTTGCATTATGTATTCTTTATGCTATTGTCTTGGGTTTCAGGTTGACTAGTGTTGAATAGTTATAGGACGTCTACTAGAGGCTTGGAGGTTATGTGATTGTGATGTCATGATGATGTTTAATTTTGATCTTTATAAACCCAACCATGGTTATGTGATGGAATGCTCTATGTTTTAGATGTGATTACTGATTGTTATAGTTGAGATTCTTATGTATGAGATACTTGACTTAACCATTATTTTTGGCCATCTATCAGTTATCCTTGGTTATTTTCTAGTCGCTATGATGGGACTGAAATGTTGATTCATTTCTTGATGATGTCATCTCGTGACATGTTTGACTCAACCATTTTGAAGTCTTCGATCAGTATGATTTTGAGATATTCTTGGTTGCTTGTTGAGAACCAATGGATATTGTGATTTATTTTGAGATATGTTTTGGTTATTTTGAACCAATGATTATTATGATTATCAGTGATACTTCAGTTGCCAATAGAGAGCTATTGTGTTCATGATTTTCTATGGATGTTTGCTCATGGAGATTTGATGCTTTTATGCATATTTGATGATTTTATTATGGATTATCTTTTCTGATTTTAAGATTTATGATTCCACGAGCTTAGGGTAGGATATCTGCATGTAGTGATGGGAAGTGGCTTGAAATTAGGGCCGGCCCTAAGAGTCTACTAGGGTAACTCATTGTAAGTTGGATTAATAAGTGATAACATTCAAACCTAATACTAATTGAATGAACCTAAAAAGATAAGTGTTTTGTTCTCACCCATGCCTTGAGTGCTTGGACAGGCTAGGATGGGAGTAGTGAGAATGTATGGTTGCAACCTTGCATTCCATAGTATGCCTCATCAGTATGAGAGGATACTAGTGGCCGCATGATATCAGTATGGACCTATGGAGTTTAGCTAACTGCCAAGGTAACTTGTATGTGATAATTGCGATGACACTTTCTTGCCTACATAGTACGTTCCTACATGTCATTGTGTGCCTCTGGGATTAGATGTCGGATTTTGTGTTTGGATCCTTTGAGTTAGTATACTTTTAGGATTCCTGGACATATAGAGATTTGTGCTATGTTATTTTGTTAGCCAGTATGGGACTTGAGATTATCTCCTCAGCACAGTGGGAGTGGACCACTTAGGTACCACGTGGTCGGGTGGTAGTGTATTTTCCACTCTTATCATTTGAGATTCATTGAGACATCGTGGCTGATGTGTCCTTCATGTTGATAGATATGTATCCTTTCATTGATGATTAGCATATGTTAGATGATGTTATCTTATGCTTATATTTGCATGTTAGATTGCTTTCTACATATGATGTTGTATATGTTAGGAGTGACATTCCTACTATGTTAGTACTGATTATCTCTTCAATGATTGGGAATGTTACGCATGGAGGGATGGCTAGGATCCACGATGGTCTAATGATGCTATTAACGGTTGGGAGGAACTGTGCACTTAGTTTATTATGTTTGATCTTTATGATAGATGAGTATGTATTCTATGATGATGTATCATGTATATCATGAATCATGGATTAGAATAGGATGATGTACCTTATTCTATGTATGTATATTCTTTGAGCTTGTCATACCCTGTGACATGTACAGTGGATGATTGAGTATTTGAAATGTAATGAATTGACATTGGACTTATCATTATTATTTCATGTGGATGTTGTACCAGATGGATTCATGTATGTTAGATGTTTCCAGATGTAATCCAATGTTAAGGGAACTTAAAGAATGTAATCTGATATGTATGTTATGTTTAATTTCAGATGGACATTACTATTGCTTCCGTTATTGTGCATAAGTTATATGTGGTATTTATTTTCATGTTAGAAAAAAAAAAAATGCTACCAAACTTAGTGAAATTCTAGGTTAATTCTTTGGATCTCTTGGTGGGGCATTACATTTCTTGTCTCATTTTGGCATTACTATGTAAATATATAGAATAAATATTTGGTATTAATGTCGAAAAGGGGGAGAAAGATGTATAAATATGTATAGTTTTGTAAAGGGGGAGATAGATGGAGAAAGATGTGAAAAGTTATGGGGGATAAAATATAATAAGTTGTAAGAACAATGGGGGAGAAAGATGCAAAAACATGTACAATAAACATATATTGTATATATCAAGGAAATGTATAGTATACTTAACAAACTAATTTTAAAAATCTCAAAAATAGTATACTCTACTAAGCTAAGAATCACAAGGTGATGGTATTCAAGAAACTTTTTATATTTAGTGTTAGCTAATAAGTGTTTTTGTCACTAATGCCAAACGGGGAGATTTCTTACATATCACTCAACTTTGTTATTAGTGGCATATACTTATTGAGATTGTAAGTATCTACTGAGCATATTGTATAGTTAACAATTTTTATGAAGTATTTCTGCTCTCACCAAGTTCTACAATTGCTATTGATTCCTTTAGACAAATTTTAGTGTATGTTGAGAAATTAAAATTAGTGTGAAAGTCAAAAGAATAAACTGAGCATTTCAGTGTATGTCAAGTTTACCAGTGTGAGCTGAGTAGTGTAGAGCTTACTGAGGTCACAATAGATGTGATGCGAGTCTAGTGTTAACCAAACTACTCTATGTTAACCAAGTGATTTAGTTTATAATGAGCTCATAGAGGAAGCATTGATTGAGTCAGATGGTATGAATCAAATGGTTACATTTATATGTTGAGTTTCACAGTATTCACCGAGTCACCAATGTAGACCAAGTTCAAGACTACTTGGAAGTGATCAGTATGGATTGAGCTTCTACATCTACCAACTACATGATGATGCCAAGCATTAACAGTAGATACCAAGTATCAGAACCTCACCAAGTCAATCTTCAAAACCCAATTTTCTACATTTGAGCCGACTTTGTAATATTTGTTTAAACTTGTATAGTGGCCAACTTTTTAATTGTATAATTGGATTGGTATATATGTAATAAATTTTATCATATCCAAGTGTGTGTAGGTAATGAAATGTAATCAAATGCAATCAGAGAAGAGAAAAAAGAGAGAATTACAAAGGCTACAATAGTATAAGGAGCAACAAAGATATATCTATCACAACAAGGTGATTTGTACATAAATGAATCTCATTTATCAAACTAAGTTGTAGATTAGAGATCAGCTATTACTTCATCCTAATAGGTTGATTGGTCAAATCCTTTAACAAGGTAGACCTAAAAGTCTTTTGCAAATCTCTTTACTAAGTGCATACTTCATTGTATGTTTGTAAATCCTTTAACAAGGTGGACCGAACAGTCCTTATTGCTCCTAGCAGGGAAAGTCATTAGAAGTGATCAATGTAAGCCTCAATAGGCCAACTTTATATTATAGTACTAAAGCTTGTGGGTATCATCCCCACTCCAGTTTTACTTTTTTTTTTCAAAGGTTTCTGAGTCACCAAATCAATGTGTCAAAGTGTTATGAATGCTTTCATATTTTTAGTTTCTGATGCATGCAATTAGATCAAATTATATGAGAAGGATTAAATGCTAATTGGATTTATTGAAGTTAAAAGTTTTTTAAAGTTACTGATTCACCCCTCTCCTCTAAGTAATTTAGTGTTTGTGAATATTTCCAATAGGCTCTACTCAGCATGCTCCTCAGTCTATAAACCTCCCTTGGCTACCAATCATGCATCTATGAAATTATGTGTAGCCCTAGTGACAATGAGTGAGATCACTTTATGCCCTTGGATAGTACCCCTAACCTTAAATGTGATTTCCTTCTAAGCCTCCATTAATCATGCCAATGACTTCTCATCCTCAGGAATGCTACTCTCCTTTGTAGTGCTATCCTCATCTAAATTAGAATGTTGATCCTCCCTCTATGATTGTGACTCTGTGCTGAGAAATATTCCATTTGATTTTCCTTAGCCTTTAGAGGAGATTTATGAGATAAGTCCCAAGGCTCTATGCAATGAAAACATAGCTTCTTCTTCCTCAACTCATTTAGGGTATGATTATCTAATTTATTATCCCTTTTTGGCTAAGCATCCTTCTGAAAATATCTTTTGTCCTTCTCCTTGTCCTTTTTTACATATGAATCATTGTACTAAAATGTTCTCCTAAAAGAAGAAGGTGCTAAGTCATGAGCCTTTTTAGTGGCCTTTCGTAACATAGCTGGGTCATGCCACTTGACCCAACCCGTCAAGGGATCTGAGAGTACATCCATATACAACACTACTAACCTCCTCTCTAAAATATCTATGACTAATATAGCTAACTTCTAAAATTTACTAATATAAATCTCAACTGATCCCCACTACTTGAGTTGTGTCAACTCCTTAAACTATAACTTGGGATCCCTCATATCAAATCTCTCTACGATCCTCTTAGTAAACTCCATGTAAGATGTGATTTGATTATGTCCTAGGGTTACCATGCCATGGTTCCACTTCTCATGCGTTGGTCCATCCAAATGAATAGCCACATACTTAATAGCCTCATCATCAGACATAGGATTCAGCTGGAAGTATGTATATACCTTCTACACCCAAGCTCATGCAATCATCTTCCCTAAACCATCATAATAAGGTAAAGAAAGCTTCTCAACCTTCTTTCTTAGCTCAAAGTTTTGATTTCTCCCTCCTAATCTAGGCATGTGTCTCATCATCCTACCTATAACTATGTGAGGGAAATATCTACCTATAACTCTGGTCCACCAGCCTCCCAGTCCCTCATGAACTGATCCTGCAACTCAATAATGTGTAGTTTATTTATTGGTTGGACCAAATCTCTAGATGGGAAGCTAGGTAGAAGAGGTCTTGAGCTCATTTTTCAAGCTAGGTGTGCAACGTGTCTAAAGTTATCAGCCTCATTCCCATTATTTCCATGTCCATCATTACCATTAATGTTATTCTAAGGACCATTGTTGTTTCCTCAGCCTCCATTATTATCATTGCCCCTATTGTTATTGTTCCCATTTTTGGCATCACCTAGATCAAGATTGATGCCCAATTGTCTAGCCATAAGCTACAACATAATGTCCATTCCCCTATTCTGCTAGACTATTGCATATGTTTCCCCTCCTTTAATTTACATAGTAATCGTCTGAACATTGCCTCCTCTTGATCTAGATTAGTATTCCTATCACCTCGGTCACCCATACTATTGTCTTGTTCAAATAATATCTCCTCTATGTCTGTATGACTAGATTATATGTCCCTCTATATGGATAAACTAGACTGTTCACTCTACAAGTCTAAACTACTACTTTGACTTGCTCTCATATTGCCAAAATTATAAAGCCCTTGTCGCATGCTCAAATATAAATGCTTAGCCCTTTTGATTTCTATTTTTAGTGTTTTTTATTTCATCAAACACTTTTCCCTCTATTTGACTATTCCAAATTCCCTATAAGACCTCCATAGGATGACAAGACTTATAATTCTTATACCATTGTAATGGACAACCTAGAAATGCTCAAGAATAGAACCAATTGCTAATAAAGATTTTAATGTTTTTGCATAGTTTTGAAACCACATTTAACATGAACAAGAAGGAATTTTTGTAAATTGAATATTGAACTACAACTAAGATAATATTAGTTTTCAAACTAATAAAATTAAATACATAGAAAACTCACTAATTACTCTAGCATTATAACATGATATTCTAGTAATGACTTCCCATCTTGCTTCTATTGTAATATAAATAGTTCCACACTAAAATGCTACTTTAGTAAAAATCACCTTTAATCAGTACAAGATCATCCCTCCACAATGGCATAAGTATCAGACAATGGGTGAGAATGATATGAGCAAACCCCCAATCTACCTATAGTTGTTAATGCACCCAAGCAACCTATTAATGAAATTGATAGCAATGAATTCCAAAGGCCAAACCCCAAGGTAATGATGTCTAGAATATCACAAGAGAGGATAGACATCCTCTAATGCTAAAATAGATCTATAACTCATACATCCATTTTCTTCTCATATCCAACCTACCTAACAATAGCCACAAGCTCTCCTTTTATTACTACTACATAGGGTTGACCACTTTTCATAAGCAATGTGGGATGAATAAAATAAAATAAAATAAAATAAAAAGCTAATGGTCACACAACTAGATAATTTCTAATGTGGGGACATTACATCTACAATCATCAAGAAAAAACCCTTCTCTTCCCTCAGGTGTGAATTCTCTCTCTCTCCCTCCCCCTCTCTCTCTCTCTCTCTCTCTCTCTCTCTCTCTCTCTCTCTCTCTCTCTCTCTCTCTCTCTCTCTCTCTCTCTCTCTCTCTCTCGGTTCTTCATTCACAAAGAATCTTAGCCAAAAACACTTGAAGCATTATGTTTACAAGGAAATATATTTTGTATTCTCAAATTCTCTTGAAAAAAAGATTAAATGACCAAGTACAACAAACTGAAGGAAAATTTGTTTACGTTGAATGTAGAAACAAAACCCTTAAAGAAGCAAAACCATTAAGAAAAAGTTATTATTAGATCCTTTGATGTTATATAGAGGTTTTCTATGTACAAAAAATTAATGTTTTCCAAACCTTATAGATTAAAACCCTACATATATGTCGTTGGATCGAAATCCCCAAATTTCCTATGAAATTACTTCAAAAATAAATTTTTTTTAGATTGGGAACTTGTTAGCAAAAATTATATTAGCATTAGTAACATTAAATTTTTTATTGAAATACCTTTGGCCAAAAAATACACAAACCTGTGAAAATTATTTCAAACAACTCTTATTATTGTGATATTGCTATCAGGATTTTAACTGTGTGATTTTTGAGTCAAACTCATTGACCCATGTTTCATGAGTAGTGAGTCAAAATGAATCCATATCTCATGAGAATAAATGGAACACTTAGCACTCATTGGATCTAGGTGATGCTCACAAGGGTGAAGCACTGGGACTTCTCGGGAGGTCACCCATCCTAGTACTACTCCAGCCTAAGCGTGCTTAACTATGGAGTTTCCTCCATGGTTAAACCCAAAGCTTGCTACCCCATTTGCAAAACCTTCACCAAGTGTTGTGCCTTATGAACCATTCATTAGAAAGCCCCTTAAGCTCATCAATTGATAAGTAGGAGATAATTTCCACAGCAAGTCCAATTTTGATATTGCTATCAAGATTTTAACTATGTGCTTTTTGAGTCAAACTCATTGACCCAAGATTTCAACTGTGTGATAGCAATATCAAAATTTGACTTGCTATGGAAATTATCTCCTACTTATCATTTGATGAGCTTAAGGGGATATCTAATGAATGGTTCATAAGGCACAACACTTGGTGAAGGTTTTGCAAATGGGGTTGCAAGCTTTGGGTTTAACCATGGAGGAAACTCCATCGTTAAGTGCACTCAGTCTGGAGTAGTACTCGGATGGGTGACCTCCCAGGAAGTCCTGGTGCTTCACCCCTATGAGAAACACCTAGATCCAATGAGTGCTAAGTTTTCCATTTATTCTCATGAGAGATGGATTCATTTTGAATCACTAGTCATGAAACTTGGGTCAATGAGTTTGACTCAAAAATCAAATAGTTAAAATCCTGATAGCAATATCATAATTTTACTTGCTGTGGAAATTATCTCCTACTTGTCAACTCTTATTATAGTATTTACCTTTGGTTCTATGGTGGTGTTAATACAAACAAATATTTTAAGGATCCAAAACCAAACAACAAATTCTTCAAGGAGGAAATGATGAATAGACCAAAAAAAAATTCATAAAATAAAGTTTACGATAAATTTATGAATAACAACAACTTTATTTAAGGGCACCTCTTCCTTTTAATCAAGCCATTCTAATAGACTTGATAATTCTAGCTTGCTCGTACTCTCCCAATAAGACTCAAAGCATTGTAAATCTAGACAATCCTTTTCTAAACAATAAGCCACTAATTGATTTAGTAGACTCTTAGACTACCACAAATCCCCTAACAAGAAAATCCAACCAACTGATAGATTTACTCACTCCTTATGTCGAACATATCAAAGTTCTAGTTATAGAGTCCTCTTCCTTCCTAACACCTACCCAAATCCATGTTCTTCCTCATGTTGAACCCAATGCCTAGTCCCCCTACCACAACAAGAGACAATGAGGACTTGTCCTAGATAGATAAGGTTAACTATATAAACAATCCAATGCAAAGAAACCTCCAAGACAAGGAGAATTTAATGGAAAGTATGAAAGTTAAAATGAGGGATCTCGATGCTCCATTAGGAGAAATATTTTTTCTATGCATAATGAGATAATTGATGAATTATTAACTTAGCATTCTTTAAAAGAACAATTGGATGAAATAAAAATAGTAGAAAATCTAACACCTTAACTACCCCTCCTCCACCACCCCAGTTAATAATGAAAATGCTATAGGTGAGCTAGAAAGTGATATCCCTCGCAAACTAGAGGCCATATATAATATGATGGGCATCACTTAAAAACTAAATGAATTTATAATAAATAATGAACCAAAATCTCTTCCAATCAATCATGTCTTCTCTAATAGCATGGAAGAATTAGAATCAAACAATAAGGAAGATAAATCAATTGATAAAATAATGAATAATAATAATAATTTAGGAATAGCTCAAAACATAAAAGGTATTAAAACTCCTAATTGTGGAAAGGCCCTCAAGAAGAGAGGAAGAAAATCCACAATCAAACTTAAAAAGAGGGACAAATATTTTCAAAGCTAGGTCACATTTTCAAAGATGCTTAATGTAAGGAAGGGGATGTTCCTTATCACATGGCCATGAGGCTTATTACTTGGAACGTTAGGAGTCTAAATGCTCCTAAGAAACAATATTTTTAAAAAAATCATCTTAATAATTTTAGATCAGATATTATTTCAATACAAGAAACTAAAACCTTGGTAAAGATGAACTAAATAAGCTAGGTAAAAGTTTTGGGATTAGAAACTAGGAGTACATACTAATATTGCTTCTAATGGTTTAGCTATGATATGGGATGCCAGAAGATTAATTTGAGAAGTTAATAATAAAATCCATAATTGGATAGATGGTTGGGTCAAAAGAATCCAAAGAAAATTATCATTTTAACTCATAAATATACATGGTCCCATCACTATAGCAAGCAAGGCAGAACTTTGGAATAAGATAAGTAATCTAATATATCAAAATAACAATTGTTTCTATGTAATTGGAAGAGATTTTAATTCTATAAGAAACCTCATTGAAAAGAAAGATGGGGTCCAATATATATCCCAATCTATGTCTAATTTTATTTAATGAATATTAATTAATCACCTTATTGTTATTCGCATTAGTAATGGTACTTACAAATGGATGAATTAAAGATATGACTCAGATGATATCGCAGATAAATTAGATAGATTTATTTTCTATGCCAATCTATCATTGCTCAACTTCCAAATGATATCCTCCTTGGATCCTATCTCGAGATCAAACAATGTCCCTTTTTCTCTCAAAATTCTAAAAGAATCTAGACCTAGTAGGAGTTACTTAAAATTTGAAAATTTGTTATATCTCAACAAAAAATTCATGCAAGTATTGGATAACTAGGGACTAGAAAACTCCAGGGAAGGCTATAAAATTTAGTGCTTCATTTTGAAACTCAAAGATCTCAAAACCAAAATCTTATATTGGAGTAAGCATCAGTTCAATTTTTTTTTGAAAAAATAGATAAAATTGAGACCAAGATCTATAATCTTAATGAAGAAATCTTTCAAGAGGGTATACACAATGATAGATACTTCAAATAAAAGGAACTCTTAAGAAAACAAGAGATGATATCATTAAAAGAGGAAATATATTGCAAACAAAAATTTGGGAGGGTTGGTTATCTGAAGGTGATAAAAACAAAAACTCTTTCACAATAGTGCCAAAACAAGAAAAAAAACATTAAAAAAATAATGAAAATAAAAAACCACCAAGTTATATATCTTGACAATCCAAAAGAACTAAAAAAGGAAGCTATGAATTTCTTACAAAATACTCTAAATAATTAGGAGCATTTAGATCTAGTTTCCAAAAATCAATTCATCAATTGCATCCCAAGATTTGTCACCCCTGAGGATAATATAATGGTGTATTAGCTCTTTTCCAAGGAAGAAAAAAAATTCTTTATTTCAAGTGAAGCTAAATAAGTCTCCTGGCCTAGATGGGTTTCCCCCTAGTTTCTTTTAGAGATGTTGGCATTTCCTAGGTTCAAAACTAAAGGGAGCAATTGATAAGACTAGAAGATCTAGAAATATCCTCAAAGAAAGAAATAATACTTTTGTGACATTATTTCTAAGGAACAAATAGGTTTTGTTCCGTCTTTGACAATGTCATCATCATCCAATAAGTAATGCATACTATACAACACATTAAGAAACACATTGTGCTCATCAAACTAGATATACCAAAAAAATTATGATAAAGTTGATTGGCATTTCCTTTGAAAATTTCTCGAGGCTTTCAACTTTTGAAAGAGATGGATAAATCTAATTTTTAACATCATATCCACAAAAAATATTTTCATTCATGTCAATGGCTTACGTTAAGGCCTTTTCGATGTAACAAGAGGGCTTAAACAAGGTGATATGATATCTCTTTTCCTCTTTGTAATCATGAAAAAATCCCTTGGTAATTCATTATCTAAAGGATTATCAATATTTGAACAAAATAAGTGTGTACCTAACATTACCCATTAACAATTTACAGATGATACCATTTTACTAGTTGAATCCACTAAGGAAGAAGATTTAAGATGAGATATTAATAAAATGAAAGATGCACACAAAATGATCATAAGAAATAAATGAAGAAAATTCTTCTATTAAATATAAAAAAGGAATGATAATATTTATCTCATAATACACTCAACAAAAAACATTTAAAAGTATCATTGTACACACCCAATATGCACAACTCATGCATGTCTATTGATTAGTACAAACTCAACACTAGATACATCAAAAATAAGTTTTAAAAAATAATACATTAGAGGAATAATAATACAAAGATTAATATAAAGGGACTATTCTTCAAAACAATACCATACAAACATACTTATAAAGAAAAATATTCTATTTAGCGTGAAAGCTATGAATAAATGACAACATGAAATAGAGCCTTGCAAGATGAAAAATAGAATTAATAAATGTCAGCTTCATAAAATCTCTCATTTTTTTATATGGTGAATGTCCACTAGAGAAACATAGCCAAATTCAACAAATATCTATTTGTAGTATATAAACAAAAATGCAACCTTCTTATTTAGAATCCCCAAATTATTTCAATGACCTACTCCTTTGGAAAAATTGATAATCAATATCAAACCATGAACTTGAACGAACTTTAGAAAAGTAATTATGATATACAACTAAAAAAAAAAATCATTTACTTGAATAATTATGGTTGGACTTGAAGATATTGAGAAAAAAAGGATAACTAATTATTTCATTAGATACATACACAAGAAGCCAATTGTGTCATAAGCATATACAAGACAGAAGGAACCTAAATATGAACATCTCTAAAATGTGAAATGCAACAACCTATCTTTCTTTCTTTTTGCTCAGTTGGTCAAAGACTAGATTTTATTATTATTATTATTGAGATTAATTATTATTATGTGTTAAGCTCAAGTAGCTTTGAATCCAAGACCTCTCAAATGAGAGGCTTATAATTGAGCATTATTTTGTAGGCTCTTGCCTAGTAACCTATCTTTTTTTTTAACAATGCTCTCTTCTAAGAATTTATTTCCACTAAATATGGAATGAACTTGACTACCTTATAAATCCTCAAAATTTAGGGAAAGAGGAGTTCAACAATAGATAAATAGAAAATAGTTATATTAATTATACCATCAAATACAAGTAAAATACACTAATTCCATTAAAAGTATATATTAGAAACACAAGTTGAAATAGAAATGCAAAACTATAATAACTTATTGTTTCCATTGTTTACCTCTAAAAATTTATGATCAGTTAGGATAGAAATAAGCTTGACTACTTAGAAAATCCCTATAAATTTAGTTAAAAACAAACCAATTTGCACATAAACGAAAAATGACTATTGAGATTTCATTCATGAGAATTGAATTTGTGTCTTTGTAATCTCTAAGATGTGTCAAGTTCGTTCATATGTTTAAAGTTGAATCAAATTTAAAGATTAAGATAAAAACCTATATGCACTATGCATTTATATTGAATTATCAATCTACGCTAGTAAATGATATTGTTTCAAAATGAATACTCATTCTCAAGGATGTAAGTTCCACAAACCAAAGTATACATCAAGCTAACAAAAATACTAAAAGATGATTAACAACTAGTGAACACAACACAAATTGAGACTTTGAAGGATTTATTTCAAATGATAAAATATACAACAATGAGAGGATCTTGTTTTCCTTTCTAAATTCATATTTCTACATGTCACTCATTGTATGCTTCTTTGATGGACATAGTGAACTCATAAAATTTGTACAACTAGATAGATAATGGTGAGGAAAATAAGATAAACCTAAATATGTTGTCATTACTAATGAGTGTAAGATTACATCTAGCCAAATTAATAAAAATGTCATTGTCTGTAATTTCCCAACTATGAAGTTCATTGTACTGGTTTGAATGATTGAATGAAGGATTTCTATTGATGTCCATTAGACCAAGTGGTCTAAGGGACCAAAAGCTACAACATTAACAGAATTTCACATCTCTTCATATGTTAACTCATCTATTATGAATCTTGATCAAGAAATTTTCAAACCTATTAACCCTTGTCTCCTCAAAGAGCTCTTTTAGACTTCCCACATTTAAATTGTCTTCAAATTAGTTACAAATACCATCATATGTTGCACACTCTATGATGAAAATTCATTCAATTTTAAAGACATTTTTTCTACACAAGACATAGGTTATGTCTTCCCACTTATCTTTGGAGGTAATTAATCTATCAATTTCACATCTAAGGTGATAGGATCCATTTTTTTAGATAATTGTGGGGCTGGGGGTGGGGTGTGGGTGGTGGGGTGTAGGGGCGGTGAATCAATTACATCCAATTATCCTATAGGCCTTAAAAACACTTTTGTACCAAGTAAACCTTCATAAACTTTCAAATCAATGACCCAGTAACCACATTCAACATTTCGAATTAGACTTGTAACAACATATTTCTAACATATTATCACACTATTTCTTACTTATACTGTGTATCAGAGAAATCACTTAGTATATACCAAGTTGCAGCATTAAGTAAATAACATGAAAATAAACATACAAGATGCTCTTACACCTATCATAGCTCATTCAGAAGATCCAGAAGAGTTACCATGATAACATATGGACTAATCTAATGTACCCCTCAAATATCTGAATACTCACTTAACTGCATCCCAATGTATCCGTCTAGGATTAGCCATAAACTAACTTAGGACTCCCACTGCTTGGGCAATGTCTGGTCTAGTACAAACCATAGCATACATAAGACTACCAACTGCACTAGCATAAGGTACTCTACTCATGTCCTCCACCTCACTAGTTGATTTTGGACAATCATCTACAGATAAGTTTGTTCCCACAGAAATAGGAACACATAGTGGTCTACAATCTGCCATGCTGAACCTGTCCAATAGAGACATCACATACTTACTCTAACTCAACCAAAGTTTTTTTATAGACCTGTCTCTACTGATTTCAATACCCAAGATGTACCTAGCTGCCCCAAGATCTTTCATCTCAAACTGTGCTGACAACTGAGATTTAAAATAAAAAATCATACCCTTACCCTTCCCAAATAGCAACATATCATCAACATATAATGCAACAATAAGAAGGCAATCATTTTCAACTCTGAAATAAACACAATGATCTGATTTCGATCTTACAAATCCAATTGACAACACAAAGGCATCAAACTTAAGGTACCACATCTTAGGAGATTGCTTCAAACCATATAGAGATTTCTTCAATCTACAAACAAAGGATTCTTTACCTTTAACAATGTAGTGCTCAGGCTGTGACATATAAATCTTTTCCTCCAAATCACCATGAAGGAAAGCTGTCTTCACATCCATCTATTCTATCTCGAAATCGTATGATGTAGCAAGAGATAATAGAAAACCAATGGATGTCAACTTTGAAATCGGAGAGAATATTTCACCATAATCTATTCCCTCTACCTGTGAATACCCCTTTGCAACCAATCTAGCTTTGTACCTTTCAACACTGCCATCTACACAGAATTTCTTCTTGAACACCCATTTACAGCCAATAGGTTTTCTCCCTTTAGGAAAAGGTACAAGGTCACATGTTCTTTTTTTCTCTAATGAAGCCATCTCATCATCCATAGCCTCAATCCAGGAACCTGCATCTTCCATGCCCAAAGCCTCTTTCACAAATCTAGGCTCATTAGTGTTAGTAATCAAAGCAAAAGCATAACTAGAATCTAACATAGAATAACCAAACTTTTTTGGTTGCTTTCTTTCTCTCATGGATCTCCTCAAGGGCTGAGGTTGAGGTTGTTCTTCCTCTTCTTCTGAACTATCAGAGCTGCTAGAGCTCTCCTCATCATTAGACCCAACATGGTCTCTCTGTTCAGTCTTTTCAAGGGTAGGAGGCAACAAAACAACATCTTTTTTCTTTTCTTTTTCATCTGGTTGTAGCACAATAGGAGAAGATGTTAGCTCTCTAAAGATAACATTTCTGCTATACAACACCTTACTAGTCACATGATCCCAAAGCTTGTATCCTTTCACACCAGCACTATACCTAATGAAAATACATTTAACAGCTTAGTTTTCCAACTTAGATCTTTTCTCCTTTGGAACATATGCATAAGCTTCACAACCAAAAATATGAAGATGTCTAATTGAAGGCTTCTTACCAGACCACACCTCCATGGGTGTCTTATGAACAAGAGCTGACGTAGGAGATCTGTTAACCAGATAGCAAGTAGTGGCCACAGCTTCGGCCCAGAACCTTTGTTCTAAACTAGCTCCACTAAGCATACTCCTAGCCTTCTCCATCAGTGTCTTGTTCATTCTCTCTGCAACTCCATTTTGCTCTAGGGTATAAGGAGTTGTCTTATGCCTCTTGATACCTTGTTCTTTACAGAACTATTCAAACTTTGCTGAGCAAAACTCACCACCATATTCAATTCTCACACACTTAATCTTCTTACTAGTCTGATTCTCTACAAGGGCTTTAAATTCCTTGAATCGACTAAAGACTTGTGTCTTACTTTTAAGGAAATAAATCCATGTCCTTCTACTATAATCATCTATGAAAGATACAAAAAATACAGACTTGGAGATCGAAGGAACTTTTATAGGACCAAATACATCAGAATGAATAAGATCCAAAACATTAAAAGATTTGTGAGAACTAGAGTAAAATTGAACATGATTTTGTTTGCCATATACACAGTGTTCATAAAAGTCAAACTCGAGATTGCAATCATTTAACCCCTCAATGAGATTTTTCTTTTTCAGGGTTCTGAGACCCTTCTCACCAATGTGGCCAAGTCTCATATGCCACAACATTGTCTTTTCTACAGAAAGCTTTCCTTCCAAAGTGTTTGCATTGCCATTGGAACCAATAACCACAGAATTCTTCACTGCTTGTTCAGATGGTGAGGATGAAGAACTGTTACATAGAGGAATACATGCATCTAGCTGAAACAAAGTACCTCTCCTAGTACCCTTAGCAAGCACCATCGATCCTCTAATCATCTTACATCCTTCTTTTGAAAAAGCAACTTGCACACCTACATCATTAAGCATACTTACAGATAATAGGTTTCATGCCAAACCTGGAATATGCATAACTCCATTGATTCCCTTTACTTGTCCATCAAGAAATTTGATTATGACCCTTCCACATCCAACTATCTTTAGGTGAGAATCATCACCCAAGTACACCTTTCCACCATTGAACTCTTCATATCTTGGGAACCAATTTTGATGAGAGGTCATGTGAAAAGATGCACCCGAGTCAACCAACCACACGTCATCAAATGCATGGGCTGCCAAAGCTATGATGAATGCATTGCCATCTTCTTGAGATTTTTCAAAACCAGAATCTAAGGCTTTCTTCTTCTTCTTAGGCTCTTTATAGTCTTTACGAAAGTGCCCAGTCTTTTCACAGTTCCAACATTTTTCCTTGGACTTATTGGAAGTCTTTGACTACCCACAAGATTTGGATCTACCCTTATTGTCAGACTTATTGTCATTTTTCTTTCCTCTTTCTGTGGATCTCCCATGAACAGCAAGGGCTTCTTTTTTTGAAATGGAAGCCTTTCTTCACATCTCCTCTGATAGTAGCGAAGACACCACATCATCCATTTGGAAGGTGACTAATGTGCTTTCGAGAGCCATCACAAGATGGTCCCATGAATCCGGTAAAGAACACAAAAGTGTGTAGCAATGATCCTCCTTCTCTAACTTGACACTAGTAGATGTCAACTGTGCAGCCAACAGATTAAATGCATTTAAATAATTTGTTAAGGATCCACCTTGCTCTATTCACAAAGAATACAAATTCTTCCTTAGGAACAACTTTTTCACCAGAGATTTGGCCTGATACACAGCCCCAAGTCCCTCCCACAAACTATATGCGGTTTTCTCATCTAGAACATTCATAATGACTGCATCGGTTAAACAGAGTCTTATGAGACCCTTAGCTTTACGATCTTTGATATCCCAATCTACTTGAGTTATAGTTTTTGGTCTTGTGGCACTTGTAGTCACTTCCCATAGGTCACGATCTTCCAACATGTCTTCCATCTTGAGTTTCCACAACTTAAAATTAGTGCCATTAAATTTCTCCACCTCCATTCTTCCATAGGATGAGTTCGCCATCTTAATCTACAAATAAGATTCAAGATGCTCTACACAAGACTCCCACTCAGCTTGAGATTAGCTCAAAAAACCCTACCCAACAACTAGGATCAAAAGTTGATCAAGCTCTGATACCACTTGTAAGGAAACTCAGGTGCGGAAACAACTTCCTACACTAATCTCATAAGTAAAGTATGGTGCAAATCCTTTTAAAATCTTCTACACTTATAGATTCAATACCATGTAAACAACATTATTGCAGCCAACCATCCATACAGAAATTAGATAGAGAAAGAATACATAACAATAAAATTTTGTCGGTGGGGAAAAACCTTTGGGTAAAACAACCCCACCCCTCCAGAACTTGCACAATGTATTATCTTCAACACAAGACTACAATACACTTGCAATGCAAGTTCAACATCAATAGAAGACTCCAGCAGCACCTCAGTACCTACAAACTTTCATCTATCACACTATTGCATTACAACATGCAATACCCATTTTATGAACATCTTAAGACCCAACAAAATGCCCATAATGGAGTTGGGCATTTTTCATGGCTCAACCACCAAGAAACATGCACAATGCCACATGTACATCCAATACCAAGAAAAGGGCATCCATCCCTTGAATATACAATGACAGCTTGTCATAGAATCTGCCAAAAATAGCGGGCACAAGAGAAGTGTAAGGGAATCCGTCATACCAACCTATTTTTTGTATATTCTCTTACACACACCAACCACTCATTCTTGGGGACCCAAATAGGCCTCATGTCATAAGATGCTCTTACACTTGTCATAGCTCATTCCTTAAATAGCTTTTACGCGTCAGAGGAATCCATCATAACCATTTCAGCCATGATCTTTTTCACACACTTCAAGATACCGACACATGTAAGTGATCAACATGCCAACTAGACATGTACACTCACATTTACATATCATTTGCAAAAATACATTTTACAGAACAAATAATAATAAGAATAGGAATTATACAAGGTTGAGACACCTTATTCCTAACAGGAGAAGGAGATGCATAACAATAAAACTACCTATTCTAATCTAGAGAGGGTGATACATCAAATAATTTTTTTTCTACTTCCTTCTGATAGCTACACTAAGATCCAATAGACTTCACAAGACATACCACTATTTATATTCCTTTAATTTTATTTCCATAGAAAAGATAAGAAGATAACATAACCAGATAAGGAATACAATAAATTCACTTAATAGATTAGTTAACCAAAATTAACATGATCATATCATATTGAAATTGCTATAATACATTCAGAAAGATGAACTCTAAGAGATGACACAAATATAACTAGTTGAGAATGAATGTAATAGTAGTGATTTATATTGAATAAGAGGAAAAAGAATTTACAGAGAATGTTGTGAAAGATGAGAAAAAGAGAGATCTTTTGAACAATAAAAAAATTTCCTTTATAGGGTGCAGGCATAACCCAGATACAACCTTGAGTTTTAACTCACATGTCCATAGATTGGATTTACAAATCAGAGAAATAACTAAGAATAAGAAGAAAATCTAATCATGATGTGCAGTTGCTCCTATCCATGACAAAATGAATAGGAAAAAGAGTGTACTTAGCCACAAGAGATCCAATAAAAAATAGATCAATCATGATATGCATTGAAGAGGCATAGAGTGCAGTGACATTGAAAACATAAAAAATGGTTGTAGGTGAACAAATCTTTCATTCCCTGATCTTTCCAACTTCTTCATGAAATGTATTTACATCATGCTGGATCAACCATGTTAGCAAGTTGCTTGCCACTTAGTCCTATCTCCCTAAAGCATTTCACCACCTTGTCCAATAGTCTAACTATATTATTGACCAATTATTAGTTGTGAAGCTATGACCTACTTGTTAAATTCTTTATCACTAAGTCATATCATGCTTTCACTTTATCCTCTTAATAGTTGTGATATTGTGCCTAACATGAAAAAGACCATTCACACCATTGTTGTAGTTTGAGCTTAACAACCCTCTAACTGTCTGGTAATGCGAGCATTTATTTTTCTCTTATTTCCTTTTCAAAACTTAAAAATGAGGTTGGCATAAAATTTTTGTGACCCTAAGATCATTGTAAACTTAACTAGAAGTTTTTCCTTTCACACAGTTGTGACTTAAATCCTGATTGCATCTTGGACACCTGGGACTATGAAGAAAGACCTTTAACTATGATCACTCCATCGCATTTTTCAGCTACTCCTTTCTACTAACCATTGTGACCATGAGAAACCATTAGATTAGCTACAATCACACCATTGCAACTTAACTCGATAATCCTAATGTTAACCCTGCGATGATGCACTTGAGGTATTCTGCTACTTTGCAGCCTAAACCTTGGTTAACTCTGATCCTCTCGTGACTGTGCAAAAAGAGTATTTTTTTGCATCCCCACTTTGACCTTAGGTTTTCCTTGACCCTCTATAATCACGTGAAAGCACATAGGTGGATCACTGTGGTTAGCTTTTGTGTGGTCCTAACTTGATTACTCTTGAAGTTGAAATTACATGCAACGATGTGCACAAGGTTAATCTCTCTATCGCAACAAAAAACTTGAATGTTAGCCATTTGACCTATGAAACCATGCTGACATTGGACTAGATTATTTTGTATCTTCATGACCCCCATAATGGTTAAGCCTTAACTGCTTGTGACCTTGTGAACAAGAAAAAAGATTGCATCTTCGTAGCTTAAGGTTTCCTTTGACATGAATTTTTGAGGATTAGGGATAGAAAGAAAAGTCAAAGCTTTTATGTCGCATCCCATTGGCCTACATGGAAATAAATGAATGAAATAACGAACATTAGCATAGCTGACACCCTAGATATTAGAATTTTAGGAGGGAGGGGGGGGGGGGGGGAAATGGTGAACAATTACATGCACATGTTTAATATTACCTAGTTAGAGTATTTTAACCAAAGATCATCTAGACCCTATCACTCCTTGACATTTCTAAAGAGCCCCATTCTCTAAAGTACTTAAAGAAATATCACTAATGGATGCTACAATAGAGGATTTAAAAGAAATTTTAGGTGCTTAGTTAAGAGATTTTATCTTCTACATGTTGGAATTCTTTATAATAAATGAGAAGGGAGGTGAATCAATTATCCAAGGTCTAGATGTACAAATAATTTTTTCATGGCTTAGTGAACTCATATCCATAAAACATATTCATGTATCCATCCATTAGATCATAAAATCACTTAAACTTGTAGGTTACTATTAAATAAACTTTATAGAAATGTAAGCATGAAACATAACAATCCAATAACACATTTGACACAATTATTTTACATGGAAACTTAATTTGGGAAAAAATACCATTAACTTGCTACTCATTCTCACTCTTCTAAGGTGATGCCCTATGAAAGGCCAACCATGTTAAATGTTATAATGTACACTATTAAATGTGACCTAGTTAGAGGCTTTTAATCACCCTATTATGAGTGAGCATTTTTGGAGGACCTTAGATCATTTATTTTGAATGTCACCTATTTAAAAGATTTACAAATGATTTTTAGGTCAACCTTAATCCGAAGGATTTATCCTAGATTGGTACAATGATTAGAAAGTAATAGTAAATATTGATTTGATAACAACTTACAACAAACTTGTAGATTACAAATCTTTGTTTTAGTCCTCCATTCTACTTGGCTTTCACACACGTCATCTCTAATAGCTTGTTAACCCTTCAAGAATCCATACTCTTAAGCCTTCTTCTTTGCTTTCCAATAGCAATATCTTATGTTAGGTCTCTAAATGAATGAATACCCTAGACTCGTTGTCTTCCTTAGGTTCTCACACATGACAATTTTTACTTTTGACCAACCATCTCTATAAATTGAATAATAAGATCTTTTATCATTCATCCTCTATCATCCATTTTAGGGTTAGTTAGAATTAGGTAGGATTTAATAAATCTACCCATATTTTTATTTTATTCCATTCTAGAAGCTTCTTCAATCGTCTTTGAATTCACCTCAAAATAATTTACCATGAATTCTATGCCACCTAGTCATCATAGTTATCTTCCACACACTTCAAAAAATTTAAGAGCATAAAATAGTCAGCTCAGATTCATCAAATCCATGATTTAACAAGAATATTGGCACTTGGCATCAATATGTTGTCAGTCAGCTTCCGTATTGTTCTTCCACTCATCATCCACTAGATAACTCAACAAACACTAAATTTTATTGGTGCTCAACATCAACTAAACTTTACTTGGCTTACATTGTATCACTTGGCATACACTAAAATTTCACTTTACTCGACTCTAACTAATTTTTTGCTTGGCTTGCACTAACTTCACTTGGCACCTACTGTCAACTCAGTCAAGCTTGGCAGACTCAATTCTTCTTACCTTTTCTTCTAGACTTTGTCACTGTATCAAACCTTTGCAACCTTAAGAAGATAATCAATGCACTATATTATCACTATCATAACTAATCTTTTTGCTCCTTTTACATACCATAACTGAACCTTTCCTCTAGGTTCTTTTGTTATCTCATTTGATCAAATCCTCTTCATCAAGAAAAAAAATGATACTACTCAAATCAACTAAATAATTATCTTACCAGTAAGTAGTAGATTCGACATCAATTACAAAACAATGATTGAAACACATTCTCATATTTGTATCAATCAATTTTTAACACTACAATGGTAAGAAAGTAACAATTGAGTGATCTGTTAAGTTTAGCACTACCCTGCTCGATCAAATCTCTGCTCTTCTCTATCTTTTCCTTCTGATATCTTTCTAGTTGATTTACACACTCTCACTTTAACTTAGCACTTCCACTTAATCTTCTCAATTATGTTCTTCTTCCTTCACCTTCTATCTTCATTTAACTTTAACAACTTGATCAAAAACACCAATATCAAAAATAATCAACAACCAAAAACAATTTTGTACATCCTATTAAATAAAAAAATGTCACTGTAGAATCTTCTAGGTTTTACCACTCAATTATTATCATAGATCTCAAATTCAATGAATCTAGACACTCAACATATACATCTTATGCTTGAACTTTGTACTCATCTTGATTCTGTTAAATCTCCTTCATTAGATCTTCATTTCATTTCTCCAACTATAGATCTCATAACTAACTTTGGATCTATCCTTTGAACTTCTCAAAAATTCTTAATTTTCATCAAATATCGGCCTCAGATTAAATATTTTCTTAACTTGTTTTTCTTGTTCATACTCAGTAAATGCTACAATTGGGAAATACATCACTTTGTTAACATTGAAATTACTCAGTTAACAATAAACGTCGACTCTTATTTATTAGGTGCTTGGTGAAAGTTATAGTAACTCAGTCAATACTACATTACTTTATTCATCGACCGAATTTTCTTGCATATACATGATCTTCAATAATTAATTCCTAACATTGTATGCTTGTAAAACAATCAAATCAACATTATACTGCTAGAGTAAAACTCATTTAAGTACCCATTGAATACCATACACTTATAATCAACTCCTTCATCATCATACATTTCTAATAATCCAAATAGGTTATAACTTTTTGAAACACCAAATCTTTCTGAAATTCAATTCGACATTTTGTCAAACACTTTGCAAGCAAGAGATATATTGCATATGTAAATTATGATTTCTTTCTATATGTCAAACTTTAAAAAATGATGTAGTGCAAGGTAGGAGTATCCCCAAATGATATTTCCTAGCCCCTAGCTATAAAACCATGCAATGGAAACACAACAACAAGAAACAATTATGCAAGATTCGATACCAAATTACAATAATTCATTTATAAAATATAACTCATTACATGCAATATGCCTAGTTCTAAGGCCTTTCAGGTTAGGGCCAAAGAAAAATAGCAATTAATTAATTATCTCTATAAGATCAAAATAAATCCAACTTACAACCAATATCAACTAGTCCAAATACATATCTAGATAAGAACATCAAGAAGAATCCACACTTGTACCCTCAAGTCCACCAAGAGATACTCTAGTTCCTAAGTCACAACTCTAGCTCCTCAAATTCGCATTTATCCTTCATTACATCCTCACTCAATGACTAAAAGGCTCCACAAGACCCCTAATTATACCAATATAAGAAAAAAATCAGCCCAGGACACAAATTAAATACAAATACATAAATTAAATGCCACAAGTCAGCTTGCAACAATAATTAAATGTCCAAAAAATGATATTTGATAAAAATCATGATATCTTCTAGATCAAATTGAAATTGAACTCAAGCTTTGAACCATAGATAGTAATTTAGGTCCTCTAAAAATCCTTAAATGCACAAAGGCTAATTTTCGAAGGAAAAGTGTACATCCATCTTGAAAGCCACACTGAACAACCCATTGCCCATTCTACCAAAAATTGATATTGTATGATAATTTCCATATCTCCCAACCTATAATTAATCAAAACTTGTGCCTTGGATCATAGATAGTAATCTAGGCTCTCTTCAATCCTCAAAGTGTGTATCCTCTAACTAATTTTAGAAAATTAGTTACATAGTCTACAATAGGCGCCCAAAAACTAGAAAAATGGAGTTCCAACAACAAGGTAAAAATAGATCAAACTTCAACTCAATCCACCCAATCTCTATGAAATCATGAGGGGAGGTTCTTCACTATGTCTCCAACACATCCCTAACCATGAAAATATAACTCCACCAAAATCCAAGCTCAAAGATCCTCAACACTTAACCAAAATACCTCCAAACTTGCAGGATTATAGACAAGCTTAGGATGCTCTTGCATCGTACACCCTAGGTTCAAAAAGATGTTCTAGTAATTGGAAGAAAATATTTTGGGGTTCAACACATAAATCCCAAACTAGTTCCTCAAATACATTTCCTCCACATCTTCAACTTGCACACTCTTTCCCTTATTTTTCTTCTTCTTCTTCACTTCCACCATAGGTGTTGCATAGGTCTACTTTCCATGCTGATCTCCAACCTTCTCAGAATCTGTAGACTCAACTTGACTACCAATACTTAGGTTCCTCCTACCAAGCTCCTCATTCTACAAGGGAATTAAAGAAAACATTCTATGACCTTTCTCAATAGTAAACACATTCCTAACACAATCATGCACAATCCTACAATCATACTGCCAAGGTCTACCAAGCAACACATGACAACTATTCAAGTAAACAATATTACACAACACTTGATCCTTATATTGTCCAATCTGGAAATCAACAAGTCACTGCTCCCTCACTTCCAAAGCATGCTTAGCTTGTAACCAACCAATCTTATAAGGATAAGGATGTCTCACTCTTTTCAAACCAAGTTTTTGAACCATCTCTTCAGTAACAAGGTTATCAGTACTCCCACCATCCAAAATCACCTTGTAAACTTTGCCACCAGACTTACAAGTCTTGAAAAAACTAGCCCTCTGATAAGAATCCAATGTCCCCTCACCAACTAGTACCTTTCAAGAAAAAAAATTTTCTCCTTGCTTAGGCTGACTTACCTAGACTTCAACCAAGCATTTACAACAATAGTTGTCCTACCAATTAGACATTCAAAAGATATATGCTCTTCATGACCACACTTGAAAAAATTACCTCTAAACCCACCTCCACCTATCCTTCTTTTTTGTTCAATAGGTTTTGGTTCACCTTCTACTTTTGGTTTAGCTTGTGTCAAGCTATGTTACTTCTCCTTCCCTCAAGAACTACCTTGATTCTTCCTCTTTAGCGTTTCCTCTTCTCTCAAAGCATATTGATAAGCATCCTCAACTAGTGAAATATTCAACATACCAACCTCATCCTAAATATTGAATCTCAAACCATTAATGTACCACACTACCTTCTCCTTTGACAATTCTCTATGCCCAGACCAAATAGTCAACTTGTAGAACTCCTTGGTATAATCCTTCATAGTCATAACCTTCTGTTTTAGATTTTGCAACTTCTTAAATAGCTCAAGTTCATAATTAACAAGAATGAACTTAGCATTGAACTTAGTCCCCATCTATCTCCATCTAGAGATCTTCATCTCACCTTCCCGTTCTCTATCTCTTTGTAGTTCTTTCCACTAAAGAGAAGCATGTCCTTTCAACTTTGTTTGTGCTAACCTTACTTTGAATGGGTCCTCAATATACTCAAGCTCAAAGTAGTCTTCCAATTCACACTAACAATGAAGATACAATTTTTTTTATATAAAACTAATTACAAATAGGAAAATATGCATCTACATCAATAAGACATCAGAGAAAAAATTTCTAACATAAAACTTTGATATAAATTACATTACAATAGATTTTACGAAACACACCAATGCCCTAAATATCTACTCTTAGACAATGCAAAATGTAGTAGATAAAAGGTTGGAATTTCTCCAAAAACATGAATTTCCTATAGAAAATTCCAAATTATTCCTTACTCCACAAAGCTAGCCCTAGGCCATAATTTTGCCACAATGAAAAGACTGATTTATCTTCTCCAACAATTACAACCCTTTAGAAGATATTTCACCACCTTAGTTATGCAAATCAATGGTAGTGTTTGTTCCCAATGATCAATATAATAACTGCAGAAACTATTGGCTCGACAAGCTATCCAGAAGAGTAGATGGAAATAGATTTGATGCTCAACAATGAAGTTTCCCTCCCTATTTATTCTTTTTCTTCACCCTTCTCAAAGGAAATAAAATATTATTTAATTGCACTTTCTAGAAGCATCCCCCTTTCCAACGAAATAATTATTTATACTTCTAGAAAATACACTCTCTAGAAAATTCCCCTTTTCCAATACAATAATTTGTGCTTTTAGAAAGTTAAATTAATTAAATATAAAGTCACCTTATAATTTTAATTTATTTAATGACTTTATAAAAAAATAATTTAATCAATTTCTCTTGATTTTTGCACTTAGCCTTCGGAGAATGTAAAGGCTAAGAACTCCACTAATGTGCTAAAAAGATGGGGATATTATAGTCCACACCTCTTGAAATTGCTTGTCCCCAAGCAATCTCAACTCTGGATGCTACAAAATTTCTTTATTCTCCCAAGTGGCATCCTCTACTAGCAAATTCTTCCACTTTACTAAGTTCTCTTTGATAGTATGTCTCCTCAAATTCCTCTCCCTAAACTCAATGATAGCCTTTGGTACTAAAACAATCTCCCCTCATCATCCAATGGTGGAAGCACTATAGAAGGAACAATCTAGTGTCCTAATGCCTTTTTGAGATGTGACACATGAAAAATATTATGGACTCTAGTCTCTATTGATAAATCCAACTCATAAGCCACCTCTCCAACTCTCCTAATCACCCTTAAAGGCCCATTATAGTTTGGGTTAAGTTTCTTGGTGCCACTCTTCTTCGGAGTGGACTGACGCTAAGACTACAACATCAAATATACCATATCACCTAACTCAAAAGTTTGCTCAGTCCTCTTGTGATCAACATACTGCTTCTACTAATTCTATGCCTTGGTGATATTATACTTAAGAGCCTTTACAATGTCCTTACTCTCCTATATTAAGTCTCTAGCACTGTGCACTCTATTATCTAATAGCAACAAATCCATTAAATTGGGTGCCTCATATACATATAATCCCATGAATGGTGACATCTAGATAGACATGTGATAAGTGGAATTATAACAATATTGACATAGATATATCCACTTAACCCAAGCCTTCTATTGCCCAACTATGTAATTCTTGAGGTACCCCTCAACCCATTTGTTCACTATCTCTATCCAACCATCTATTTGGGGGTGGTAGCTAGTACTCAGAGTGAGTTCTGTCCCACATAATCTCAAAAATTCCTACCAAAAGTGACTCATAAAAGTATTATCCATGACAATTACAATTCTCTAAGGTAAAGCATGCAACCTAAATACCTCTCTAAAGAATAAATCTACCACCTACGTAGTAGTGTGTGTAGTGTTCATTGGAAAGAAGCAGGCAAACTTTGTAGGCCAATCAAAAAAAACATATATACAGTCTCTACCGTGGGCTCTTAGCAGTCCTATTATGAAGACCATGGATAAACACTCCCACTTTCTATCAGTAATCAAAAGTGGCTTAAGTAAGTTTGCTAGGTATGAGTGCTCTTGTTTTTTCTGCTAACAAGTAGGACACTCTCTAACATACTACAACACCTCATCTTTGAGCCCTTTCCATGAAAAATGCTCATGAATTCACCAGTAGATTTTGTAAAAGCCTAGATGTCCTACCATAGGTGAGTCATGATAAAATCTCAACACTATCCTCTTCACCTTTGACCGTCACACCAAATAAATGCACCCTTTGTAAATGATGATCTCATTCACAAGGGTGAAATCACTATTCTGAATCATTCCATCTATGACTTTTGATGCCCATGTATCCTTTTCATACTCTATTAGGATCAACTATTTCTAGTCCTCTAATATATTTGACAGCAAGCTCAAGTGGGGTCTTCATGGCAAGGCATCTAATACTATATTTTGTGTCTGCTTAAAATGGGTAATATCAAAATCATATGCCTATAATTTACTTACCCATTTCTATTGCTTGTCATTAAGATCTCCTTGGCCCATGAAATGTTTCAATCTATTATGGTTAGTTTTTATGTTGAATTTCCTACTCACTAGATACTGCATAAATTTTGAAGCTCGTCTTAGCCCCCTCGAGTTTCCTACTCTCATAAGAAATTGGGTGCTTGTCTTGCATTTGCGCCACTCCAACACCTTCGCTAGATGCATCACCGTACAACTCTAAAGGTTTACTAAAATCTAGTAATGCTAGCACTAGACAAGAAGTCATCAACTCCTTGAATTTATCAAAACACTCTTGTGCCTCAAGAGTCCATATGAGAGTTCATTTTCTCATCAAGTCCATCAAGGGTGTTGCATGTCTAGAATACCCACTAAAAACCTCCTATAGGACCCACATGGCCCCAAAAATTCTCTCAACTATGTTAGGTTCACTGGGCTAGGCCACTCAATAATAGCATGAATCATTTTAGGATCCATGAGCACTCCTTGAGCACTAATAATGTGACAAAGATATAATAAATCTAATAATCCAAAATCACATTTGGAGTCCTTTTCATACAAGGAATCCCTTCTTAGAATGTTCAAAATAGTGTCTAAGTGCTACACATGCTCATCCCATTTTGTACTATATACCAGGATGTCATCAAAGAAGACTAACATAAATTTACTCAACTAATGCTAAAAAATCATGTTCATTGTGGACTAAAGAGTAGCTAGAGCATTAGTTAGCCCAAATGGCATAACTATAAACTTAAAATGGCCATAATGACATCTAAATATCATCTTCTCTATATCCTATTCTCTGACTCAGATCTGATGATGGCCTAATCTCAAATCAATTTTGGAGAAGAAACCTACTCCATGTAGCTCATCTAATAACTCATTTATCCATGGGATGGGGTATCTACTTTTTATAGTCTTCTTACTTAGGACCCTATATTATATGCACATCCTAAGAGTTCTATCCTTCTTCTTGACCAAAACCATAGAAGAAGTGAAAGGAGACTTACTTGGTCTAATGTGCCACATAGAAAGTAGTTCTATGATGGTTTTCTTGATCTCATTCTTCAATCTCTTTGGATTCCTATAGGGTATGATAATGATGGGTTTAGCACCCTTCTCTAATCCAATAATATGCTCAATACCTCTATATGGAGATCTTCCTAGTGGTATTTCACTAAAATCCTTGTAGTGCTTGATTCTCAGTTCCTATATGTTTGGGTGATATTCTAGTTTTTGTTGCCCCTATGATGGCATTAAAGTGCAATAGGTTGCCCACTGAACTTGGTCATCTCTCAAAAAGCTCTCCATGCATCTCCAATACATCATCCTAAACCCATTATTCTGAATGGGCTTAAATATATGGGTCTTCCCTTTTGACTAAACTTCATCTTCATATCTGTCAAATTGAGAGTGAACTCCCCTTTGTCATGTAAAAAAGTCATACCTAAGACCAAATCTATATCACCCAGGTTAACAACATAAAAATTTGCTTTGAAATCAAAATTATTGATGTTTAAGGGTAGACCTATATCATCTATCCCTTCCTTTTCTTCAATTAATTCCTCATTTTTAGATTGCTAGATTGAATTTTTAGAATCAAAATCCTCATAACACACCCACATAACCCTATTTTCTTTCCCCTTTGGCCTCAAGGAATAGTCATGTTTCATGTCAATGGGTCCTTTGTAATAAAAACAAATTTTTTTTCTTCCTTCAATCATTCAATGTCTCCCTATCCAAAGGAGCAAATGATTTATCTTTATTTTCTACCTTTTTCCATTCCTATTAGGTTTCTTGAAGAATGGTTTGTGCTTGATAGATGATGCTCCCTTTGACTGAAATTTATTTACTAGGGCTACTTGTTCCATATTTCTAGCCTTCTTAATCCATTCTTGCAAATTGATTGGATCAAAGGCTTTTACCCAACCCTTCAATGGTTTGGATAATCCCTCTATGAACAAAACAACCAATCTCCTATTTGATATATCTAGCACCATAATAGATAGCCTCTGAAAATCACTAATGAAATACTCCAATCTACTTGTTTGTCTCAACTATACCAACTCATTGATGTAGACTTCTAGATCTTTCTTATAAAATGTAGTCATGAAAAGCTTCTTTGTAGCTTGCTTTAATTCATTATCTTTGAGGTCTCCAATTTTGTCTAACTGAACAATAGTGTTCTCTTCTTTGGTTCACAAACCTCTCAAAAGTCATTCTTTCCCATACCTGTAGTTTCAGTAATTCCCATTCATCATTAGTAGCTATAAGGATATATACAAATGTCCCATCCTCAACTTCCTCTACTGGCTCATGTATTGGTTTCTCTCTAACAAACATAGGATGTGTGGGCTTGTCCACCATTTTGGAAAGAGTTCAAAGAGCTCTAGATGATCCCACTACACTCCTATTATCCCCTTATTCCTGATTAAGTCTATCTTATGGGTTCATGCACTCAACCATGGTGGTGAGTGCTTGTAAAGCCTGAGCCATCTGTGTTAGGATAAACCACAGACAGAAAAAAAAACTACATGAAAATATAACCAATAACAGAAAATAATAGAACACACAAAAATGAACACAAGGCACCAAGATTTAACGTGGTTCACCCAATCCCTGGGCTACGTCCACCAAATAGCAAGTCTGATCTTATTAAAATCCAGTGATTACAACCTATGTACAATCCGTAATCCCTTACAGCTCAATACTGTCGCAAGAACCAATTTCGTATCACAACATTATGAAAAATACCCAACCCTAAGCCCTTTTATACAAGTATTAAACTGCTTTAGGGTTATAACATGTCGGCCGTATGTCGGCTACCATGTCGGCTACTGCCCAAAAAATTTTTTTGGGCCGATGCCCCGAACCCCACTATTTATGAAGTATGTACAGTACTTTCGTGATCAATCACCACAATCTAACAATCTCCCACTTGGGGACTGATTAGGCTCCACACTAAACAACAATCTCCCAATTGGAGACTGATCCTATAGCAATACCACTACCACATGGGGCTCCCACTGGATCAAACCATCCTGGACTTTACTGTTCTTTTATTCATGTTCAGTCTAAAAGACCAACCAAAGCTGAAGAGGAGTTCAGCTTCTCCCTTGTTACAACCTTTGTCAACATATCTACTAGATTGTCATTGGTATGTATCTTCTCCAGCTTTAACTGTCCATCCTCCAAAACTGACCGAATGAAATGGTACCGCAACTGTATGTGTTTGGTCTTAGAATGCAGAGCTGAATTCTTAGCAAGATGAATGGCACTCTAACTATCTGTGAACAAATAATTATCCTTCTGAGGATGTCCCAATTCTTCCAAGAAGAACTGAAGCCATATCATCTCTTTGGCTACCTCTGTAGCAGCAACATACTCTGCCTCTGTCGTGGAGAGAGCATTAATCTTTTGTAACCTAAAAACCCAGCTCACGGCTACCCCACTAACAGTAAAGACATAACCTGTAGTACTCCGCCTGGTATCAATATCCCCAGCCAAATCTGAGTCAACATAGCCCTATAAATCAGTAGTAGAGCCCCCAAAGTGTAAACACTTGTTGGATGTTCCTCTCCAATATTTGAGAATCCACTTGACGGCATTCCAATGCTCAAATCCTGGATGACTCATATACCTGCTAACGACTCCCATTGCATGTGCAATATCTGGCATAGTGCATACCATAGCATACATCAAACTTCCTACAGCTGAAGCATAGGGTACCTTGGACATCTTATCCTCCTCTTCCTATGTCTTGGGACACATCTCCTTAGTCAATTTCAAATGACTAGGTAAAGGTGTGCTGACAGCTTTAGCATTCTCCATAGAGAAACGTTGCAACACCTTCTCAACATAATCAGCTTGAGATAGCATCAATGTTCTATTCTTCCTATCTCTACAAATCTTCATACCAAGGATTTTTTTTTCTGCCCACAAATCCTTCATAGCAAATGCATGTGCTAATTGGCATTTCAACCCCTTAATATGATCCATGTTAGACCCAGGTACAAGCATATCATCAACTTATAAACATAAAATAATGTAGCTATCATCATCCAACCTCTTAAAATAAACACAGTAATCTGAATGACACCTATTATATCCATGCTCATGCATAAAACTGTCAAATTTCAGATACCATTGCCGAGGTGCTTGCTTCAAGCCATATAAACTTTTCTTCAATTTGCACACTAAGTTCTCCTTACCTTTGACCTCAAAACCCTGTGGCTGAGCCATATATATTTCTTCATCCAAATCACCATGAAGAAAGGCTGTTTTAACATCCATCTGCTCTAAATGCAAATCTTCAGTCGCCACAAGACTTAAAACAATACGAATAGAAGTCATTTTAACAACAGGAGAAAATATCTCATCAAAATCAATTCCCTTTTTCTGTGCAAATCCTTTTACAACTAACCTGGCTTTAAATCTTTTCTTACCTCCTTCCTCTTCTTTCAACCTGTGAACCCTATTATTCTGTAAAGCCTTTTTACCTACAGGCAACTTGCACAAATCCCATGTCTTATTTTTCAGCAAAGAGTCCGATTCATCTTTTATTGCAGACTCCCATTGAATCTTAGTATCCACCTGCACAGCTTCATCATAACTTTCAGGTTCACCAGCATCAGTAAGTAAAATAGAATACAAAGAGGGAGAAAACCTTTGTGGAGGTCTAATTTTCCTTGTTGATCGTCTAACATTCACTGGTGTGTGTGGTATTTGTTGTTGCAGTGGTTGCACATCATGAGGAATGGTTGGAACATCAACTTTTGGAGTATCATCCAGCACTACATAATCATCTTCTTTCTTCTCACGTTGCTGCAACAGATCTCTATACAACACTTTCTCATTGAATATGACATCCCAACTTCTAATAATTTTAAGATTTTCAAAATCCCAAAGCCTATAACCAAATTCACTAATTCCATATCCAACAAAGACACATTTCTTTGATTTAGCTTCTAGCTTGGTTCTATTTTCAGAGTCTATATGAGCAAAAGCTTCACAACCGAAGGTCTTGAGAAAAGAATAATTCACCTTCTTACCAGTCCATGCTTCCTCTGGAATACCACAGCCCAAAGGAGTAGAGGGACCTATATTAATCAAATATACTGCAATATTGACAGCCTCTGCCCACATGTGTAAGGCCAACCCAACATGCAACCTCATGCTCCTTGCGCGCTCTATTATAGTCTTGTTCATGCGTTCAGCCACTCCATTTTCCTGTGGAGTCCTTGGAACAGTTTTTTGTCTATGAATACCATAGTGGAGAAATAATCTTCAAATTCATGACTGCAATACTCACCACCATTATCAGATCTGAGACATTTTAATTTCTTACCAGTCTCATTTTCAACCAAGCATTTCCATTTCTTAAAAGTTTGAAATACATCAGACTTCTGTTTAAGGAAATAAACCCATACTTTTCTAGTTGCATCATCAATAAATGTAACATAATAATGAGAGCCACCAAGGGAAGATACCTGAGCTAGTCCCCATACATCTGTATGCATAAGCTCTAATTTCTCCTTTTTGTTTTCCTTCCTTATCTTTAAAAAACTCACTCTCTTTTGTTTTCCATACACACAACTTTCACATAAATCCATATTCACACATTTTAGACCTGGTAAAACTTTCCTTAAATGAAGTACTTTCATACCTTTCTCACTCATGTACCCAAGTCTATTGTGCCACAGCGCTGTATCAGAATCTACAACAGCTATTTGTTCTCCCTGCTCAACTGCAATAATTGTTCCTGAATATTCATTTTTCTCTGAAACAATCAAAGTAGAAGGAACAATATGACCTGTACAAAGATATAAGGTGCCTACTTTCACACCTTTTTCTACTACAAGGGAACCTATTGAAACCTTCCAATTTTTATCATTAAAAGTAACTAGACAACCCTCATCACCGAGTTGCCCTGCTGAAATTAAATTTCTACTTAGTTTTGGAACATGTCTTACCTGATGTAGTAGCCAATGATTCCCATTCTGCAACTTAATCTTAATTTTTCCCTTTCCAACAATCTGACAGGGTTCATTATCCCCCAAATAAACAAGCCCAAAATCCCCTTGGACATAATCAATGAAATAACCTCTATGAGGTGTAGCATGAAATGAAGCACCAGAATCTAAAACCCATGAATCATCAACACTCTCTAAAGATAGAAGCAAAGCATCCTCTTCGGATTTGTTACTTACCACATTTGCCTCCTTGTCTCCATCTGATTTATCTCCATTTTTCTTTCGATTCCAACAATCTTTCTTTTTGTGCCCTGGTTTCCCACAGTACCAGCAATCATTTGGTTCTCTCGATTGAGACCTCCTCCCCTTTGACTTTCCTCTTGATTTCCCATGATTTCCAGAGTTACTTCCTCTTTCAGTCATTCTGCCCCTGATTTGTGCATTTAAAGCACTTCTTGATGTAGATCCACTTGAGGATTTTCTATGAGTTTCCTCACTTAAAATAACACCAATCACATCATCATATTTTAGGGTACTAGATCCAGGAACAGAATTACTCACCGCCATTACCAAGCCATTCCAGCTTTCAGGCAAAGAACACAAAATCAATAGAGCCCTAATTTCTTCATCAAAATTGATACCCACAGAAGATAATTGACTAGTAATAGTATTAAACTCATTTAAATGATCTGCAACAGATCCACCTTCTGCCATTTTCATATTAAATAAACGCTTCATGAGAAATACCTTATTTGAAGCGGAGGGCTTTTCATACAGTGTCGCTAGGGTTTTCATCAAATCTTCTGTCATCTTTGCTTTTGTAATATTAAATACCACCGATGGTGCCAAGCATAACCAAATGCTTCTAAGTGCCTTTCTGTCCAAAAGATCCCATTCAGCCTCTGACATAGTTCCCTGATTATTGGCTTTTCCTTCCAATGGCTTTCATAAATCCTTCTGATATAAATAGTCTTCCATTTTCATCTTCCATAACTGGAAGTTCTGCCCATTAAACCTATCAACCCTCAACTTACCCTCATCTGCCATCGCTTTCACTCAACTGTGAGACTCCCACTTAACCATGAGACTTTCCTGCAGAGGATAACTGAAAGACAACCTTGCTCTGATACCACTTGTTAGGATAAACCACAGACAGAAATAAAAACTACATGCAAATATAACCAATAACAGAAAATAATAGAACACATAGAAATGAACACAAGGCACCAAGATTAAACGTGGTTCACCCAATCCCTGGGCTACGTCCACCAAGAAGCAGGTCGGATCTTATCACAATCCAATGATTACAACCTAATTAAAATCCGTAATCCCTTACAACTCAATACCGCCGCAAGAACCAATTTCGTATCACAACATTATGAAAAATACCCAACCCTAAGCCCTTTTATACAAGTATTAAACCACTTTAGGGTTATAACATGTCGGCCATATGTCAGCCATAATATGTCGGCTACCATGTCGGCTACTGCCCAAAAAAAATTTTTGTGCCGATGCCCTGAACCCCACTATTTATGAAGTATGTACAGTACTTTCCTGATCAGTCACCACAATCTAACAATCTGCTCTTGTCCTATAACCATTGCTCTGAAAAATTCTCTTGTTTTCTTATCCTCATTCCTATTATCTCTTGGTGGGATATGATCTTGCCTATCACCCATGGTGTCTGTCTACCTATCAAAATCTTGTTGACTATCAAACAAAGCTTGGCTAGAAGTAAAAATTTTTTGAGAGCCAAATGGCTACATGTGATTGCAAAAACCTCAGGATGGTATGATTTATCTTTGATACCAATGTAATAACCCCAATAGATTATAACTTCACGAAACACCAAATCCTTCTCAAACACAATTGTTTGACATTTTTTCAAACACTTTATAAGCAAGAGATATATTGTATATATAAATTCTAATTTCTTTTTAAATGCCAAACTTTAATAAATATGATTCCAAAGAACACAACATACAACTAATAATGAAGATGCAATTGTTTTTGAATAACACTTATTACAAATAGGAAAATATGCATCTACATCAATAAGAGATTAGGGAAAAAAAATTTAATATAAAACTTTGATATAAATTAGATTACAATAGATTTTACAAAACCTACCAATGCCATAAATATCTACTCTCAAACAATGTGAAATGAAGTAGATAAAAACCTGAAATTACTCCTAAAACATGAATTTTCCTATAGCGAATCACTATAGAAAATTCTAACTTATTCCTTCCTCCAGAAAGATGGCCCTAGGCCATAATTGTGGCACAATGAAAAGACTAATTTATCTTCTCCAATAGTTGCAACCCTTTAGAAAATATTTCACCATGTTAGTTATGCAAATCAATGGGAGTGTTCATTCCCAATGATCAATATAATAATTGCAAAAACCTTTGGCTCTACAAACTATCTAGAAGATTAGATGGCCTTCAATGCTCGACAATGAGGCTGCCCTCCCTATCTATTATTTTCCTTCACCCTTCTATAAGGAAATAAAATATTATTTAGGCAAGAGCCTATGACACAATGGTAACTTGTGAGACTCTCATTCGGGAGGTCTTGGGTTCAAAACTAATCAAGCTTAACCCATAATAATAATTAATCTTCACAAATACTAATAATTAAATGATAAATAGTCAAGCCTTCAACCAATTACTTATCAAATAAAAAAAGGAAATAAAATATTATTTAATTTCACTTTCTATAAGCTTCCCCCTTTCCAAGGAAATAATTAATTGTAGTTCTAGAAAATGCACTCTCTAGAAGCTTCCCCTTTTCCAATAGAATAATTAGTTGTTCTTCTAGAAAATTAAATTAATTAAATATAAAGTCACCTTTTAATTTTAATTTATATAATGACTTTATAAGAAAATAATTTAATCAATTTCTCCTTATTTCTCCACTTAGCCTTTAGAGAATATAAAGGCTAAGAACTCCACTAATATGCTAAAAATATGGGGACATTAAAACTTTCTTCAAATCCTCTTCATCAATCAAATGATATGACACTCTACTAAATTAGCATAATGTCTAACTAATGAAGGCTTTACATCAATGACACCATAACAATTTCAATATGACTCTTTCACATATAATAACAACATTATTAGTTAGAGTTACCACATTCCTCAATTGGATATTAAAATTTTATCCTTCCCCTTTGTTGTAGGCTTCAATTATACTTTTTTTTAATCATGATTTTATGTGAGGTTGAATTCTTTGACATGTTGTAATTTTCTCCTACTAAAATGTTTTGTCCAAATTATACGTATTAACTTTTTTATACCATATTTTTTATTTCAATGTTAGCATTGGGGAAATCATGTCATCATCCATTTTTTGTTTTCTTTCTTTTGAATTGTCATCATATGGCCTATTTCCTCTTCAACAACCATTTTTGGGCTAGTGATGCTTATCCATGCTTTCAACCTTTTTTAGGTAAGTTAGAAAATGGATTTTTTTAACGCTGTCGTCGAGAACATACTATCCTTAGCTAAAAGGATCTCATTTGACACCATTGATTTGGCTCTGAGATTTTGGCAATAAAGTGTTTTTGAATTCTTTGTAATTGTGTCCACTTATGGCTTGATATGTTGCTTCTAAAAACTTCACATCTATAGAGAACAATTGTCATGACCAACAAACCCAAAAGAGTCCTCTTGGCTTTTCAATCCCATCACTCTTCTTCTTGTCTCCTAATCTAAAGAAGATAAGAAACTTCCCATCTCCCTTCAATCACTTTTGTCCTATGTGTGTCTTAAATGAGCCTATTGTGAAAATAATTTCTAGGTACTTAATTTCTTTCACTATTTCCAAATAAGAACCATCAAAGATAAATTTACTTTGTTGTTTTTCCATCATCAGGGAAAACAACATGACATCAATTTTTTTGGGTTTTCACTTTTATCCCAACTATTTGGAAAGGATCTTTAAAGCCTTCAAATGCTCTTGCAATCCTTGATAAATTATAGTTTTTTGAAAGGCCTTGGTTTCTCAAGGCCTTGGTTTCTCAAGGCCACATAAGTCATTCTTCCTAAAATGGACATGGCAAATTTAGAAAACTTTATAACCAAAACAATAGTGCCAATGACAACAAGACAGTCTTGAATTTTCTTAAATTGGTATTAGTTATATTATAACTAATTCAATCAAAAAATATATCTACTCATTATGTACTTAGCTATATGCTTCATTATATCAAAGATATTTATACATCTCTTGAATGATGTAAATGTGTTAAAAAATGAAACATAAGAGGTTAATCAAATTGTAGATAATTCATTTCTCAAACAAAATTTTTGCCTTTTTTGGGATAATAAAGTTCCACCCATTTAAATTAACTTATGAACAAAAAGTATAAAAAAATAGTGGAATGTCCAAGTGGTGGTTGGGAGGAATCCTCAACTATCAACCGAATTGAACATTAACTCAATGCCAATAACATCAAAAAGGTTGAGCCCTAGTATAAATTAGAAATGGAAAAGTAAAATGCTCATGGTTAGCCAAGGAGAAACAAGAGTAACAAGAGTACCCATCATAGGACCACAAAAGATCAAATTTTTCATTGAAATCTCCTCGTCTCTCCATCCAAAAGCCCGAGGTTTCTACATATGAGAGTGTCATCTTCATTCTCCTTCTCTATGTGATATCTTTAATTTTAATAAAGGTAAAAAATTGATTTATTTAACAAGTACCAACAAGATTTTAAGAAGATTGCAAGACTAAAATAATTCTACAATATAAACTTAAATTGATATGAGAACAACCATTAACAAAGAAGATTAAGAACAAAAGTACTATTTTAAATAATTAATTGGAATTCGAATATTCGTCTCCAAAGCCGATTTTGTGGAAGAAATTCAAAAGCTGGAAAGCTCAATTTGACCACGTGAAGTATTTCTATATTTCCCTTAGGGAACAATATCCCACGCAACTGCAAAAAAAGTGTCCACACGAAGTGCGATTAAATAATTTTTTTCTAGCACATTGGAAAAATAAAAGGTGGAATCTTAGTTCTATAATTCTCATTGGACAAAGTAAAATTATAATAATAATGAAATAATATTTACTTGAATTATTTTAGTCATAAATCCTGCACGTCGTCTTCAGCTGCCATGGCAGTGTTGTAAGAAATTGTAGGACAATAATTGGAAGGCAATTTATGCAAATGAGATAGAGAACCGACCCACTAAAAACCTAGAACAGTTATTCCTTTTTAACACCTTACATTCATTGAAGATTTTGTTTTTATATTCCCCACATAAGGAGGTGTACAACTTGGATGGTCCAAGTAATTTGAGGAGAAGCATTTTTTCCCCTCATTATCTTTTTCTAGATATACAGTCATTTTCATTTTACAATGGTACTAGTAGAATCGAACTTGTCTTCACAAATGACTAATAGATAAGACATAAGGATTGAGGGGTATCTAATATGTTAAATTTGTTTGGACATGAGCTTGACATCATCTCTTATAATGTTGGTGCATTGCATTTAGTAAGTCTTGATTCTTCGTGGGCTCATTAAGAAATATTTGGCTTCTCTAGCTGTCTAAGGATCCATTGAAAGATCAACATTAATTTGAAAGGAAAGATAGTTATGTAAATAGTTTAATTTGTGAAGTAAGTGTATGATATTAGATGGATTCACTTAGTGAAGTGGCATAGATGTTGAAGAGGGAGGATAAGACTTACATATACAGAGAAAAGAATTCAATTAAATACAAATTATAGAAGAGATGAAATATAAATTTCATAAAAAAATTATTTAAATTTTTTGAATGGAAAATGTATATGCTTCTTTATTTTTGGATTATTTTGAATCATTTTTCCATTTATTACATATTTTTACACCAAATACAATTGCATAGATTTGTATTTTCCTTTCCTTTATTTTCCAACTTTATTTTATATAAATGTGATTAAATAATCTTCTTTGTGAAAATATAACAAAAAATCTTCTCCTTTTGAAAAAATTGTCATAAATTTTCCACTTTTGAAAATATGAATAGAGAAAAAAAAAAATTGAGAGTAAAATTTTCAACTTTATGCATGTTAATGATGTAAATATACTTGCAAAGAACTCCAAAATATCTAAACATAAAGATGCAAATTTTTTTTTTTAAATATATAATCATCAAATACAAATGAGAAAATATGCATCTAGAATAATAAGACATTAAGGCAATACCTATTATGATGTTCAATGTTATGCTTATCCCTTATAACAAATTATGATGTCAAATTCTAATATAAATTAGATTGCAATATCTCAATATTGATTTCTAAATTATTACACATGCCCTAAGATATTCAAACCTATCCTCCATGCAATGCAAAAATGAAATGGATAGGAACCTATAAACCATTAAAGAATAGGATTCACTACAGTATTGGTGATAGTATAAAAAATCTTTGTAGCAATATTTGATTTATTCTGTCAAGGGTTCTCCACAATGTGGCCCTAGGCCACAAATTTGTCAGAATAAAAAAACTAATTTGTCTTCTCCAATAGTTACAACCATTCAAAAGAAATTTCACAAATATGCTCAGATAGAACACTTATATGATGTCCTCCCAATACCAAATTCACTGGGTATTGGGTATTTCACTAGCTCAAATGAAGGCACACCAAAGAACTTTGTTCTCCAGTGAAACGCTTACTAAGAGCTCAAAGAAATCAATAATCAAATAGGAAAATAAATAAATGCCTAGCACTCACCTCTGTTTATTCTAAAAGTAAAATACTATTTAATTGCGCTCTCTACAATTATAGTTGTGCTGATAGAAAATGCACTCTTAGAAGCTTCCCCTTTCAATACAACTAATTAGTTGTGTTGTAGAAAATTAAATTAATTAAATATAAAGTCACCTTTAGATTTCATTATTTATTGACTTTAATTTAATTTTTTTCTCCTTGTTTCTTCATGCTAAGAACTCCACTAAAGCCTAAAAGATGGAGAACATTGCAAGTAGCCCTTTGTATATTTAGTATTAGCAAGATGAGATAAAATAGAAAAACATAAATAAAATCCAGTAACTTTGTATATGCTGCAACAACATAGATAAACAAAATCTTTCATATTTTTATTGATCACTTAAAATAAATCTTATTACATAAATATACAAAATTCTACGTATTATTAAAACTTGTGAACAAGCTTCTACACTCACATTACAATCAATTGATAAAATACAGTCTAGAGTATTTGCATATAAATCTGACTATCATTAGATGCATGAACCATTTTTAACTAAAGTTGATCCAAAGTTGGTCCATGTATGGAATGAAATTCTAAATTTACATGGAATACATGGGAAGTCATTATTTTATTAACTTAAATTCTAACTAACACAAAGCAATAATCATTCACCACTGCCACTAGAAACACTTTGTGAAAATTTCATTATTTCAAGATTTGCAATCAAGACAAATATGTGAATATTATGCAAATGAAATCATTTTATTCTGTTTCGATGTGATCTATGAGATAATTGTGAGAAATATAAGTTAATAATTTAAATTTCACAATTCTAATTCAAAAAATCTTTTCTCGGCACTTAAATATTTGTTTGGCACATGAAGGTGTCGAGTGCTAGTTTTGGTCAGCACTTGAAGGTGCTGAGTGCCAAAAAGAAAACAGGTGTCGAGCAATAAACAGAAAATAGGTGCCGAGGTAGCTCCGCACAAGGAAGCCGAGTAAGCTCGGCACACAAAAGGCAATGCTCGGCCACAATGAAATGCTTGACACCAATGGATGCCAACTGAGCTCGGCTCCAAATAAGATTTATAACTTAGGAAATATTAACAACAAAAAGGATGCCGAGTTTTCTATTTCAAAATGAAAATATTATAGCTAAGAAAAAATTCAACGTGAATGCTAGCCAAAGCTTTAACCTTTCAACCAAACTTGTCGAATGCAATGAATAGAAGAGGAAGATAGATTCAAGTATGCTTGCTAGCTTTCTATTCAATCTTTCATTAAACAATTAAAAAATCTGGGAGCATTTGACTTCAACCAGAAAACCCTAAAAATAACCCTAAACTGGTAAAACTGCAGCTCTAATGGCTACATACAATGGTGCCTGGAGCAATTACTACTTCAACAGGACAAGTTCAGCAATAACAAACTTACAGAGAGAATAGGGGAAACACATGCAACTACAGACACAAAGTTATTTTCTTCTTCCTTCTTCTGCTCTGCTCTGCAACTACTGATCTGCTTGATCTACATGAACTCTACAAAAATGAATGTAGAAACATTTCTTTTTGTCACATTCCATTTTTCCTCTCTTTTTTTTATTTGAAAATCTCACCTACCCGTATTAATGTTTCTATCTGTTCTGGACGTCAGGGGAGTAGGTGAGCGTTTGGCTCCAAAAGGAAACATAAACTACATTTAAATATTCCAACAATAATGTGGTGCATGAAGAAATTACATCATCTAGCATTTATCACTCAAGAGGGCTGAATTGAAATCATTTGTATTCTTCTCACCATGACTTGTATAATTGACTGCGAACCATAGCTTCTTCACAATTGTGGTTTCAGGGCTAGGGTTTTCTACTTATTGACTCTAACTTTCTGATTGAAATCTACACTTTAATAACGATTTTCTCCATGAGCTATCTCGCTATATTTCCTACGATTGAAAAAACCATTATTCATAAAATTATTTGTCACAATGATACTACAAGTGTATTTACGAAACATTTTACAAATTTTACCCTTCTACTTTTTCCTTGTTTGGAGATGAGCCATTATCCTTGTTGGAAACCCTTTTGGGGTTTCTCACAGATATATTTTGTTCGCACCGGCACCTAACTCTTGCCCGTATTTGTTTGTTGGATTTATCCTTTTATTATTCATTCTCTCCTATGTTGAAAATAGGTTTGCCTTATTTTGATAACTTTTGCACCACCATCCATTCATTTGATAGGGAATTTTGTTCTTTTTTACGCTACGGACTTTTCTGAGATCTCCCATCCGCACAAAACTTAAGGGAATTTTTTTTCCCATCATTCTTTCGAGAAGATCCTCCCTTTGCAAGTTTAGGGTTTCTTAGAGCATTTCTGTCATTCGAATTCTCTTTGGCTAGGGCGATATCTTGCCTCTTGCTTCGTGGAGCATCGATAAAATTTGAAAACTATTAAAGCGGTGAAATTCAGTGTTCTTAGTTGCAAACCCCTTCCTATCATTGACAAACATGATTGAGGGTTACTTCTGTACTAAGGAATAATATCTTTTGTGTGTACTATTATTAGCTTTTATATATATATATATATATATAAAATAAGCTGAGAGATATCGTTTGAGGTGCCTATTGCACTGATTAGATTACGAAAATAGGCAAGAAGGATATCCCTTAGCTTATTATATATATATGAAAGCTACTAGCACTGGCAATGTAAAATGAAAGAAATTATTTTTCAAATTATAATTCTTTATAGTTTATCTATTATGAAAAAAATTAATTATTAAATTTTTAATATTATTAGGATATCTTATACTTTTTATGTATTCAGTTCAAAAATATATGATCATTTATCTTATTATTGTATATCACCTCTCTCTCTCTCTCTCTCTCTCACACACACACACACACACACACACACACACACACACACACACATCATTACATCCATATATTTCATGTGGCACAATTGTTCACTCTCTCTCTACCTAAAATGTCTCCTCATCCTCATTATAAATAATCATCTCTCTATGTCAACATGATGTGTCCTAACCTCTCCAGTTGTCTCACTTTCCCTATCATGTCTCGTCATATTATTTCTACCTATTATCTTTGTATCATGTATCTAGTTCTATAGCCTTCTATCTTGGTGTCAACTTCATGCCTCACCTACATCTGATCCCCTCCCCCCCCCCCCCCCCTCTCTCTCTTAGACACTCACACACACACAAACACATGTCTCTTTATGTCGTACTATTTTTATGTTGACCTCTTACCTCATTTCCTATATCCTCTTATGTCACTCTCTCTCACACATATGTCCCTTGCATCATGTATCATGATCTCACAATATCTCTTTCTATGAGCATAAAATGTATCTCTCTCTCTCTCTCTCTCTCTCTCTCTCTCACACACACACACACACACACACACATCTCCTCCACCATCTCTTCCCCCTAATTACCATTTTTCTATTGTCCTCTCCCTCTTTTCTCTCTTTATCTAATTTCTCCGTTTTAGTCTCTCCCCTCTCCCCTCCCCTTCTCACCATCCCTTTCCTTATTTAAACTCTCTTGATCTCTCTCCCTCGCCATGTCCATCTATGCCATGCCCTAAGACTTATATTTTTTCTCTACCTCATCGGTCTACCCATCACTATTTTCTCTCTACCTCATGTCTTTCCTTCCCCCTTTCTTCCAAGAACTTGCTTCTCTAACCATCTCTTCCCCATAATATAATCTCTCTCTCTCTCTCTCTCTCTCTCTCTCTCTCTCTCTCTCTCTCTCTCTCTCTCTCCATCAAAAGATCCACCTATTTGATGCCCTAATTATTGTTTCTCCTCCTCTATCTCTCCCTCTTTACATTGTCTCTTTCTACACCATTTATTTCTCCTCTTCTCCCTCTCTCCTACATTCCACCCTCTCTTACCATGTCATCCCCTTAAGGATCATTTATCTTATCATTGTATATCACCCCTCTCTCTCTCTCTCTCTCTCTCTCTCTCTCTCTCTCTCTCTCTCTCTCTCTCTCTCTCTCTCTCTCTCTCTCTCTCTCTCTCTCTCTCTCTCTCTGACCCCATCATTACATCCATATATTTCATGCCATAACTATTCACTTTCTCTCTCTACCTAAAATGGATCTCCATCATCATTATCTCTTTGTCTAAATAGTCATCTCTCTATGTTTACATGATGTGTCTTAAAACCTCTCCCCTTGTGTCACTTTCTCTATCATGTCCCCTCATATTATTTCTACCTATGCTCCTTGTAACATGTATCTATTTCTCTAGCCCTCTCTCTTGGTGTCTACATCATACCTCACCTAAATCCCCTTTCTCACTCACTCTCTCACATGTCCCCTCTTATTTGTTCATCTCTCTCTCTCTCTCTCTCTCTCTCTCTCTGACTTCATACCTCATTTCCTATATCTTCTTGTCTCACTCTCTCTCACACATGTGTCCCTTGCCTCATCTCTCTCTCTCTCTCTCTCTCTCTCTCTCTCTCTCTCTCTCTCTCTCTCTCTCTCTCTCATCTCTTTACCTCTTACTAAAATATAATTTTGGTGCAATACTTACTATGTAAGAAAAATGAACAATGTCTTTATATAGGCCCTACATAGCCACAATTAGTATAGTTCCATTAGACGGAGTAACAAGGCAAAACTCATGACTGTGCCTATTCATTGCTTTGTTCTGAGCCATCACCCATTATATTCTTTTCTTCAACTCACCTGAGTTATCGGCTAGGCACAACACAATATGAAATCTACACTTAAGGAATCGGCTAGGCACAATATAATGCTTGGGGTTGCCCAGGATTCTAAAAATATCTAAAATCAACACTAAATCGATTTCAAGGAGTAGAGTTATAATCCCCATCATTCGAACTGTGCAAATTCCTTCTCCACAGTATTTCAAAACTGATGCTGCCAATTTTGCAACCCTAGTCCAAAAACTTACCAAAAAGGAATTGGCGGTGATGAAATCAACCGGTACAGACAGTTCAAAGAAGAATATAGTTGTTGAGACACACTCCTTCCCAAGTCAGGCATTCAAAGATGAATACCTTCAATCTGCAACAATGAAGAGGGATTCATGGGATCTGAAGGAAGGCGAAGTGCAAGTGTGTGATGATTTTTTTGAACTCTTTGGTGGACTAGACAACAAGGATTTCTTGAATACTCTCAAAAATCTTGAAATTTCATATGAGTTATCGTAATAGAATCTTCTAGATGATAAAAAAGTGCTAGGTTAGGTCAGTTTTGGCAATAATGGCCATTGAGAAGTTGTTTGAGCTCTTAGCAGGAGCCTTGCAGAATGTAGGTACTTAAAAATAAGGTATTCCTCATTTTTTGTTTTCCCTATGTTTCCACACAAGATTAATGGTTTTACTTTATCCCATTTGATTGGGATATTGTTATCTGTTTGAATGTGTGTCAATTTTCCAACTATTAATGTTAACATATCTGTAAGTCTTTCTTAAAACCAAATAAATAGAAAATAGTTTTCATCGAGCTAAGAATGACAATTTTGTGAGAAATATTAAAACAAAATCAAACTCACAACCTAACCCTAAAAATCTGCTCGGCAAAAACTATTATCGAGTGCCCAAAAAAAAATTGCTCGATAACCAAAGAAACTAATTGGTAGGAGTGTTTACTGAGTGAGCTAGTTAGTTGAAGAACACACAACTCGATAACCAAAGGATACTGAGTGAGCTTGGTAGACTATGTGATTACCGAGTGAACTCAAAAGACAAAGTGATTACCGAGTGAACTCAGTAGAAGAAGGAAAAATGATTACCGAGTGAACTCGATAGAAGAAGGCACCTAGTGTACTCAGTAGCCACAGGAGAAAGAAGCTCAATAGAAGAAGGCACTGACTGAACTTGGTAACCACTGTAGAGAAAGGCTTCTACCAAGGACAATAACGAGTGCAAGCTTATAACGTGAATATTTTCACCATTAAAACTAGAGACTCAAAGCTTCAAACTTTCAAATAAACTTTCAAAATGCACTGAATAGAAGAAGGACAACAATGGATTCAAGTATGTCTACTTGCTTTCTATTCAACTTGGATTCAAATTATTACAAAACTGGGAGCATTTTGCTTCAACCAAAAAACCCTAAAATAACCCTAAAACTTTAAAACTTCAAAAAACTTCAAACTTGTAGCTCTAATGGCTACATACAATAACGCCTAGAGCAATCATTGCTTCAACAAGATGAATGAAAAATAATAAACTATAAAATTACAAAATGACACAAAGGAGCATGTGCAACTACAGGCATGAATAACACTTCCTCCTATCTCTGCACCAATCGATCTGCTGATCACTTTTCCTTCTTTCTTCTTTACAACTTCTAAGCTCTTTCAACTTCTTCTCCTTCTTCTCACTAATCGAATGAATGGTAAAAAATTCCTTTTGTCTTCAGAAAAATTATTTTCCCTCTCATTTTCAATTCAAAATCTCACCTGCCCATAATAAATTTTTTGAATGTTCAGGGTGGTAGGTGGGCGTTTAGCTCCAGGGGCAAACAAAAACCGCATTAAATATTCCAACACTCCCCCTTTGTCCCGAGCCAAACAAACAAGGATCACTGCTAATCCAAATCAACTACACCAAGACTCTCTCTTAGGTGTACAAAACTTCCAATGCCTAATGGCTTGGTAAAAATGTCTACTAGCTACTGCTCAGACTTACAAAAATTTATTTTGATATCCCCATTCTCCACCAACTCTGTGATGAAGTGATATCTGATCTCTATATGTTTGCTTCTCCCATGGAAGACTGGATTCTTGGACAATGCAATAGATGAGATGTTGTCACAATAAATCATGGTTCCATTTCCTTGCCTTTCATTCAAATCTATCAAAATCCTCCTTAGCCAAATTTCTTGACATGATGCTGCATTTGCTACTATGTATTCAGCCTCTGGTGTAGATTGAGCAACAATAGGTTGCTTCTTGGATGCCAATGAAATTGCACCTAATCCCATATGGAACATGTATCCAGAAGTGCTCTTCCTATCATCTATACTTCTAGGCCAATCACTATCTATGTAACCAACCAACTTGAATTCATCATTTGTAGTATACAAAATCCCAAATCATTTGTTACCTTTCACATACCTTAGGATCTTTTTTCTCGCTTGCCAATGAGAATCCTTTGGTGTTTCCATAAATCTATAAATCAAACTTACTGCATGCATTAGGTCTGGCTGAGTTGTAGTCAAGTACATTAAACTTCCAAGCATACTCTTGTATAGTGTTGGATTCACTCTCTTGCTAGAGTCTTCCTTGCTCAACTTCAGACCTACTGTTGTTGGTGTGGGGGCTACCTTACTGTTCTGCATTTTAAATCTCTCCCAGATCTGCCCTGCATACTTTTCTTGAGAGATGAAGATGCCATCATGCATTTGTTTTACTTCTATGCTTAGAAAGTATTTCAAGAGACCTAGGTCTGTCATTTCAAATTCACTTTTCATGACCTCTTTGAACTCACCAATGAGAGCCTTGTCATTACCAGTAAAAATTAAGTCATCTACATACAAGACAACAATCAACACATTTACATTTGATGCCTTGATGTAGAGAGTAGGCTCACCATTGCTTTTGTTAAAGCCATTGCTCATCAAATATGAGTCAATCCTACTGTACCATGCCCGTGGTGCTTGCTTGAGCCCATAAAGAGCTCTCTTCAATCTATATACTTTATTCTCTTCACCTGCAACTTCATAACCAGGTGGCTGCTCCACATACACTTCTTTTTTCAATACACCATTTAGGAAGGCAGACTTCACATCCATTTGGTATACCTTCCATTTGTGCTAAGCTGCAATTTCTATGACAGCACGCACAGTTTCCATTCTTGCAACTGGGGCATAGGTCTCATCACAGTCTCTACCATACTGTTGTTTGTAGCCCTTGACTACTAGCCTTGCCTTATGTCTATCAATTTTGCCTTCAGCATTACATTTAGTCTTGTAGACCCATTTCACTCCAATCAATTGCTTCTTGGGAGGCAAAACAGTTAGCTCCCATGTCTCATTTCTTTTTATAGCATCTATTTCCTCATCCATGGCCTTACGCCATTTCTTCTCCTTAATAGATTCTTCAAAATAAATTGGATCACTATGAGAAAATAATGCAAAATTAACACTCTCATCATAATCTTCATATCTTTCATCTTGGTATATCTCCCTAAGACTCTTGGTCTTTCTTGGTAATAGGGAGGAGAGTGTGGGATTAGAATCTTCGCTGTTGCTGCTTGGCCCTGACACTCGGTCATGCCTAGAGGAGCTCGGTAATGACTGAGGCTACTTGCCTTTCCTTCTATTTGCTCCTTCTTCTTGATGTTCATCAACATCCTCTTCACTCATAATTGGCACTTTACTTGAAGTGCTTGGTGATTCATCAATTTTTCCATACCAAGACTAATTTTCAAGAAATTCCACATCTCTTGAAAGCATCATCTTGTTGTTCAATGGGTCATACAATCTGTATGCCTTTGATTATGGGTTGTACCCTGTGAAAATGCATTTCACACCTTTGTCATCAAATTTTTGTCTTTGCTCTTTAGTCACATGTGCATATGCAACACATCCAAATACCCTTAAGTGTTCAACTGTCCATCTTATTCGTGACCAAGCTTCCATTGGAATTCTGTCATGGACTGCCTCTGTAGGACACCTATTAATTAGGTAAACTATTGTTGCCATAGCCTCTCCCCAAAATTTGGTTGGGAGACATTTCTCTTTCATCATGCTCCTTGCCATTTCAAAAATGGTCCTGTTCTTCCTTTCAGCCACTCCATTCTACTGTGGTGTATAGCTAGTTGTGAGCTCTTTCTTTATGCCATGTTTCCTACAAAAATTTACAAAAGAATTGGAGGTATACTCCCCTCCTCTATCTAATCTAAGGACCTTGATATAATGTCCACATTCTCTTTCAGCCTGGGCTTTAAATTTTACAAATTTATCAAATGCATCAAATTTATTCTTTAAGAAATACACCCATGTCCTACTACTGAAATCATCAATGAATGTCATAAAATAAGTACTCCCCCCAATGGAAGTAACTTGCATAGGACCGACTAGGTCAGTATGCACTAACTGTAATGGATATCTAGCCCTCCTAGAATTTCTAGAATTAAAGGGAAGCCTATGTTGCTAACCCAAAATACAAGCCTCACACTTGTCACATGAATTTTCTATTCATGAAAAACCTTCTACCATTCTTTTATTTGACGATAAAATTAAACCAGCATAGCCAAGATGACCACACGTGAAGTGCCATAGCCGTGAGGGGTCTTCAATCACACTCCTTAGAGCTGATTGTGTGGGACATGCAACACTAACTTGAGATGGGAAACATGTCTCAATCCTCAAGGAAAACATTCTGTTCTTTGTCATTTGAACTGCTGCAAGTAAATTTTTGCTCCCATCATTTTCTTGAATGACACACATGTCATTCTCCATCAGCACTTTATATCCATTTTGAATGATCTGACCAATGCTCATCAAATTGTGTACCATAATAGATCCTTTGCCCACAACTGCTAGGGTTCCATTGTTACCCACCTTAATTTCTAATTTGAAACTCTTGTCAATGAATGAAAACAAGGTTTTATTAGCACTCATGTGGTTGCTACATCCACTGTCGAGGTACCAAACCTCAGGGCTTCCTTGTTCACCAACATTACACATGATGAAGGCAACAACATTGGGTCCACTTCCCATATTCACATCAGCCACATTTGCTTTCCTTGAATGATCATTCTGCTTCTTCCAATATTCATTTGCATAATGCCCATATTTATGATAGTAGTAGCATTCTACATTACTCTTATTTGAGTTGTAGTTTTTCTTACCTCCTCTTGAAGTATTTTCTGAGCTACTTGCTCCATCTGCTCTTCCTGAGCTTTCTGCTGCAGCATTCCTTTGTCCTCCATTACCTCGGCCTCTGCCTCTGGAATTTCTACCTGAGCCATTTCTTCCTCTCCCCTTCCTCTTGGATTTGACTGAGCCTTGAAAGCTTTCTCTTGGGAAGAATAAGATGTGGATCTATTGATCCTATGCGCATGGGTTTGAAGTGTACCCATCAACTCATCCATTGTCAAAACAGTGAGGTCTTTTTCCTCTTCTATGGTCATGACCAAATTGTAATATTTATGAGGTAAACTCCTCAATATCTTTTCCACTATCCTCTGCTCTTGATAGTCTTCTCCATTTGATATCAACTAGTTAATCACATTGGAGGTCCTTGAACTGAAGTCTGCAATTGATTCATTCTCCTTCATCTGAAGGTTCTCAAACTCCCTCCTTATATTCTGCAGCGTTATTATACAGACTTTATTAGTCCCCTTGAAGTTTGTCTCAAGGATATCCCATGTGTCCTTTGCATAATTTGTTGCTGCAATCTTTGGGAATACATCTCTGTCATTGCCGCTTCAATCAAACTTAATGCCTTAGCATCCTTCCTCCTTGACTCTTTCAAATGAGTCTTTTGTGCATTTGTGACGGTAGCATACTGAGCTGGATTAGTCATATCATTGAATCCATTAACCATAAACTCCCACAAATCACTTGCAACCATAATGGTTTTCATCTTCTTTGCAAATGTATCCTAATTATGTCCATTAAATGATGGTGGCTGCTGCCATATCTTTCCTGCATCTCCTGCCATGATTAATATCCCAAGAAAACAAATGCCCTAACTCACTTTGGATGTGGGGCCTCAAATCTCTGATACCATGTGAGAAATATTAAAACAAAATCAAACTCACAACCTAACCCTAAAAATATGCTCGGCAAAAACTATTATAGAGTGCCAAAAAAAATTGCTCGGTAACCAAAGAAACCAATTGGTAGGAGTGTTTACCGAGTGAGCTCGATAATTGAAGAACACACAACTTGGTAACCAAAGGATACAGAGTGAGCTCGGTAGACAATGTGATTGACGAGTGAACTATGTAGACAAAGTGATTACCGAGTGAACTTGGTAGAAGAAGGAAAAATGATTATTGAGTGAAATCGGTAGAAGAAGGCACCGAGTGTACTCGGTAGCCACAGGAGAAAGAAACTCAGTAGAAGAAGGCACGGACTGAACTTGGTAACCACTACAAGGAAAGACTTCTACCAAGGACAATATCGAGTGCAAGCTTATAACGTGAATATTTCCACCATTAAAACCAAAGACTCAAAGCTTCAAACTTCCAAATAAACTTTCAAAATGCATTGAATAGAACAAGGACAACAATGGATTCAAGTATGCCTGCTTGCTTTCTATTCAACTTGGATTCAAACTATTACAAAACTGGGAGCATTCGGCTTCAATCAAAAAACCTTAAAATAACCCTAAAACTTTAAAACTTCAAAAAACTTCAAACTTGCAGCTCTAATGGTTGCATACAATAATCCCTGGAGCAATCACTGCTTCAACAGGATGAATGAAAAATAATAAACAATAAACTTACAAAATAACACAAAGGAGCACATGCAACCACAGGCATGAATAACTCTTCCTCCTGTCTCTGCACCAATGGATCTGTTGATCACTTTTCCTTCATTCTTCTCTGCAACTTCTGAGCTCTTTCAACTTCTTCTCCTTCTTCTGACTAATCGAATGAATGATAAAACATTCCTTTTGTCTTCAGTAAAATTATTTTCCCTCTCATTTTCGATTTCAAAATCTCGCCTGCTCATAATAAATTTTTTGAATGTTCAAGGTGGTAGGTGGACGTTTGGCTCCTGGGGCAAACAACAACCACATTAAATATTCCAACAAATTTAAAAGCCAGCCAAACATTTCAAAAATGACCTACTGAAATGAAAAACTAAACTCATAGCTGGTATATAATTTCACCGAAATTAGAGGATTTTGTTGCATTAAAATTAACCTTTTTAAAAAAAATTAAGTGGATTTGTAATGCAACACCTACAAATAGGTAAGGATGAATGTTCTCATAATTGATTTCTAAAATTTTCTCAATAAACATGTGTTCAATAGAGAACTTCTAATGTGTTTGATTGAGGTTTTCAAATTTTTAGCTCTTTTATTCAAGACGTTTATTTAGCAAGTTTCCTATTTATAACTTGAATTTGTAGGCATAAACAGGTTGCTTTGTTGGAGACATGAGCAAGTATGAGAGTATATTAAAGAAGTAATCATTATAAGTTAGCACAGAGGGATGAGGCTTTAAAGAGCATTAATGGGCAGCACATATTCTAGATAATTTTGGCCCTCGTTCTCATAAACCTTGGTAGGACTTAGAGTGTTCCGCTTTTTGAAACAATTTCATAACAGACATGGGAGGTGAATCAAAGAGGCAAGAGCTGAGTTCTTGTAAGGAATGGAGAGACATGTCACCAGTTTGAGATCAACTTGTGAATGGAGGTGTTTTTAAGATTGTGGAAGGAGTACAATTTATCTATATACAAAGTGTCTTTCTTGTTCAACACTTTTGTTTCTAAAATTATTGGTCTGCCTTGTGAGGGTCTAAATTTCTTATAGAAGAGGAAGGTCACAAAGGAGGATCTGGATAAACTTTCCAAGGATGAAGATGGAGGGGAAGTGCTAATCAAGGTGGGTAATTTCTTTTCTAACAACCAATTTAAGCCTATCTAGAGTCGTGTCCTGAGTTGTGTTAGACCCTATTTTACTTTAGATGGAAGAAAAGAGAGTACGCTATTCAAATTTTGTGTTCCTTGATCATTTCTAATATAAAGACAAAATATATTTCCTTTATTGTATTTTAATGTCTTTGAATGGTAATTTGGTTAATCATACGAAAAGGTCTTTCCATCCCATTCTCCATGAATGAATAATCTTTTTCTTTGTGGAGTATTGTAAGGCTAGAGTTCCCAAGTTAGGTCTGAAAATGAAAATTAATAATGACAAAGTTCTTAGAGTAAGAGAAAAACCCTAGGGTGTGGTAAAGGTTGAAAAATTGCTGATTACTATGACTTTGGGATGAGCATGGGGGATGAAGAGGAAGTCTTTTGGGTTGAATCACAATGAGATAGGGAATCATTGGAACCTTGGGAAGGCAATGCAAAAGGTTTTAACGAGATTTTCTTTGTTAAAAAAAGGAGATTCTCCCATCACTATCAAATCTAAGAAGAGTAGAGATGCTTCATCTCAGAAGATCAAAAGTTAGTGGAGTGATGACAACAAGGAGGCTCTCTTCTTCAACATTATTGGGTGCATTGCCTTTGACTTTGAGGACCTGCATCTTGTGAACCACAAGAAAATTTCTACAGATCAAGACCTTAAGTTTTCTTTGAATCTGTCCCATTTACTTACTAAAGCCAAGGGGAAAAGATGATTTAGAATGAAATTCTTTCCATCAAAAATAAGATGGAAACTTGGATGATAAGTTATAGAATGAAGTGGAGGCAAGGAAAATAAAGAAGGGTCTCTATGACAATATTGAGGTCCAAATCTAGGAGCTAGAAGGCAGATTTGATAAAAAATGAAAAGAGAAGGACAAAAGGGCTCATTCTTCCAATCTGAAGATCTTAAATAATAAATGTAGGATAGACTACAAGAGAATTGAGATTAATGTTGACCTCACTAGAAAAGATAAAGATTAAGGAGGGATAGACTCAACAAGAAGAGGGTGTCAATTGCTTTGAAGACTTCTAAAGATCCTAATTTGAAGGAGATTCAAAGGTTACTTAAGGAGTTGGTTTAGGTTAGTGTTCTTCTCTCTCTTCTTATCTAGTCTTTTGATTTTGAGTGAGTTGTGGTCATTGGCTTATTTTTTTATTCCAACATAGTTCTTCTTTTGAACTTTTTCATTAATCTTTTGTCATCTGATATGTTTTGGGTTTTGGGTCCTATAAAATCTATCATTATCTTAGTCCAAAAGACTAAAATTTTGAGGCACACCATTGCATATGTTGTCACATTAGAATATTTTTAATAATATTTTCTAAGGTGAACCTAACTCATACCTATTATACAATTTGAGTGAAATTTATTGTTTGCTTCAAGAGGATTTTCTTCAATTAGAGTTACTATTTTTAAGAAACAAATAAATTTGTATTATAATACTTCAAAACAAGTAAAGGTGAATGCTTTCATAAAGAGAACTATTTTCTATTTGTTTGTTAATTAACATATGTTTAGTAGTGAACATATAATGTCCCTGAATGAGTTTTTTAATATTGTAATTTCCTAACTTTTAAGCAATTTTTTGACAAATTTGTTGTATATAACTAACATTTCTAGAAGAAGTTTGCAACATTAGGATATTTCATGCAAATATATCCAAAGTGAAATATGTTAATTTTGAACAAAGTAATTGAATTTAATTAAGTTTGTGATGAAGTGTTTTTCTATACATAAAGGTAAATTCCCTTGTACAACAAATTTATTTTAAAAAACAAATACAAAAGGAGAATCTTTTAACAAAATATAAGGCACCATTGTAGAATATGTTCAATAATGATTTGTGGAAACAACATTTGAAACTTTCAAGAAAATATAATTTTAGCAGGTTTTAAAAATATGTATTGAGAAAAGTTTAAGACAGAAAACATGGCGACCATTGTATAAATCAAGTTCACGATTCATAAGAGAAAACACTAAGGAGCTTTAAAGACTTGGCAGCATACTGCTGGTTGAAAACTTTGAGTTTTCTCATTTCTCGATGATATTATTGAGATAGGTGATGCTCGACTTTACTCCTACGGTGCATGATAATCTTCCTATTCTCAACTGCTCAACAAAAATTAATCATGGAATGAAAATACAACATTCACCGCGAACTTATCTATTAATAGCATGCAATAAAAGCTGCAAAGCAGTAAATTCAAGCTTCACGCACCCTAGGTCTTCATTTTGATTTTTTATTAAGTTGTTTATATAGATGATTGTAAGATGTAATTGTTGATATAGAATGGTACAAAATATCAAGGTGTAAAAGTGTACCAGCCTGCAACAATTTGTATTTGATCAACATAAAATATGAATAAAAGAAATATTGTGTTTGTGTTCTATTCTGCCCTATCTTTTTGTGTGTTTGTAATTGATCGACATAAAATATGAATCAAATAAATATTGTGTTTGTGTTCTATACTATTCTATTTTCTGATTTTTTCATTTTTTTCATATATGAATATCTATTAGGTCATAAATAGAATATGTGAAATTGATTATTACAGCTATCAATGCAACAATAAAAATAGAAAATATTGTAAGATTGAGTACACTTATGTACAAAATAGTAGTTGAGACAAAGGCTATGGTGATTTTAATAAATTTCTACAGAATACATATAAAATTTCATATCATTTCATGATATATGTAAAATTCTTAATATTGATAGAAAATGCCCTTAAACTCATCAATTAAAAATTGGGAGATATTTTTTAGAACAAGATAATATTAGTCTATAAAAATGTTAGAAAATAATAAAAATAAAATTAAAAATAGTTTATACCATAAAATTTAAATTTAAAATTAATGAAAAACAAAAGTTGTATGGTAAGCTTTGTGTTAAAAAATGATTAAAAAATGACAAAAGAAATATAATAATGCACATAGAAGATATAATTCTATAGTGCACAACTAATACTCAATCAAGTTTGTTAATAATAGGAAAGGGTTTGCAACTAAGAACTTTGAATTTGACTACTTTAATAGTTTTCAAACTTTATCAATGCTCCATGAAGCAAGAGGAAAAGATATTGCCCTAGCCAAAGAGAATTAAAATAACAAAAATGCTCTAAGGAACTCTAAACTTGCAAACGGGGTATCTTCTCAAAAGAATGAGGGAAAAAATATTATTAGAGTTATGACAAATATTTGTTAATTAACTTATTCTGTCTAGAAGCTTGGTTGAGTTTTCTTGATCAAGAAGCAAGTAGAAACCTCTTGGTTAAGTTGTATAAAAGGGGGTCAAGGGAGTCATTTGAGAACAGAACAAAATAGAGAACAACAAGAGTTGTAGAAACATTTGTAGTATTTGAGTTTGCAGTGATAGAAAATAGTCTTGCAATGTTAGAAAGGGTGTAGTGGGCTATATCAGTGGGAGAAATTAGGAGGTTTTCTGAATTCTACTAGTGAAAGACAAGGAATTTTGTATCTTTTGATTTGCTGAAATTAATATTATTCCCCCATTTGTAAAACTGGTTTTCCCTTAGGGATTTTTTAGGTTCCAAAAATATCGTGTTCTATATTTTATGAAGTTGCCATTGTGTTATTTTTTGATATTAGGAGATTAATAAGTAGTGACTATAATAGTGTTAATGTTCACAGGGATGGTGGTGCAAAAGTTATCAAAATAAGGGGAAAATATTTTGGGCATAGAAGAGAATGAATAATGAATGGATAAATCCCACAAACAAATATGGGCAAGACGTAGGTACCAGTGATAAAAAAATATCTCTCAGAAACTCTAATTGAGTTTCAAGCAAGGATAATAGCTCATCTACAAACAAGGCAAAAGGTAGAAAGCGTAAAATTTGTAAAATGTTTTAGAAATACATTGGTAGTGTATCATTAGGATGAATAATTTCATGAATAATAATCTTTTCAATCCTAGGAAATATAGTGAGATAACTAATGGAGGAAATCTTTATTAAAGTGTACATTTCAATTAGAGAGTTGAAATGTTGAGGGAATAAGTAGAAAACCCTAACCTTGAAACCACAACTGTGAAGAAGCTAAGGTTTGCAATCAATAATACAAGTCATGGTGAGAAGAATGTAGATGATTTCAACACAACTGTCTTGAGTGATAAATGATAGATGGTATAATTTCATCATGGACAATATTATTGTTAGTTTTAGGTGGCTTGGACAATTTCTCATCCATATGTAATTAATTAAAAAATATTTATTAATTAATTGAATCTTTATAGAAGAAACTAGTAACCTATTGGTTAGGTTATTATCAAAAAGCAACTGCAAACTTCTTGGTTAGGTTGTTATCAAGAAGCAACTAGAAACTTCTTGGTTAAGTTTTCTTGATCAAGAAGCAACTAGAAGCCTCTTGGTTAGCTAGTATAAAAGCGGAGTCAAGGGAGGCATTTGGTGAATAGAATAGTGGAATACAAGTTGTAGAACCATTTGCAATGATAGAAAATGGTCTTGTAGTGTTAGCAATTGTGGAGTGATAGTGTTGGAGATAGTAGTGGGGAATATAAGTAGGAGAAATTAGGAGGTTGTCTGAATTCTACCAATAAGAGGTAAGGAATTTTATATCTCCTTATTTTCTGAAGTTGCTATATTTTTCATCTACAAAAGTAGTTTTCTCTCAGGGGTTTTCCCAAGGATGATTTCTCTGAGAATATTGTGTTCTTTGCATTGTAAATTTCTATCCATATTTTATTAGTGAAGTTGTAGTTGTGTTATTTTTTGATATTAGCTATGAATTTATTTTTGGTAGTTTAATAATCATTTACTATAGGAGATTAATAATTAGTGACTACAATAGTATTAATTTTTATATGGTATCAGAGCAGTGTTGAAGGTAGAAAAGTTTTTCCCTAAGAAACAAATTAAGGGTTTATATAACCTAGCATGATCTCTTTAGAATTATTATTGATTTAATCCCTTTAGATGGCTTTAGCTGGTTTGAGAGATCAAGATAGATTAGATGGTGACTCAAATTTTGGTGTCTAGAAGGCTAGAATTTCTTTATTGTTGGAAGAGAATGGTATCAAGGATTATGTTACCAATGTTGTACCTACACCAATGGATGCAACCTAGCTTGTAGCACATAAGAAGTATGATGCCGAGTTTAGGAGAATTATCCTTGATGGTGTGAGGATTATATTGTTCCACATATCTCAGAGCTAGACATAGTAAAGAAGACGTGGGCTGTCATTTTGAATCTAGACTAGAATGCTACCACTAACAAGAAGATAATTCTTAGAGAGAAGTTGAAGAGTACCTAGATGAACAAAGGAAAAGATGTTACAAGTTACCTCACTAGGCTTAGATTTATCAAGGATGAGTTAGTAGTTGTTGGAGATAGTCTCAGTGATGATGAGCTAATGAGAACAACCCTAAATCATATTTCTAAATAGTGGATTGTGTTTGTTCATGTTGTCAGTGGACAAGATACCTTACCAAGTTGAGATCAACTATGGACTGATTTCACTCAAGAGGATTTTGGACTATGTCTTGTTAATGGGGCCAATAAGAGTAAAAAAAGTGAGGTGTTATAGGAGAATGTTGCCCTAGTAGGGAAAGGGAAAGTAAAGAAGGAATCTAGCAAAGGATCGAATTCACAAAGTGAGAAGAAGAAGAAGGACCTTTCTGAGGTCAAGTTCTTTGGATGTCACGAGTATGGTCACTATGTCATTGATTTCTTAGAAAGGAAAAAGGCAAAGAAATAGGTGGCAGCTTCAACAAGTATAGAAGAACTCTCTAGTAGAATGGAAGATGAGTTTGCACTTATAGCTTGTATGGTAAGCTAAACCTCACAGACTATCTTGTATATAGATAGTGGGACATCATTTCATATGATAGGAGTTAGAGAGTACTCCTCTAGTTATAAGGAGGATAACACCAATATCCAAATTTCTATGGAAAACTTGTCCAAACTTGACCCAGTTGGGAAAGGGACTGTTCAATTTTAGATGGAGAATGGAAAGATAATTCCAGTTTATGATGTATTGCATGTGTCAGGCTTAGGTATGCATTTTATTTCTATATCTTTTCTTTAGGATAGGGGGTATAATGTACTCTTTAGAGGTACATGTATTGATTAAGCATAAGGATTAGAACTGACCCATAACTATTGGAGTTAGGAGTAGTCACCTATATAGGTTGCAGTTTGATACTCCTAAAGCACTTATGAGAAGTAATAATTTTAGAGATCTGGAGAGCTATGTCATAGGAGGATGTGTCATATTCATCATGGAGCATTCAAACTACATTGTGAGATGGTGATAGGTCTTCTAGGTGAGCACAAAACATGATGATGTATGTAAGGGATGTGTTTTGGGGAAGTTTGTTAAAGTATCTTTTCCAAGGAGTGACACAAGATCTGATGGTGTTCTTGATCTAGTACATTCAGATACATGTGGACCGATGTTAACAAAGTCAATTAGAGGATATGAGTACTATGTTAATTTTATGAAGGATTTTTCTAGGAAGACCTGGATATACTTTTTGAAGACCAAGGATGATATTTTTAGTCGATTCCAAGAGTTCAAGGCTCTAGTGGAGAACTTAACAAGAAAGAATATAAAGGTTCTTCAATAAGACAATGGAGGTGAGTACAAAGGAAATAACTTCTAGGATTTCTATACCAAGGAAGGGATCAAAAGAGAGTGGACCATTCCTTACAATCCACAAAAAAATGTAGTTACTAAGAGGAAGAATCATTCTATATCAGAGGTGTTAAGAGCTATGCTACATGACCAAGATATACCCTACTACTTATGGGCAAAAGCATGTAGTACAGTAGTCTATATTTAGAATAGGGTTTTACACAAAGTATTAGGGAGGATGAGACTAGAGGAAGCTTTCACATGAAAGAAGCCAGATGTTAGCTATTTCAAAATATTTAGGAGTTTGGCATATTGTCATATTTTGGGTGATACAAGTACCAAGTTATATCAAACTACAGAGATGGGGTACTTTTTTGGATAGAGTAAAACCTCAAAGGAACATAGGATTTTTATCCCTAGGAATAGAAGAATTATTGTCAAGCATGATGTTAAGTTCATGGAGGAAAAGGCATTTAGAAGGTCTAGAGATTTTCCATTAGATGATCAAAGGTAGTGGCTAGCAGAAGCTCCAAGGCCTAGTCAAGGGCAGCAAAGTACAAGTATAGTTACCAGTACAAGTGTAGGCTCAGGTGGTGAATATTCATAGAGTATGGAGCAACAAGTGCAACATGAAATGTGTCTAGAAGACTTTGAGGTTGATATCTTATCCTCTATAGTTGGAAGTAGTAATTGTGAGGTTCAAGAGAAACAAAGGGATACTTAGGAGTTTGTGGGAGCTCCTAGGAAGAGTACTAGATAGTAGAGACAACTAGCCAAGTTCAATGACTATGTGGCATTAGTTAGTCAATTGGTAGATAGTGAACCTTCTAGCTATTAGGAATTTGTAGAGCATCAAGTATCACAAGATGCTATGGTTGAAGACTATACCTCAATAATGTAAAATGATGTATGGGAGGTAGTGCATAGACCAATAGATAGGGTAGTTGTTGGATCATGCTAGATCTATAAGATAAAGAATGGTGTAGATGGTAGCATCAAGAAATACAAGGCAAGATTCATGGCCAAGGGGTTCTCTCAGAAGGAGTGAATAGATTATGATGAGACATTTGCTCCAATGGCTAGGTATACTTCTATATGAGCTATGCTCTCATTTTCAACATAGATGGGATGGCAGTTTCATCAAATGGATGTCAAGACATCATTCCTTAATGGTAAGTTAAAGGAGGAGGTATACATAGAGCAACCAAAAGGCTTTGTAGCACACAAAAAATAGACCCATGTGTGTAGATTGAAGAAAGCATTGTATAGCCTTAAGCAAGCTCCCAGAGCATGGTATGAGCACATTGACACATACTTGTAGAAATGGGCTTTATGAAGAGTGAAGAAAATGCTAACCTCTACTACGTGGTGGTTGGTGGTGAGATTCTCATTCTTATTCCTTATGTAGATGACTTGCTTCTTATAGATTCACTAGGGCTCATAGAAGACTACAAGAGGAACCTTGCAGAAGAGTTTGAGATGAAGGACTTAGGACTTATGCACTACTTTATATGCATGTAAGTGTGATAGACATATTGAGAGATTTTCTTTGGTCAAGGAAAATATTGCATTGAAATCTTCAAGAGATTCAGGATGGAGGATTGCAAAGCCATGTTTACACCCATGATCAAAAATTGGAGGAAGCTAGATACATCTAAGAAGAAGGATGTAGATCCCACCTTATACTAATAGTTAATTGGTTCTCTTATGTATTTGGTCAAGACTAGCCCAGATATAGAATTTGTAGTAATTTATCTTAGTTAGTTCATGGTTGAACCAAAGAGAATGCATTGTATAGTGGCCAAGCATGTGTTGTGTTACTTGCATGGTATAATTGAGTATGGGATCAAATATTTTCAAGGTGAAGGTATCAAGTTAATGGACTATACTGATGCAGATTGGGCAAGAAGTACAACGGACAAAAGGAGCACTTCAGTGTGTTGTTTTAGTTGGGGATCAACAATTGTATCTTGGTTCAACAACAAGTAGAAACCTGTGGCTCTGATTTTAGTAGAAGTAGATACATAGCAGCTAACATAGTGACATGTGAAGCTATATGGTTTTAGAAGTTTTTAGTAGCCTTGTTTGGTCACAAGGTTGAGACTATTGTGATACATTAAGACAATCAAATTTGCATCAAGTTGTCTGAGAGTCTAGTGATTCATGATAGGTCTAAACATATAGATATCAAATATCACTTCATCAAAGATTGTGTACAAAAGGGGGTTGTTGAACTACATTACATATCTATAGAGGAGCAAGTAGTAGACATTCTAACTAACGCATTGGGAAAGGCTAAATTCATTTTCTTCAGAGATAAGTTGTGTGTCATGCAAAATAGCTTTCTTGCTAAGAGGGAGTGTTATTTTTAGGTAGCTTGGACAATAGTTCATCCATATGTGATTAATTAGAAAATATTTGTTAATTAATTGACTCCTTCTAGAAGCAACTAGTAACCTATTGGTTAGGTTGTTATCAAGAAGGAAACAAAAAATTCTTGGTTAGGTTGTTATTTTTGGTGTAAATAAGTATTTACTATTTGCACTTTACTTAAGTTTACTTAGGTTAATGCATAGTTTATTATTTATTTATTAGTCACCTAGGAGTATGCATAATCTTGTGAGTTTTCATGTTGACAACATAGGAGTTACTACTCTAATTATGCACTTGGTGTCTATAATGTAGGAGTTAGCACATTATTATGAACACATGGTGTGTACATCATCTACACACATGTGACACCTCATCATGCTTATCCTCTTATTGTGGAAGATATGTACTTAGTTTTCATGCTTATCTCCTAGTACATTCTAGACACATTCTAGATGAATCTTAGGGGCCTTTATATATAGGCTCTCCTAGTGTGTATGTACATGCTTCTAACATAATAGTGAGTATTCTCACATTGATCATACTCTTGGTCTACTATTTTGCTTGTGTGTGTGCTCTGATACCATGTAAAAAAATTCCTTAGAGAAAAATTCACTATCCACAATCACTTCAACCTATGACAATTGATCATGTAGAGAATGGATAGGAGGGTCAGAGGGTTTCTTCATCAGTTGAGGAGATAGATAGTTCTTTGAGACATGTTCTACATTCATCCTTCATAGGGACAGTTGACCAAGTTTCAGAGACTAAATCTATCTATGTGATTCCTTCCAAGCATCTCATCTGTAGAAATGACATTATTTCTTCCAAAGGGGAGGACCACCATTCTATGGTCCTAGATCAGCTTGTACATCAAAGTATTCACTGGTCAGCATTCTTCTTTAGGGGGGGGAGACTATCATATCTCTCTTCTTCTTCTCATTATTCTCCTTTGTATATAGTAGGTGTATGTTGTAATGGGGGTGTCTTCATTACTCCATCCATTCATACATCGTGTCTTTTTCATCTCTCTTTTTGGAGGAGGGTTTTTCCCATGAGGTTTTCCCTCTTTCTCCACTTTATGAGAGATTGCATATCATTATGTACATGGGTACCTAAAATGGCCTAGTAGTGGGGACCCATCCTACATTTCATCCTAGATTATGTGAGCTTAAGTGCACTCCCCTAAGTTGCACTTCAGTGGGGTGTTGGCATAAATAAGTATTTACTATTTACACTTTACTTAAGTTTACTTAGGTTAATGTATATTTTATTATTTATTTATTAGTCTCTTAGGAGTATGTGTACTCTTGTGAGTTGTCATGTTGACAAGATAGGAGTTACCACTCTAATTATGCACATGGTGTCTACAACATAGGAGTTAGCACATTATTTTGAGCACATGGTATCTACATCTTCTACACATGTGTGACACCTCATCATGCTTATCCTCTTATTATAGAGGATATGTGTTTAGTTGTCATGTTGATCTCCTAGTACATTCTAGACACATCTTAGATGCATCTTAGAGGCCTCTATATATAGGCTCTCCTAGTGTGTATGGACATGCTTCCAACATAATAGTGAGCATTCTCATATTGATCATACTCTTGGTCTACTATTGTGCTTGCGCTTGTACTCCTTAATCATGGGTGAATTTTTCTCTAAGGAAAATTCTTACAATTATCAAGAAGCAACTAGAAACTTCTTGATTAGGTTATCTTGATCAAGAAGCAACTAGAAACCTCTTGGTTAGGTAGTATAAAAGAGGGGTCAAGGGAGGCATTTGGTGAATAGAACATTGAAACATGAATTGTAGAAGCATTTGTAGTGATAGCAAATGGTTTGCAGTGTTAGCAAGGGCACAATGACAGTGTTTGGATAGCAGTGAGAAATATCAACAGGAGAAATTAGGGAGTTGTCTAAATTCTTCAGTGAGAGGCAAGGAATTCTGTATCTCTTAATTTACTTAATATATTTCCCATCTACAAAATATTTTTCCCCTTAAGGGTTTCTCTAGGGATGATCTGTCTAAAAATATTATTTTCTTTGAAGTTGTAGTCAATAGCTTAATAATCATTTACGATAGAAGATTAATAATCAGTGACTGCAATAGTGTTAATTTTCATGATTATCTCATAGTTCACTTCAACGCTGAATAAAATGATCTCACTTTTAGAATATTCACCTAGCTATCTCCCACTATGAATCTTTAAATAATGAAATTTTCATAAAGCCTTTCCAGCGGTAGTGGTGAATAATTATTGTTTTGTGCAAGTTAGAATTTAAGTTAATGAAATAATGACTTTCCATGTATTCCATGCTATTTAGAATTTCACTCCACATAGATTGATCAACTTTACTTGAAAGTATTCCATGCAGTTAATGACAATTAGATTTATATGGAAATACTCTACACTATATTTTACCAATTGATTGTAATGTGAGTGTAGAAGCTTATTGATAAGTTTTATTAATATGTAGAACTTTATATATTTATGTAATAAGAATTATTTGCAGTAATCAATAAAAATATCAAGGATTTTATTTTGTTATCTCTGTTGTAGTAGGGTATAGAAAGTTATTGGTATTTATTTATGTATTTCTATTTTATCTCATCTTCCTAACACCAGTATAGGAAGGGTTTATCTTAGTATTCTATCACAATCCTTCAACAACCATGTAGGTATCACAATGTTCAATTATTTAAAAAATCTAGATTGCAAGGAAAATATTTTTAGTTCATTATTTGAAGGTCCTCTAGTTTCCCTACGATGGTGAAGATATGCAAAATGCACTTGGGTCATTGTTAAAGAAGCCTTTTGTAGCTCTTCTCTGTGCTTTTTAGCAACCACTATTTACTACTAGCGGCTATGGGACAACTTATATGCACTATAGCCAATATTAATAGTGTAATTCTATAATATCCTTGGTGCAATAGGATGCATATAAGTTGTACCACAAATGAAGACCAATTCAATTTGTGTTAGTTTTCTTCTTATTTTAGTACAGTTTGAAAATAGTATTTTAAAAAAATAAAAATTATTGTTTATAAAGTTTTGCTTTATTAGTTTAGTTTTGGTAATTTTTCTTTCAAGTTCAATTATCAATATTGTAGTTCTGAAATTTGATTGTAGTCTTTTTGTAATTTTTTATTTTTTATTCTATAATATTTCATTCATTATTACAACCACTTGCAGTTATTTTTTATCATGGAAATAAAAATTGTCTCTAGATAAATAATTGCAACGATTTAGCATTTCAAATTCCATTATTTATTGGAGAAAACTAAGATTACTAGAGTATCAAAATGAATACCTTACTTTTATCCCAAGATCTCAATGAATTTGTGGAAGGAGGATGCACAAAACTTGCATATCAAAATGTATTCAATAGATGGACACCACAATAGAAAACCATTTGAATGAAGATAAAAAGAAGGATAAAAATGTTCTTATTACCATTCAATCTACCTTGGATGTTTCAATTTTAACAAACTTCATACCAACATACACATAAAAAAGATTTGGTAATATTTCAAACTTTTTGAAGAGAATTTGAAGATTTGAGGACAAAGGAATCTAAGTCTATTCATGAATTTGTTTCTTGGGTTCAAGGTTTTATTAATTGGCTTGGGACTCAAGGTGATCCTAAATTTGATCCAATAGTAATTCTTATTGAAGAAAGTAAGCATCCAAATACTTTCAAAGTTATAGTGTTAATTGGTTATTTGTAATCTTATGAGGAGTACATGCAATGTTCTACATAAAGTATTGTGCAAGCTTTCCAATCCTCTTTGAATTTCGAGGAAAGATATAAATACCCTCCCTGTAATACTTCTAAATTCCAAGGCTAATATTATGGTAATAATAGAGGAAGAGGTAGAGGAAGAGTGAGAGGATGAAGTTAAATTTATAGAAGGAGTATGTAGTGAAGATATTGTGATTGACTAGGGTACTATGATTCCAAGTGCAAAAAAAATAAAAAAATCTAGCTTGAATAAGTCAAGAGATAGTTATGTAGAAGAATCTTTTGACACAACGAACACTACATTATTTGCATGTAATTTTTTAGAAGAATACCAGCAAGATGTTTGGCTCTTAGCTAGTGGCTTCTCAAATCACAAGAAAGGTAAATCAAATTTCATTATCAAATTAGATGATTCAATCAGAACTAAGGTTCAATTTGGAAATGATAAGGAGGTTAATATAGTGGGAAAAGGTGCCCTTGCATTCAAGACTAAGCACTAGGAAACTATATATATTCATAATAATTTCTTTGTGCCAAAGTTACAACATAGTCTTTTGAGTATATGATGCCATCTAGAAAATAATTATAAAGTTGCATTTGAAGATAGCTGTTGTAAAAAAATTGATAAATCTAATAATCATCATCTTATAGAAAAGATTCATATGACACCAAATATATTCTTTCCTCTCCAATTAATTTCTAGTAAGTTCCATGCATTAAAATGAATCATAGATTATTCATGATTATGAAATCAATGTTATGGTAATTTTCATTTTCAAGGACTAATTTTATTGAATAAGAAAAATAGCGTGAGAGGTCTTCATCCAATTAGAACAAACGAAGGAGTTTGTGCATGGTGTAGACTTCGATAACATCATCAAGACAATTATAGAGTAGGAAAATCTTGGAGAGCTAGATCTCCTCTAGAGCTTGTGTATTCTATTATATTTGGTGGCATGCAAGAGGAATCATTAGACAAGAACCTTTATTGATGATTACTCACACCATAGATGGATTTATTTTTTGAACCAAAAATCTAAAGCATTTGCATGCTTCGAGAATTTTAAGGCAATGACTAATAAATAAAACAAGTATTCTATTAGGATACTGAGCAAGGGGAGAGATAACTTCTATTGAGTTTTCTAATTTTTTTTCTTAAGAATGGTATACAAAAAAAACTTATTGAGCTACTTATACACCTTAGTAGAATGCTATTGTTGAAAAAAATAACCATAGCATTGTGAAAATTTCTTGAAGTATGTAGTAGAACAAAAATATTCAAAATAGTTTTTGGGCAGAAGTAGTTGCTACTATATGTATGTGGCTTATCTTTGTGTCTTTGGATGCTTGGTATATGTGCATATTTGTATTCAAAATTGGAAGAAGTTGGATTCCAAATTCCAACTTTGTCTCTTTTTGGGCTACTCTACTGCAACTAAAGGTTGGTGGTTCTATAATCCCGAGACAAAGCAATGAATAGTTAGTTACGATGTAGATTTTTATGAAGGGGTTTTATGGAAATGGAATGGAAATGTACAAAAAAATTCATCAAAATTCATACTCATGGAAGATAATAATGTTCCTCCTTCTCTCCCCACAAGCTCAAGTCAAAGTTCAAGCTCTAGTTCTAGTCCTCCAAGTTCACTTAGTTCTTCATCAAGTGAAGTTTGATATCCATCATTACCTCCAAGAAAAGTAAATATTTTGGTTGATATTAATTAGAGGAGTACCAATATAAATCCAATTGTTAATTTATCTTTCTTCAATTCAGTTAAAGTTTAACCCTATGTGAATGAAAAAGTAGTTAAAGAATATGTATGGGTTAATGCTATGAATGATAAGATGAATTTCATTCATAATAATCATACTTGGGACTTAGTTCCACTTCAAAAATAAAAGTAGGTGATTGGTGTGAAATGGACTTATAAAGTCAAATATCATGTAGATGGTTCAGAGGAATGACATAAGGAAAGAGTGGTTGCCAAGGGGTTTTCTCAAATTCCTAGAGTTGATTATGCAGAAACTTTTTCTATTGTGTCTAGACTTGATACACTCAAGATTCTATTAGCTATTACATCACAATATAAGAGGTTGATATTTTAGTTAGATGTAAAATCAAAATTATTTAATGGTTAGATAGATAAGGAAGTTAATGTGGAACAACCTATTGGTTATGAAGTTCTAAAAGAAGAGAACTTTTACTATAAACAAGAGAATTATCTTTATGGGTTGATGCAAGCTCCTTGTGCTTGGTATGCTAGAAGTGATAGTAATTTCATTAATAAAGGATTCAATCAAATCCACTCAGTGCTAACCTTGAATGTCCAAAGTATTCTTAATGATATTGTCATAGTTTTCCTTATGTTTATGATATTAATTATGCAAGTTTTAACAAAGTTCTCATGGAGAAGTTTCAAGGGTTGAAGCAAGAATTTGAAATGTCATATTTAGGAATCATGTACTATTTTATTGGCATGGAAGTGAAAAAATCATCAAAAGTTATATTTATTTCTCAATCTTAGTATGTTTCTGATTTATTGAAGAAGTTTGGAATGGTGGCATCCAAAGCATTTGCAACCACCATATAACTTGGTGAAAATTTAATCAAGGAAGATATCAGTTCCAATGTTGATGCAACTTGATATAGGAGTTTTCTTGGTAAATTAGCGTACCTAATAACCACTAGCCTTGATATTGTGTATATTTTGAACCTCATTTATAGATTCATGTAGGATCTATATAAGTCACATTGGTAGGCTACAAAGAGAATTTTGATGTATGTGAGTAGTACACAAAATTATGGTATTCAATATTCTCCCAATGAAAAGTTAGAGCTAGTTGGATATATAGATTTTGATTGGATTTGTTTAGCGGATTATAGGAAATCAACATTTGGTTATGTTTTTTTCATTTGTCTCTGGTGTTGTGTCTTGGAGTAGTAAGAAACAAGTAATAATGACACTCTCTTTTGAACAAGCAAAGTACATGGAATATTCCTTAGTGAGTTCTCAAATAATGTGGCTTAGAAGGATATTGACGGATCTACATTTGATTCTAGATAATTCAACCACTATCTATTTTGATAATAACAACATTATTTCCATGAAAAATAATCTAGTATTTCATGCAAGTGCAAAGCACATAGAGACCAATCATCACTACATTCATGACTTGGTTCAAGATGGAAAAGTGGAACTACAATTTTGTCCCTCATCTGAAAAAGTTGCATACATATTTACCAAGGCTCTTCCAATAGTGAGATTCCAAAATTTTTGACATTACTTAGGTCTCATCTCCATTCATCATCTAGGGGGTGATTGAAGATATGCATGATATGATTGAGCTTAAATGGACTATTTGTAAAGAAGTTTCTTGTTTTTCTTCTATATTTTTTGTAACCAGTGCTAGTTAGGTAGTGAAGAAATCTATTTTAGTTTTCTTCTTCTTTTATTATATTTTTACAATAGTTTTTTTTACATTTTTTTTAGTTTTTAAATTTTTTCTTTATTAGTGTACTTTTTGGAATCAAGTATCTATATATTGGGGACTATGTAATTTTTCTTCCAAGCTTTCGTATCAAATTCTACTTATAAAATTTAACTGAAATTTTATATTTTTCATTTTATAATATTTCAAATGATTATAATATCAAAATTTTAAATATAAATCTAATACCAAAGTTTTTTTTCCCTAAACTTATGCTAAGTTAGGTTATGATAAACAATTTCCCAATGAACAAGAGGGAAAGAACCAGGTGACAACAAGGGAAATATTTGTGGCAAAATCTTTTCAATTCCTAAGTATCATTATTTTTGTCACCCTTACTTTGAAATGAAAAGTTTCACTCTACATTCTAAGTCTCTTAATAACATCCTTAGACCTTGGGTTATGAAGAAAGCATCCATGACGAGCAGTGTTACAAAAAAAGGTGCACTCAAGCTTATCTTGGGCCTCAAGAAAGATAACTAGTTGTATGAGAAGGAAAACATTGTGGGTGGCCCACTGAAACATGTAGAATCTAGAAATAGAAAATAATTGGAGAAGAATAAGAATGTATGGGATTACTTTGTCAAGGAGGGATTGCATCTTTATATCATGACTATGCAAGGCCACAATATCACCCTCTTGACTAAATTTGCTAACTCTTGGAACAAAGGTTAGGTGGAGATCAAAAGTACTGGTTTCATTGTGATGTTAGAGCTGATTGGTTAAATGATGGCCCTAGATTGTGTTGGTGTGCAAAGATATGCTAAATTATAGTAAATTTAGGCATAAATTTTTTAAAGAAATGGAAGAACTTGTTAGAGTCAATTTTGGAAATGGGTAGGATAGGATTTCCATTCCTAGTCCCTTTGGAGTCATTTTTTATTTGTTAATTAAGTATTTTGCTCTTGAGGCTCAGTAGATGACCTACCATGGCTACCATTTCCCCTTTATTAACATGTTGCATCATGGGGAAAAAGTGAACATCTCTTTGTTCATGTATTCCTCTTCGGTTCACAACATTATCCTTGGTGAGAACTCTCACATCCATTAAGGACTCATTTTTATCCTCTACCACCATGTTTGTGCTCACAATTTAGGGTTTGGTAGATGTCTTGCACCAATTGTTAATCTTTCTTCTCTTGAAGGGCCTAAGTCATTGGTGTGTTTTAAATAAATAAGCTTAGAAAAAAGCCTGTGGAACTGTCATAAATCAAGGAAATCTCTAAACCCCTCAATCCTAAGAAGACTACCATTTATATATGAATAATAGCTTTTTTTTAAAGCACCAAAAAAATGTAAGAATGCCTCTGCTAAGTCCAACCCTACTAGTACCCCTAAAAGAATGAGAATGGAGGATGAAATTATTGGTATCCACAATAATCAAGGGGAGTATTTTTATTTTGAGATGGAGGATAGGGCCATGGACTCTAAGAATTAGAAGGGTAATACTAGTTCTTAAAAAAAAAGATCTACAAGGCTCAAAAAATAAAAATGGGAAGAGCTATAAGAAAGAAAGCATGGAAGACTTCCATGGTTCTCAGCTAGAATGGAGGGTAAGATGAAAGATGAAAAAGTGGAGGAAACACTTGAGAAAGTTGGGGGATGTTACTCTAAATATGTGAATTTTAAAGTCAAAGCAGAGGATTTTGATGAGGAACCCCAATCTCCCAAAGAAACAAAAGTGGTGGTGGAACTTGGAATTTATGGTGAAGAAGAATTCAATTTCTTTAATAAAATTGAAGTAGGGGAAATTATGAGAAAGGTCATGTTTGGAGTGATAAATATGAAGAGAAAATTGAGAAAGGCAAGCCAAACCAAAGAGGAAAATTATGACGAGATTAAGAGTTCCACACAGATCAAGAATTGGATAGAGGAGATCAAATACTTCAATGAAGACTATGAGCATATCAACCAATCCTAGTTGCCCTTTTTTTCATTCGGCACTTTTTACTTCTCTAGGACTTTTTATGGTTTTTAAATTTCATTTTTTATGTGTATCAAGATCTTAATTTTGATTATTAAGTTTAGTAGTTTATAGTTTATACTTATGTTAGCTTTAGATTTGGTTGGCTTAAACTATTTGAAGAACATGTCATGTTAATTATATTGTGATTTTGTAAGTTGTAGGTCAGACTCTGGCACTTGGGGTCAGAGTTTGCTTCTCTGCTGCTTGGTTGTAATGATCTAGAGTAGAGATGGTCTTTACTTTGTGTTGTTTATTTATTCATGACCCTCTTCATGCCTTTTTTAATCAAAATAAGTACTACAAATCTTGGTTAGAGGGCCCTCTTGTTGTTTTCTCATATGCAATAGTCATATAGTCCTTCCAACTTCTAGGAAATTGAGTTGAGCATGGCTACCACTTACTTTTGATTTCATTAAATTGTTTTATTTTAGTAGTTTATAAACCTCAATTTAATAATCCTTTTTTCTATTAGTAGAGTTGAGTTGAGTTGATCTATTTTTGTATGAACTATTTTGTTGTGGTTGAGCTAGTCTCCCACAGATTCTATGGCATTATATTCTACTTTACTTTATTATTTAAATATATATATATATATATGTAAAGATTTTAGTTAGTGATCTTAAATACTTACAACATATAATTAAATAATTAAATTTTTAATTTTAATATAATAAAATCAAAACTTTAATATATTAATAAACAATCAAACTAAAAAATTATAATTCAATACAATAAAACAAACTAATTTTCTATCAACAAGAGTTGCATTGTTGCAGTGGAAGTCCTACCTAGAAGAATAAGATTTTAAGTAAAAAGTGGGGTGAAAAAGGTTAGATGGAATAATGGTAAAAAGTGGGCTGAAAGAGGTGGGATGGAAGAGAGAGAGAATGTACAAGGATAGGTGGACGGATATAAAACTTGACTTCATTTGATGACTTTTCTTCTTTTACCAAAACTCCAACTTCTAAAACATGTGATAATTGAAAGTAACAAAATATTTTTAAAAATGATAATATAATACATGTACTTCAACTATAATTTACCAAACATTACAAAAATTACTTAGCATTGGGCATAAAAGCCTTGCACACAATACCACTTTTATTTAGGTGCATATTTTTCTAATTTAATACGCACAATAGAGAACTAAATTTTTGACATATTATGTTTTTTGTGTTGGCCATCCAGAACTTTATAAATAAATAAAAATTTCATGCAATTTCATCATGGAATGTTTAACAATTTTTTATTTCAAAAAAATGTAGTTCAATATTCATGATCCAGTTGAATTGGTATTCAATGATCTTTTCTCCATGTAATAACCTTTTCTAGCCATAATAGACCTTTTAGGAAAACCATATCTTGTTCAATTAATTTTTCTCTATCGCTCCTCATGTCACCTCCCATGACCTCGCACCATATCCCTCAACAAACTAGATGGAATCCTATTTTAAATCTTATCAAAGACATCATTTTTATTCTTACTAATGTAACACTTTTTAATACTATTTAAAATACATTTCAAGTGAATCTATTACATGTAGCAAGATTGGAGCAGGTGTTCTTGTACTTAGTTGAGGATCTCTGAACTTTCTCTTAGCTTGTTATTCTTTTAATGCATGTTCATGCCTTAAAAATATTTTATTACAGGGCCAAATGTACTGCTACTTCATAGCTTTCCTAAAATTTAGTATTTTTGGTATTATTAGATGATTTCCTTAGAGAATGAAGGGTTCCATGCAATGGAATTTTTTTATCAGCCTTTTCCCCAACATTTGGGCAATAATATTATAAAGCCTTTCATTTCATATGGTAATACAGGTTTAGGTATAATGGAACTGATGATGTCAAATTAGAAGTTGATACTTTGATAGACAGGTTGCTTCACTATGGGAGATACTAGGAAGTAAAGTAACAAGGGAATTTCATATAGGTGATGGGACAAAGAGAGAGGAAGCTTCTATATTTACCACACTCGAAGAGACTAAGAATCACCATAACATTGGGCATCCATTATTCAATACCAAGCCCAAACAGTGTTTAGCTAGATTTGTTTTTCTGGTATACCATTTGGTTTTTATGTATGGACTAACATACCTATTAATGAGTGGTGTGTGATGGATTTCCTAGTCCAATTGATTTTCTATGCAAGGTGGCTTACTCTATATTAAGAGCTAAAATGTAGAATACACAACTCTAATTGTCTATAACCACTCACAAAAAACCATAAGGTATTGCCATATGTGCAAGACCAAGTTTCATCTATAAAGCCATTAACATCCTCACAAAAATCCCTATTATGCAAGAAAAAATCAATCAAACATAATATACAGACATACGAACATACAAACCGATGAGACATGTCTCACAATGAGGAGACTCACTTATAGATCTACCTAAACATACTTAATGTAGAAGGATAACTTCCCTAGCTAAGGACCCTATCACTTGAGATTTCATGTGTTCACAACCTTTTCAAACCTTATTGGAAAATAATAATTGATTTCAACCTTAGACTAAAGAACAATGCCAAATTAGATAACTTCACATAATTGTGATGAGTTGTGGTGTTGAGTATGAATGAGATTAGCTTTGATTGTGAGAATATATTTCAACAGATTATTTCTATAAAATGATAATAAATTATGACTTTATTGTCATTGTGGCTTGTTTTTCAAATGTGGAAGATGATACTTCAGTGACACTCCATCGCTGAGTCATTTTCATTCAGATGAAATTAGCTAGACTTGCAAAAAAATTGAGATAGGTTATAACAATCCATTTGCCCAAGATTTGTCAAAAAATTCATCCTTGCCTGCAGATTTATAACGTCAACAATATAAATTATAAAAAAAATTCCTTCAAAGTATCAAATCAAATATCCACTTTGAAACATTTCTCCTACTATAGAATTTTACATCGGCAACATGCCTAGATTTTCCTTGTAACATGGGGTCTGAAAATCAATAAATAAGCACAAAATGTAAGATCTCAATGTGCTAAGAATTCAAATCTCAATTTGATCTCATTTTACCTACCACAAGATTGTCATCTTTTATCACAAAATTATATGATAGAGAAAAAATAAAGATGGGGAAATTGTATGCTAGAGCATACATCTGCAATAATTTTGATGCAAATTAGGCATTGTCTTACAACACAAAAAACCATTACCTAACCTTGTATCAATTAAAAATAGAGATTGTAGTCACTATACTCATTTACCAGTAATCCTAAAACCAAAATGTGAAATCTTTTATAATTTCTACAAATCCAACCATGTTAAAGATGACTATAATACCATCTAATTCATCAGTTAAAAAAATTCAAAATCTACTTCCATAGGAAAGGTATCAATTACCTTTGTAGGTTCTAGACCACAAGCTCTTGCAACTACTGTAAGACAACTCTTGATAAAAATAGAAACTAGCACTTGCACCCTTGAGGGGTGCAAGGGTTACATAGATAGTGAAATATATATATCAAAGGATTATATTTGGATAAATTAATGTATCTATATAACTCTCTATTGTAGTAGTTGATGAAATCCAACTCCACAGCTCACCAAGATCACCTAAATGCAAATAGCTTGTTGAAGAGAAACTAGAGGAGCAAGAGCTTGAAGTAAACAATGCAAGAGAAAATATTTATAGTCCAAGATCAATCAAATGGATTCACTTTCAAGTTCATAGTCGTAGGCATTGCTTGTCAAGGATACACAGTAGCAGAAGTCGAAGCAGATATCAGATCCCTCTTCTACTAGTTCATCATCTTCTAAGAAGAAGGAGAAAAAGAAGACAAAGACTACTACCTATTCCTATTGTTAGAAAGGATCTCATGATGAGGCACATTATTTTTAGAAGAGATTTGATGGCTATGAGAAAAAAATTGTAGATTTGCAAGCTCTTCTTCAAAAGAACAATATTTCTTCTCCATCCTCTTCTACCTCACAAGGGTTTGCCTTTTGGTTTTCTTTGAAATTTTTACCATCTACATCAAATCTTGGAAAGGGTCATGCATTATAGGCTTCCATTGCATCTCCTTCATAAGTTCTTTGGATAATGGATTAAGGTGCTTCTCACCATATGACATCTTCTCAAGGTGTCTTCTCTACTCTTGAGGCTGCCCCTATTCCTCATATTCTCATGGGGAATAGCACTACCCTACCAGCCTGTGGAAAAGGTTCAGTTCACATCTAATATGGTATATTCAATGATGTATTGTATGTTCCATCCTTGTCTACCAACTGTCTCTTGATTTCTCAAATCACGCATAGTGGATCAAGGAAGACAGTTGAGTTCACTCTTGATTTTGTCTTTATTCGAGATCATATAATAGGAATTCTTATTGCTATAGGGACTATTGATCCTTCCACTCATCTGTACACCTACTCGCACTTTGGTCCACCATCTCTATTGTTGGAGCATGGCTCTTCTCTTTTGTAGGAGCATCATGTGGTGCAGTCCAGATACTTGAACCTTTGTATTATTCCTAAGATCCCTATTTTGACTGCCACACCACATCCAATTGAGGGCCTTTTTTCTTTTTAGGATTCTTCTTCCACTCTACCTGATCCTCCAGCTTCATTCATGGAGACTCTAAGTACACTTGTTGCAAATAATACAGTGGAAATTCATGATAGTGTCATTACACCTGGCTTGGGGATTCCATTTCAGGATCCTCATCCTTTTTCTTTTGGGCATCAACTAGGCCTTCCAGTTTCCCCCGTCATTCAAGGTTTCCCTTGCTATGTGCCCTTGTTTCTTCTGCATTAGAGTTTCATTAGTTTGATCATTTCTATAGGAGTTTGAAATGTCCCTTTTCTGATTTTATATGATATTTCAAGCCTCTAATCAAATCTTTAAAATCAAACAACCAATATTTCAAAGATCCACCAATTTTTCAATAAACCCCAAATTGGGTATGCCCGAAATAGTGCCAAAAACTTCATAGCTTCACATATTATTAATAAATATGAAAGTAGAATTTTTTATAGAAATTTCAGCAGCATAACAGCCTACAAAATGACATTTCTAGATCTATATAACATTTACACAACAACTCCCAAACGGAGGACAAAAACAATGCTCATCGGGCTTCCAAAAACAACACAGAATAGCCCGAAAACACAACAAAAACACTAATAATCTATCACATAAGTATAATCACGACCAAATACATATATTCAGCTCTATTTTAACATATAAAAGTCTAAAATATAGCAGCAACCTAAAATGATATGAAATACTCAACCGGAAACACCAAACTCTTACAAAAAACACAGCTGAAAACTCACAAATATGCACTGTTCAGCACAAAGGCGAACTCTACATGAGATTGCACATGGAATGGCTTTAAACTCCCATCCTTATCCTTCTCAAAAACCTGCAAAATACCATTCTTGGGTCTCCTTCTCCATAGGTTTGGCAGCCTCTGAAGAACAATAAAGCAATGCACAAAAATCAAGTTTTGGAATGAGCCCAAAATGCCTCCAAACCCCTTAAAAGGGGCATAACCCTAACTCATGTCCAAGAGGGGTTAATAAAACATATTTTAATAATAATTTTCATTTATTAGTCCATTTGCTTCCAAAGATTATCCCCTTTTCTGAAACTTCACCTTTTTGGGCCTGCCTACCTTAGGAAAGATTATTATTTTTAATTATTTGAAAAGGGGACATGACAAGTCCTCCCCTTCCAAATATTGCTTGTCCTCAAGCAATGGCTGAAAAATAAACTAATCAATCCACCTAGATCCCAAATTTAGTCATGAACTATACTATTCTCAATTAACATAGGCTCTTGCAATATCCTCTGCAATATAACCAAGAGGAATCCATAATCAAACTGAAAATTACAGCTCAACCAAACTCCAAAATCACAACTTCCACCATTAGAAACCCATGAGACGCAAAATATTAGAACATCAAAACCCAAGTAAAGTGGACAAATCAAACTGCCAACACAGTAAATACCATCAACGCATCCCACTGGCCTATACAGAATGTACAATCGAACTCTGCAACAATGGTGAACACTCCAGAATGAAACTATACCAAGTATGGAGAATCCACACACTATACAACTCCTGTAGTCAACACAACTTTGTAGATCATTGGCCACTATCTCATAACCATAACTCCCATGCACCCATAATGGTGAAAAGCCATCACAAGATAAACAGCAAGAAATGGAACCCAAACCAAATTTTTCTACCATCAACTCCTCAACACAAGGATCAAATGCTAACTGATGTACATACCCTGCAATATAATGTTGATAAAAAAAACCAACCTCAATCAACAGCTCACCATGAACAAGTGATACAACCCACTATGACTGATCACCAGCTAAGTCAGGAGATTTCATAGCCAAAGGAGTAGAATCAATAACAACACCTTCTAAAGCATCACACCAAAACTCCTGCTCTAAGTCATGTATTATCAAGTTGTCAACTGCAAAACCTATCGCCATGTCATGCCCATCACAACTCTCATCCTGAGGTTTCAAACTCTCCCATAACTGATGATAAGCACTAGGAACCAAAGTACATCTCTGTATCATCATCTTATCAACATGGTCATCAAAGGTAAATTGATGAGCATACCTCACAATGTAATGCTGATAGAATGCACCAATCTCAGTTAGTGGCTCAAACTGCAATCCAAATGTAACTAATTGCAATCGATCACTAACCAAGTTGGAACTGACTACTACCTCTGAAGACATCACCAAGGGAGTAGTATTACTAGTAGGAACCATGCCAACTGTCGGCTCACCAACATCACACATGGTCTTTGATACAACATCTCTAGTCTTCGTGCCATTAGTGCTAGAGGTCACCACCATGTCAAGCATACCACAACAATCTGCTGTAGCACCCAACTCAACTAAACCTGACTCTAGTGGGGATGAACCCATTATGCCAATGTTAGTATCAAGGATGGATGCATCCCCATCTCCACTATGTTTGACAATCTTGACCATGGACATCCTCGGATCACCAGACACTACAGCTTGTGACTATATAGAATCTAGTAAAGATTGTAGTTGATCTAACTCCATGGTCACCTTAGCCAAGTGAAACTATGACTCCTTGAAAGCTAATTGTCTACTCTCAAGAATCTCAAAAGTCACCTCAAGCTACTCAGTAAGCTCACTCACCTCATCTTCCTTGGCCAACAATGCATCATATGCTATACTACCCCACTCCATAAGATAATCTCTGTCAGCTACCAACTGCATATAATCCTATCTTAGAATCTGAATAGCCTCCCATAAAGAGTGGAAATATATCAAAGAAAGATAATTGCCTCCCTACTCATCACTAGTAGGAGAACCCCATCCATAAACTACTAACAATTAATGAGCAGCATCGAAATGTTGGCAAGCGATAGAAATGTCTCGCTCACTAACTCTCAATTGACTAGACACATGATGTCACTGGCTAGACTATATGCTACAAACCTCCTCTGACACATTGTCTAAAGGAGTATCCTCAAGGTTACTAGTCTCTAGAGTATTACCATCAATATCATGTGAATCAACTCCGAAGCTCATATCAACATACAGAGTATCAAAAATTGTAGCACTGCTAATCAACTCCTCTGTACCAAAAGAAACCACCAAGGAAACTAAGTCTTCAAAACTGCCCACTGCATCCTCCTGGATGTCATCAATACCAATATGATCTTGAGACTCATCTGTACACATTGCCAAATATGAAAGATCATCAACACATTCCAAAAAAAATGGTTGACTAGATATATGAACAAAGCCCAACAAAGATGTATAAAAACTAATACCAGCATCGAATAAGCTCCTGGCACAAGAAAAGACAACATAGTGCAATCTGCTAATCAAATCCATGATAGCACCCAAACAATCATTGCTACCAAAAAGTGTTAAAGATTTCCAGTCAACTAAATCCCAAATGCCAATATAACAATCTGAAGTCCATATTCGTAAACTATAATCAGCCAGTAACTCAAGCAAACTCCTTACCTGAGTAATATGACCAATACCAACTAACTCGACATACATGTCTGACATTGTCCCTATATCCTGGATGTGAATGCAAGATGAACTTGCAAAATTATCAATTACCACATATGATCTACCATTTGCAGAAAGCTGAGTATCATGAGTACAAGATGAAACTAAACTCAACTCCATGCCATGCTTATCCCCATGTCTCTCCCAGTCTTGTAATGCCAATGGAGTATTCACCAAAGAAACTCAAATGTCCTCAAGCTCATGAGAAAGCCTGTCAACTTCCTCCTCCTTCCTCCTCAAGGCATCTGAATAGTCTCTGACAAGGCTAACAAGATGGTTACGATCTGATAGAAGATGTAAATAACTCAACTTCATCATTCCCATTCCTTCCCTAATCGCTTGTAAGTCAACACAAGAAGACTTTGCTTGAACTCCCTTATGTCTACCCTGTAACTGAATCATTCGAATGTGATCCTCTATCATATCCTTCATCCTATCATGATGAGATAATGAAGTCACAATACTATCTTTGTTCACCTTTAGCTAGCTGGAAAAATCATGTGAAGTACTACCTGCCTCAACCTCATGTGACGAAGCATCTAACTCTGCCTGGTACTCTTTCTCAGCAAAGTCATGAATGCTCAATGTTTGCTCATCTCTACCAAGTATCTCACCATCATGCACAACAAAATCCTCATAATCATCATCTAAACCCACTACCTCCTGTGGCAGAGTAGAATCTGAGACCTTTGCCTGGCTATAAGCTAGTTTCTCAAACTCCTCATGCAAGTTCTTGGTAATTGTGTCATCTGCCCTGTGAGAAAATCTGCCAAATAGAAATCTAGTCAACTTATCCACCTTAGTTGGGTCAGACAACATGTCATTCATCATACGGTGGTGCTCAACCAACTATTCAAACATATCATGGCTTATTTTCCTAAGTTTATCTCGAATGTCTAAATAACCATCCTTTCTACTGTTCTGACTCTGGATATCAATTGTCCAAGATTGTGTCCTCTAAGACTCTGTACTATACCTATCCATTTTGGATAAAGTAGAGTGTAACCATAATGGGTTATAACTTCTTCAAACACCAAGAATCTTTATACTTCAGATGTTTGACATTTCGTCAAACACTTTGCAAGCAAGGGGTCATATGACTGATATAATTTTTCAGATTGCTTGGATGTCTTGGAAGAATTTCTTTGCCATCTCATCTAGATTAGCCATACTTTTTCCTTCCTTGGATTTTTTACTTTTACTTTCAACTGGAGGTTTGATCAAAATTTCTTTATTCTTTTCTCACTGCAAATATCTCTTTTCTCTTTCACTTAGTTTCATGCAATCATAAATTTTGACATGCAGCTAATTAGAAGCAACATGCAACCACCAAATTCACCAAGAACTAACATTCAAATGATTAGAAGTAGCATGCAACCATAAATTTTGACATGCAGCTGATTAGAAGCAACATGCAACCATAAATTATGACATGCAAGATTTGGGTAGTTGTCAAAACTGACATGCAAACTTCTACCAACCCTCAGGCTGGTAAGATCATAACTCTGATACCACTGAAATGTCCCTTTTCTGATTTTATATGATATTTCAAGCCTCTAATCAAATCTTTAAAATCAAACAACCAATATTTCAAAGATCCACCAATTTCTCAATAAACCCCAAATTGGGTATGCCCGAAATAGTGCCAAAAACTTCATAGCTTCACATATTATTAATAAATCTGAAAGTAGAAATTTTTATATATATTTCAGCATAATAAAAGCCTAAAAAATGACATTTTTAGATCTGTATAACATTTACACAAAAACTCCCAAACAGAGGATAAAAACAATGCTCATCGGGCTCCCAAAAACAACACAGAATAGCCCAGAAACACAACAAAAACTCTAATAATCTATCACAGAAGTATAATCATGACCAAATATATATATTCAGCTCTATTTTAACATCTAAAAGTCTAAAATACAGCAGCAACCCAAACTGATATGAAATACTCAACTGGAAACACCAAACTCTTACAAAAAATACAGCCGAAAACTCACAAATCTGCACTATTCAGCACAAAGGCAAACTCTACATGAGCTTGCACATGGAATGACTCTAAACTCCCATCCTTAGCCTTCCTAGAAAACTAAAAACTCTCATTCTTGGGTCTCCTTCTCCACAAGTTTGGCAACCTCTGAAGAACAACAAAGCAATGCACAAAAATCAAGTTCTGGAATGAGCCCAAAATGCCTCCAAACCCCTTAAAAGAGGGCATAACCCTAACTCACATCCAAGAGGGGTTAAAAAAAAATATTTTAATAATAATTTTCACTTATTATTCCATTAGCTTCCAAAGATTATCTCCTTTTTCCGAAACATCACCTTTTTGGGCCTTCCTACCTTAGCAAAGATTATTATTTTTAATTATTTGAAAAGGGGACATGACAGAGTTACATCATTCTGAGGGAGCTTTGGTGTCTATTCTCATGGGGGGGTTAGTTTTATTTATGGTTTTGAGAGAGTCTCTTGAGCTATTTCTGGTGGAAGTTGTCCTTGGGGGATCTTCTTGAGGCTTTCCTACCTTCTTTTTTTGGCATGTTTTTACTTAGCTCTTTTTGGGGGAGGGTTTTTCCTATGAGGTTTTCCCTCTTTTCCCATTTTTAGAGGTAGCATCTCTTTGCATTGTACATGGGTACCTAACATGGCCTCGTTGCCAAAACCCATTTTGCATTTCATCTTATTTTTATGAGCTGAAGGCATTCCCCTAAGTTGAACTTAAGGAGGGGTGTTAGAGTAAATAAATAATTAATTAATAATTATTTATTCTATTACTTAAGCTTACTTAGGTTAATGCATTTATTTAATATTTAATAGTTAATAGTTTTAGTGATAAGCTGTTGACAACAAAGGGAGTTTGTTCCCTTCTATCTATCTATCTATCTATCACCTCATAATCGTTATTATTTTATCTCTTCACTCTCATCCTCCCAACTTTGGTATTTGATTTTGATCCATTTATCTATACTCTCTCTTTTACATTCCCTATTCATATCTCTATCAATCTTTTCATACCTACATCTTCCTTCTATCTTGCTATTATTTATTTTATTAATGATCCCCCCTACTTCTCCTTATCCATCTAGCTATATTATTTTATATGAAACTAACACTTTTATTTTATCATCGACATTTTTTTCCTCACCTACATTATTATCCATTACTTTATAATTATATTATATTTATTGAACAAAACAAAATTTCTCACTTTTATAAATAATAATAGATTTGAAATTAGATAATTATATAATTAATAATTACAAAATATAAATTTATAAATCTTTAAAAATATATTAACAATATGCATTTCTTTATCACTCTTATTACATACCATTTGAAAAGTTATCAAACTCCATAAAAGAATGAACATTAAGACACATTTGAAATACAATTGCTTTTATAATTCTAGTTTGTATATGAGGTAACAAGAATATTTCTCTAACATTTCAACCATTAAAATAGTTATTTTTCATAAAAAAATAATTATTAGTGTTATTTAATTTTTGGCATATGAATAATTTTTGCAAACCTTCTAAAGCTACATTCTCTTTCAGAATAATATGTAAATTATGGTAGAATACCAATATCTCAATCACATGACTATGAGTTTACAGACTTTATCTGCATTTCATAATAATAATAATAATAGTAATAGTAACATTATTGAAATCTAGAGTCCCCTATCATAGTAACTTAATAATTAATAATATATAAATAATTTTTAAAAGTATTTAAAATTGATTCATACTTGGTGGTACTACTCTTCCAAATAGGCTAGTCTATACAATTTTGTGATTAGATATTGTTTTCATTTAGGGTGTGTTTGGCAAGCGAATACGACTGGAATAGGCATCTATCTATTCCTGAAATCACCAAATTCTTCGTTTGGGTGTAGTAGGTAGGAATTAGGAATAGGGATACAATGGAAATATGTATTCCATTTTATGCCAAGAAAGAGAGTATTACAATTCCACCCAAATAGGTAGAATTGGAATACTCATTCTTATTCCACATTTTTACTTTGTTAAAAACTAAATTTTTTTGGATCCTTGAAGCCCGCTCTTTTTTTTGAGTGCTCAAACTATTGTAGCTTTCTTGCACAACTTCGTCAATCGAGATGTAGGGATTTGTTCCCTCTAGTTTTATATTGTTCTCTCTAGCTTTATATTGTTCCTTATTAGCTTTTGCTAGGGCTTCTTTCTTAATAATCACTTGTGCAGGTCAGAGTAGATGTAAATGTGCAGTTTTTTGTTTGTTAAAATGCCAACTCTTTGATTTTGAAGTAGGATTAAATTGTAGTTTGGGAGTAAAAGGAATATCATTCATTTGGTGAGTTATTTTGTTGTTTTATAGTTGTGGTAGAGGACTCTAGGGCTGATTGATTTGTAGACAATAGAAGACATCCTCATTCAAATTAAGGTAAACCCACCAAACTTTCATCTTTGTGTACCATTTTATTGGCATCCTTTCACTGGTTATGGGAAAAAAATCATGTTTTCAAATTGATTTAGTACCAGCATTAGACCTATCAATTACAAAGGTTTATGGGATTTTTTTGATGGTAGGTAGTTTCTATTTAGAGCTCTTTATGTCTCTATAAGAGGGGCACTCATCCTTGTTTCCATACTTCCCACTTGGAATGCATTTGCACAACATACAACAATTGTTGTAGTAATTCAAACATCGATCTTGATGAGCTTTAACCTTTTGGCACCTCACCTGGCACTTATTGTTGCACTCTGCAAATAAAATATCGTCATTACGATTACTTCCTTTGAAATATTAAACCCTAAAACAAAATATGAATGACCTATGTTGGATCCAATGAATAATCCAATAAATCATAACCTCTTTTCAAGATCATTAGTCATCTCTTTCACCTCTTAATAAGAGTATGATCAGAATGCTTCTATATTGACAAGGTTTTCCTTTGTTGATGTTGCTTCTGATAAATTAACTCTCTAATTTAGCATTCACCTAGATTTTTTGGTTTCTATAAATTGAAAAATATAGGTAGAAGGATAACCTAATGATCACTATTTCAATAGTGGAAAAATATGCAATAAATGGAAAAGATTTCTTACCTATTCTGTCACTAGTAGTTTATTGCGATTCTTTACATTTATCCATCTTATGAATAACAATAATGCAGCAAGGATTGCAATTGCAATAACTCCAGAAATGCTCAACCACACACCTAACTTTGTCTTACATTGTTTAGTAGTAGGGGAACTATTGCAAGCATTGGATTGACAATCCACATTATTCCCAATAACACTACCATATGAAAAAAAACACTTCAAACTATATTCCTTGGGAAAACATTATTCCTTGGGCATCTATATTTTAACTATCGATGGATATTATAGTTATTTTGTTTGTAAAGTAGTTTATCGATTGAGATAATTGTTTGAATATCTTCACTATTTCAGGTTAGCTATCAGTAATGCCAAACCTATTGAGATTGTGCTCGTAATTATCATTTTTTGACATAATTTTCTTTGTGATTGGAAATCTTCTTATGATTAACAATTAGTCACATCATGTCCATATTGTGACCTACACATTCTTCAGTCTTGACCAGTAAGGTGTTCTGTAGCATCCTTAGAGGAAATATTGCTGATAAGAGAGATTAATATGAAATGTTCTTAAGAGAATCCATTGCTGTCCTGAAATATCAAGTGTGAACATTTCTAATGTTGCAAACTTAGAGATATTTGAAGTTGAAAAGGTTAGAGAGACATTTTTTGTTAACTATTGTTACCATTTTATTTATAATTTTTCTTTCTTCAATTTACTAGTTATAAGAACTCATCTACAGTTCACCTGATGCTCAAAATAAATACAATAAAAGCTTGAGATTTAAAAAGAAATGGATCAGTAGTATCATTAAAAGAGATGGAAAATAAGTTGTGCGAGATCATGATGAGGAGTAAAATTTCTTGTGACAATGATGTTTCCAATGATTTTATGACCTGGAAGTTCATCACCCTCACTAGGCTTTGCTCCCTATATTCAGCCATAATTGAAATGAATGATAAATGCAATATTTATATTTGAAATAGGAAACAAGTTCTTAAAGAGCCTGCAATCTAATCTATACAAAAAGGTAATGAATTAAATCAAGAAGTCTAATAGAGTGTTTACTACCAAGAAAATTTAGTTCAGAATTAGTTTGTATGATATTTGATTTCTACCCAAAGAGAGACGGTATTGCCAACACTACCATACACTCCCCTAAAACTATGTTCAAACAATGGTAGCCTCTTGCTATGGAAAATGTCAGTACACATTGTGTATGCTAATAAATGCATATACATATTATATTTATATTGCTTGAAAATATTTGTCCTATCTGTCATTCACTTACCATATCATAATATCATAACAATCCCAAGTATCTCTTGATATGTTTTAGGCTTCAATGGGTGCTCATAGCCAAGGTTATGGAGTCCATCTTTATTCTTGTCAAATGCATTTTTCTTCAAATCTTTCCTTGCCCTCTCATTCATTCTCCTCATCTTTATTAATATGGAAATCTAAATTAAATCTATATACGTGTTTATAGGGCATTTGATGGATCCCGCTAATGATAAAAAAGAGTTTACTGAACCATTGTTAGGAAGATCACACTCTTGTTTATACTTGTAGTTTTGCTTGCAGTCCAAGTAGTACTCATAGTAGCATCTTACGAAGATGCTAGAAGATAATGATGCAAGTGAAGAAGAGTTTCTTTTCCTTTCTTTAAATGTATTATATATTCTAATGACACGGATTGCCATGACCAAATACACATGACTAGAGAAGCTTTCTTCAAACTTGCCAATATTCTAAGGGAGAGAGGGATCATTAAAGATATGATAAAAATGAATTTGAAAGAACAACTAGTCATGTTTCTACATACCCTTGGCCACAATCTAAGGATTCATAAGATTGGCCTTAACTTTGGTCACTCAGGAGAGACTTTGAGTCACCACTTCCACAAGGTCTTGAATGCAATCATATTGCTCCATGGCAATTACATTTTTCCCTCTTCTCCAAGTAACCCTCCAAAAATACTTCGGAAGGACCATTGTGATCCATACTTCAAGGTAAATCTCCTACCGAAATGTACTCTATTTCTTGAGTATATTGTTGGACATCCAAGAAAAATACCATGATATAAAAGGCTACCTGTCACAAAATGTAATGGGCATTTGTTCCTTTGACTACAAGTTTCAATATGTTCTTTTTGGTTGGGAAGGTTTAGTTGTAGATAGTCATGTTCTTGCTTCAACTCTATCAAGAAAAGATCCACTAATAGTCCTCCAAGTATATTAAATCATATTTCTAATGATTATATAGTCATTATTGTAAACCATAGTGTTTATGTTATTTCAATCATAATACTTATTGTTCTTTCGTATAGAAAAATTCTATTTAGTTGATGTCAGCTGTCCAAATGGTCCTAGATTTATTGCCCCTTATTGGTGTACGTGATACCACCTAAAAGATTTTTCTATGGAAAAACCGATCAACAATGCCCACGAGCTATTTAACCACCAACACTCCTCTCTTAGGAATGTGATTGAGTGCACATTTGGTATTTTGAAGCAACATTTTTTTATCTTGAGGCATGCAACATCTTATAGTATCATGACTTAAACAAAGATCATATTAGCATGTTGCATACTACACAATTTCATTACGATAGAGGATGGTGTTCCACCCGATGTGAAAATTGAAGAGGACATTGATTGTGGAGGGATAAATGTCCCAATTCTTCAGACTTTTGGGAAGAGTCAATGAGATAGAGATGATTGGGGAAATTTTTGAGATGAAATAGCAGAAAAGATGTGGGAGGACTATAGATCTCAATATTAGTTGATCATTTTACTTGCATTGATACATTCCACTTCAATTTTGAATAACTAGAATACTGCATCGACACTTTATATACAATGTTCATTCATTCTGATATATGATTCAACATTCTATAAAACTATGACAGTGATTCAACATTCTATAAAGCTATTTCAATAATGTTTTCTTATTGCAATCCTACATATGGTTCACTTATTTGTATGATGTATATTTAGTCTTGCATCACTGACTCCAGATAATCCATAATACTTATTATATGCTAAAGAAATTCATTATTGAAATATCATTGATATTCATTGCTTGTAATTTTCATTGCTACTCTTGATCAATTACATTCTATAGATCTAAGGAGGGTCTCAATAGAAATTGAATGCTCAAATGAATTTATGACCACAAGACATGTATCATCTTTCGCAAAGTAGTTAGATGATGACCATTAAGAGAAAATATTAGAATATTGTATTTTTTCTTTGGTGGCCAGCGATAATGAGCCTAGCTAAAAATTGATCACAAATTGCCTTATTTGTTATTTGTAAAAAATACTTCTACAATTACTATGCAAGCTCCTCAATGAAATATTAGGATTTCTTCAACCTTTTAATGCATTTAGATAAACAACTAAGCAAATATGATGCATCTACAACCAAGAAATCTTTACAAGATCTGAATACAAAACTATTATTTGTAACAATCTACTAATTCTCCTCATCCAATACAATGCTAATATCAAACCCAAGACTCTAGTAATATATATGAATGAATGCATAATCTAATAAGACCTCCACCTATCATAGTAGCATATAAGATGCATGAATGAACAAGGGAAACTTGGTTATGTTGTGGCCTCCTTAAAGTATTCAATTCTTTAGAATGGGGTTGCCAAATAACTCCAAAATGATGTACCCAAAGTGATGCCCTAATGACAAGTAGTGATATGTTTCTGTAATAGGTGCCTATAGAAAACACCCAACTTATTCTTCCTCTTTACACCTGGCCCTAGGCCACAAATTCAGCACAATGAAGTGATTGAAATATCACCTTCAATCTGCAATAATTCAGGTGATGTCTCACACCCTCAAAATTGCTATCATTGGGAGTTTTCGTTCCCAAAGACAAGTTTATTATCTATAGGCACTTGGCTCCACAAATACACATGCAAATGTTAATATCAAATCTAGATGCCTTCCCATGAGGCTCTCTCCTCTATTTATTTAATTCCTACCCCCCTTCTAGAAGAATCATAAGTATTATCTCATTGCACTATCCTAGAAGCTTCTTCCTTTCCAACAATAATTAGTTGTACTTCTCGACGATTCCCTTTTCATAATATTAAATTAATTAAATATAAATTCATCTTTTAATTTTTAAATTATTTAATGAATTTATAAGAAATTAATTTAATTATTTCCACTTAACCTTCGAAGGATGAAAGACTAAGAACTCTATTGAGAGGATAAAAAGATGGGGACATTACAGTCTACCCCTCTAGAAATTTCTTGTCCCCAAGCAATCTCAAATCTGGATGTTGTAGAATCTCTTCACTCTCCCATGTAGCATCCTCAAGAGGTAGGTCCTTCCATTTAATCAAATATTCTCTAATGACACAGCTTCTCAACTGCTTTTCTCTAAAATCTAATATAGCCTCTAGTACTAAAATCAACTTACCCTCATCATCTAAGTGTGGTAGAACCATAGAAGGAGCCACATGATGACCCAATGCTTTCTTGAGACATGATACATGGAAAATATTGTGCACTTTTCTATTTGTCAGGAACTCTAGCTCGTAAGCCACTTCACCCACACACCTAATGACTCAAAAGGGTCCATAGTATTGTGGCCTTAGCTTCTCTGTACCATTCTATTTGAGAGTACATTGTCTGTAGGGCTATAATATCAAATACACCATGTCTGCAACCTCAAAAGAGTGCTCCACTCTCTTCTAATCTGCATACTATTTTTTTTTGTTTCGTGCCTTTCGAATGTTTACATAAAGAGCCCTCATGATATCCTAATTTTCCTATAACATGTCTCTAGCACTAGGTACTCTACTATCACTTATCAAAAAATCAAGAAAGCTAGGAGCCTCATAACCATACAAGGCCATGAATGGTGTCATTTGAATAGAAAAATGGTAAATGGTGTTGTAGCAGTACTCACAAAGGTATATCCACTTAGCCCATCCTTTTTGCTGCCCAACAATATAATTTTTGAGGTACCGTTCCACCCATTTGTTGACTATCTCCATCTATCCCTCTGTATGAGGGTGGTAACTAGTACTCAGAGAAAGCTTAGTCCCACACAATCTAAAAAGCTTCTTCTAGAAATTGCTCATAAATAGACTGTCTCGATCACTAACAATGTTTCATGGTAATCCATGCAATCTAAACACCTTAGAAAAAAATGGTTCAGCAACCTATGTGGCTAAATATGAAATAGTGACTAGGAAAAAATGTGCAAACTTGGTCAAGCAACCAACCACCACATAAACGCAATCCTTGCCTTTTACTTTTGGCATTCTTGTGATGATGTCCATAGATATACATTCCCACATCTTGTTAGGAATTGGAAGTGGTTATAATAAACCCATAGGATATGTATGGTCTTGTTTGTTTTGCTAACAAACAACACACTCCCTCACATATCATAGAACATCAAATTTTAGTCCCTTCCAATTGAACCTCTCCCGAACTTGTCGATAAGTTTTGAAATACCTCAGATGGCATGCCAATGGTGAATCATGAAAGGACCTTAATACTATGTTCTTTACTTCTAATTCTAGAGTCAAGAAAATCCTCCCCTTGTAAATGATAAGATCATTCACACTTGTGTACCTGTCATCCTACAGTGACACATCAATAATACCTGAAGCCCACGAATCCTTAGCATATTCTGCCACAATCAAATGACTCCAATCCTCTAAAACATTATCCATAGAGCTCAAATGTGGTTGACAAGACAAGGCATCAGTGACTATGTTCTTTGAACCTTTGACAAAAGAAATGTCAAAATCATAAAATTGCAACTTGCTTACCCACTTTTGTTGATGGTCATTAAGATCTCGCTCCCCAAGGAAATGCCTCAAGCTATTATGGTCTATTTTAATAACGAACTTATGTAAGTGAAATAGGATGGATTACTATATCCTATAACTTGTAATAGCACTTGTAGATATTTTATGTGTTTTCAAAGTTATTATATGAATGAATATATATATGAAATAAAGAGGCATGTCTCTTGAAGATGTCTCTTTAACATATTAACTTACATTAGTTATAGTTATAATACAAGTAATATATTCTCAATATATTATTTATATATCTCATATATATAATATAATTTATCCGACATAATTATAAAATTAACACTCCCTCTTAATGTAGAAGGATAAAACACATAGATATTATACCATAGGTAATATTTCAAAAATAATACATATAGGAAATCTTTGATCAGAAGATTTCTATAATATAATATCATATAAGTATTGGCTTATCAGAATGTCAACACACGATATTCACCAATTACTATTTGATATCATTTTTGGTAACATGAGCATTGGCTGATCAGAATATCAATCAAAAGATATTCACCAAATACTCTGAATAATGGCCTATCAGAACATCAACTAAATGATATCCAGCAAGTACTCAATGTGGTAATGGCCTATCAAAATACCAGGGCATGAAATACACCAAGTACCAAAAATATATCTATATAAACAACTTGTAGATAATCAAATTAATGATATCAACCGCCTAGTTGTTGATTTACAAGATACAACCCTTACATGAAACACTTTCACAAAAAATGAATCATGCTACAAGTTATTGTAAGGATGTCACTTTACAACAACTTCTCCTAATACAAGTTATAATCATTTAGAATTCCTCACTTCTTCATGATGTACACAGGGGATAGGCTCATACATGTATGACATCAAAAGTTTGCATGAAGTCTCCATGAATACTGTCATGTGGTGTTGTCACAACATTCACCATAAACCATGTCAGAGAATAAGGTTTCTCCCTCTTTGTTTGATATCACCTTTTCTGACCTCTTAGCAAAAGGTTCTGTCTGATGAAGTGTCAAACTTCTTTTGAATTTGTTATCATCCTTCTAACCTCTTGGTAGCAAGTCATGTAATACTTCCCTAGTTCAATAGGTATCCTAATAGCATAAGGTCTTCCAGCCTACAAACATGAGACTTAATCCCATGAATCATAGTTCTATAGCTATTATAGTTTCTGACTAGTGGAGAATCCATCAATAAGGTCTACTCCTTCTAAACCAAGATTGTCAAAATTTTGATTTAACCATTTTATTTTCTACTCCCTCTCTTTCTCCAAGGTTGCCTCTAGTGAACTGTATAACTCCCTCTCATAATGTCAATCATCAAGGATATTTGCTTCAAGAGACTCAAATTATCCAACCTGGTCGTCAGATTATTTATGAATCCTAAATCACAACTTCTTTGAAGCTACTATCATAAGATTGAGTCTGCACAATATTTGGTAGCATGCCTAATGTACCAATCTTCTTTTCCTGCAAGAACGTCCTTAGAGACAAAGGAAAAGATCAAGGCAAATAGCTCTTTATAGTAATTATAGAAATACAAAATAAAAGAGAGATTAGAATGAGTAGATACATGCAATACCCAAGGATAATAAATACTTATTTGCAATAATAATATAAGTTGTTCCAATGAAGGTCCATATGCATCAAATCAGAAAATGCCTCCATGTAAGAATTAAACAATTTGACTACGTCTTTTCTACTCCCATATAAGAATGGTTCAAATGGGAATAGAACATTGGTTATCATACCCCCTTACAATGTTGGATACCCACTCTTATATTATTGAACATATAAGTACCCCAACAACATTGCATATTATATGGTTGGATTCACCAAAGTTTAACTGAATCATATTTACTCCCTCTTTTTCCCGCATGAGCATTCTCGAAAGAAAGAATAAAGGCACATAACTCTTATAACACACAGAGAAATACAAATAAGAAATTAACTACAAAAGTGAGTAAAAATAGTGCTCAAGATATAATAATCAGAAAATACCAACATCGTTGCTTGTCCTAATCATCACCAATGTGATAACCATGTAGATAATACTGAATTTATTTCATCTTTATTCTTAAGATATCTGCTCCACGTTCGTGATGCCCGTACCTCCCGAATTCATGTGGGTTGTTCAAGTACATATAAAATTTGACTACAATGATGTATGAAAACCCATCAATGTGACTCCACTTTCCTAATCATGCGAAAAATTTATCCCATTGGGCACTTAGCATCCTTCCAGATGGGTTGACTGCGGAAACAATATAAATTGGTTCGGATTATAACTCCCGCTAAGTGCTCCACGTGATGGAATATTGAATTTGGTCTATTTTTTATAATTTCCTCCTTTTCTCTATGTTTCAATCCATATTCTTATATGTGCTCGAATTCCTTTTACTAGAGATGCATGATCTTTTTCAAATGGTGTTGATAATTCGATCTGCTTCTTCCAGCGAGGTCAATGCGACAGTGATTATCTCAAAGCATTTTTCTTCTGTAGATAAAATGTCCATTCTCTCTGTTGGTGGTGGGTCCACCCTTCCTTAATGTGGCATGTGAATGGCTACAAAGAATATTTATTTTGTATTTTCACTTTCTGACGTGTGGTGTCAGATTTGTTTTACTCATCTTTTCTTTATGCTTGAGTTGAAATTGTTTTTGGTTTGATTTTCCACTCAATACTACGTCTGTAATCGGTTGTCGCTGCTATAATGGAAAGTTCACATGGGCGGAATAGGAGTTTGATATTACCAGTGCCCGCGACAAAGGCTTTGAAGATCATAGATGAGACTGACAAGCAAAAGGAGCTGCTTTTTTTTTTTCTTTTTGCAATCTATCAGAAAACGCCCTCTAATCCTCTATAAAGTATGTTGTTGGATCAACAACTACCATAAATGGGCTACTATAGTGCTGGTGGGATTGGACTTCTGTCAGGGACTGCAATAAGTGCTTGAGAATCTTAGGATGAGTCGAAAAGCGGGGGTTTCAACCTCTGCAGGAGTCCCATGGAAAGGGAAGCTTAGGATGAGTACACATCGATGCAAAGGAGTATGTACAAACTGGGATAGAAGATATGTCAATTTATTCTCCAACTCAAACACATTGCCTACATAGCCGTACATTGGTTTCTTACTCTTGCATTTTTAATTAATTTTTACACAATTTTCTCTAGTGCATCTACTCTCCTCTCATCGATCACATTTTAAAGTATTTTGATCAGACTCTCTACTCCAAAGACATTGCGTACAGTTTTAAGAAGCGCTCTAGATTTTCTTTTTAAATGTTACAGGCTGGTAAGTAACCTGGCTCTGATACCATGTAAGTGAAATAGGATGGATTACTATATCGTGTAACTTGTAATAGCACTTGTAGATATTATATGTATTTTCCAAGTTATTATATGAATGAATATATATATATGAAATAAAGAGGCATGTTTCTTGAAGATGTCTCTTTAACATATTAACTTACATTGGTTATAGTTATAATATAAGTAATATATTCTCAATATATTATTTATATATCTCATATATATAACATAATTTATCCGACAGAATTATAACATTAACAACTTACTACCCACTAAGTACTGCCTAAATTTGGCCAATGAATGCATAATGGCCAACATTTCCATGTCATCTATACTGTAGCTCCTCTCAGGGCCTCTCAGCTTCCTGCTCTCATATGCAATTAGATGTTTGTCTTGCATAAGGACAGCTCCAATCCTGTCACCTAAAGTGTCACACTGCAACTCAAAGGGTTTAGTGAAATCAAGCAATACAAGCACTGGGCAAGTAGTCATAAGTCATTTGAACATCTCAAAGCATTCCTATGCCTCATGAGTCCAAACAAAAGCCCCTTTCTTAGTCAAATCTATAAGTGGTGCTGCATGGGGAGAATACCCATTGACAAATATGTGATAGAATCTACATAAACCCAAAAATCCTCTAAGTTGTATCAGATTCATTGGAGTAGGCCACTCAACAATTGCCTTGACCTTATCTGAATCCATCTGAACTCCTTCTAGACCAATGATATGACCTACATATAATAATTCTATCATGCCAAAGTCACATTTAGATTCTTTGACATATACAGATTCGTTACCAAGAATACCCAAAACTATGTTAAGATTTACAAGATGCTCTTCCCATGTCCGCCTATAAACCAAGATGTCATCAAAGAAGACTAATACAAATTGCCTCAACTATGAATGAAATACCCTATTCATAGTAGACTGGAATGTAGCAGGGCATTAGTTAGCCCAAACAACATAACCACAAACTCAAAATGTCCATAGTGGCAATGGAAAGTTTTCTTCTCAATATCTTCTTCCCTCACACAAATTTGGTGGTAACTCGATCTTAGATCAATTTTTGAGAAGTACTTGGCACCATGCAATTCATCAATCAATTCATCAATCCTTGGAATGGGGTATCGGTTCTTGATTGTTCTCTTGTTAAGCATTCTATAATCAATACACATCCTCTAAGTACCATAATTCTTTCTAACCAATACTACTAATGAAGCAAAAGGTGACTTACTTGGTCTAATATGTCCCATAGCTAGCGAATCCTTGATAGTTTTTTCTATCTCATCTTTGAGCTGCTTAGGGTGCCTGTAGGGAGTGACTATCATAGGCTTACCACCCTCCTCCAATTTGATGATGTGTTCTATCCCTCTATATGGAGGTCTATTGAGTGGAATCTTGCTAAAGACCTTATCATGCTTGATCCTCAGCTCTTGTATATCAGGACGATAAATAGGTTTTATTTGCTCTTTCTATGTTGGCTTCAAAACACAACATGTTGCCCACTCAACCATGTCATGATGCAAGAGATGTTCCATTTTCCTAAGAGAAATAGTTTTGCAACTGGTGTCTCTGAGTGCCTTCAACACATGATTTTTTCCATCCATCTCAAATCTCATTTCCATCTCATGGAGATTGAGAATGAATATTCACAAAGTAGTAGAAATCTAGTCCAAAAACCAAGGCTATTAAGTTAATAATCTATCTATTTTGTCCCTTTACCTTTCTGTATCAACATCTAGTACTAAGTTCTCAAATATTTTGGACCATTTTTAAGGCCTAACAATGTTATTTATGATGATTTTAGGTTTGATTAGATAGTTTCAAGGTTTTCCCATTGTTCTAGAACATAAAGGGTTTACATATTTCTTTATTTTTTAATCATAAAATATAATAACTTAGGTGGAGAAAAAAGGTTCAATAGGTGATCTTTGAGCAATCCCATGCCTTGATTCAGAGTTCTACAGCTACATCCAAATTTCCTGAAAAGGATAAACGAGCATAATCCATCTTTTGAAACATTTTTGTATGGATTTTCCATTGGCATCTCTATAAATGAACTACCTACTACCAATCATAAAGAAATATTGCTACCAATCAAGGACTTTAGAAGGATTCTCTCTATTTTCTTGACACATCTTGACCAACAACATTTGGCTTTTAATCTTTAGGAAGGCATAATTCTTTAGCACAAATCGTTACATGAGTTCTTTTTAGATACATGAGTTCATCTGTATGGAGAAGTGATTGCTATGATTGAAAGGCTCCACTTCATCTAAATTTCTAGACTGAGAAATATCAGATACTTTACAGCATGTAATGTGTTATGTTTGGATATCATGTAGCCACTGCCATCATTGCTTCGACACATAGATAAATTATTTGAATTAATTTTCTATTGCTTTAAACCCTAAAAATGCCTTTCATCGAATGTTCCCTCTATTGTGAATGTATATATGTTGGCATGATATTCTGTGAGTCTATATTCGTACTAGTAAAGTGTATGGCTGGGTGACTTGGATCATATCTGACCTCCCTTTTATAGGTGTGTTTCATTATTTTTTAGTAGCTCCATTTATTTTTCCCTGCGCACGAACATAACATAGGTGTTTGAGTAATATATTTTCTAATGTTTTCAAACCAAGTTTCTCATTATAAATGGTGTCACCACTATGCATGTTGCATAGTCATTAATAATTTGACCATCTTTAAAGTTATTGTGTCATTTTGTCTACTTAGTATGAGACATTTTTAGTGGCAGAATAAGTAATTTGTGAGTCATATCTCTAATATGTATGACTTTGATGCTTGGTGATAGGGTGTTCCTTATTTTGTTATAGAATAGGACTTTGCATCATGAAAATGGTAGTGTTAATTGTTAAAGATGATTTTCTCTTTGATATCCATTCAATTTTTCTTTTTTATACTTTACTCCTTCCTTAACATATCTATATAATACTCTAAATTTACCATATTTGGTTCTGTTTATAATGCTGTGATGGATTCCCATAGGGGACACATTTCTTCTACCCATGATGGCAAATGATTCTCATAGTGTTAGTGCTTCACATATTTAGTATGGTACAATATTTTTAGTTGTTGTTGACAATATATACTATGCACTTTTATTTTTTGGATGTTTTCCAGCAATATAACAGCTTCTTATTGCAATAATATGTCTTTCACAAATCTTTGACGAGCATACATGAGGAGGTTAATATGCCCTCCATTGCCACCCTTGTTGCTACACCTATTTCTACTCCTACTTCAACTTCTTGTAGAAATGCAAACGTTGTATGGACTAGAGAAATGGAGAGAAAACTCTTAGATTTTCTCCTTGAGCAAGTCAATCTAGGAAGGAGGTGAAGGAGGTTTTCGTACAAAGCATGGAGTGCTATCAAGAGGAGATTCAATCAAGAGTTGAAATTGAACTTTGTAAAGGAAAATTTCATAAATAAGTTGAAAACATTGAAGATGAGGTATAAAATAATGAAGGAGTTATGAAATATCAGTGGCTTTGCTTGGAAAGAGGTAACTCAATGTGTGGATGCTGAGGATAGTGTGTGGGATGAACTTTTGAGGGTAATGTCCTCTTCAAAGTATTTTTCAATACTAATGTCATAAAAATATCTAATTATTTAATTTTGGTAACATGTATAGAGAAAAGAATTCAAGATGGCAAAAGTGTATAGGAGGTAGTCATTCAACTATTTTAATGATCTAGTTGTCATTATGGGGAATGACATGGTGAAAGGAAGTGTAGCTAGAACTCACAAGATGTTGAAGATGGTAACCTTTATGATGATGTTGTTGATCTATATGATGATGATGATTTCAATACACCTTTGAATGGTGTTTCTGATTTGGTTCAAGATTTTCTTCAATCAAATTAGTCCACTACATCTGCTAGAAGCATTCCTTCAACACCAATGACAAGGAGGCTGAGGAGGAGGAAGGCAAGCATGGCCACTTCTTTGGATGTAATATCTGAAAGCATCCATGAGATATGGAAGGGAATCAATAAGTCACACACCATCAAATTTGATAAAGGGGATACTAGGAAAGATGCTGCAAATTTGTTTTTTGCCTTGAAAGCCATCCCTAGAAGTAGTCGAGAGACTATGACTATCACATCTAATAATTTTATGCAAGAACCAACAAGAACTATTTGGTTCTTAGAGATGGATGACTCAGTGAGGGAAGATTATATTAGATATAAATTTGGAGGATTGTAATATTCTGAGGGATTTGAAATATAGTATTTTACTATCATATCTAATATTCTCACTTGCGGATAATAAGAAAAATAGTATTTTATATTATCTTTAGTCTAGTCTAAATCTATTTAGCGCTCTATATTGAGTTTTTACATATTGTTGAGCACTCTTCCAAGAATCTAGCTCTATAGAGCTGTAATGAGCAACCTTAAAATATAAGTTTGTAATTGTGTTAGCATGAAAGAGGAAAATCTCAGTTAATATAAATATTGATTTAGTTTGTGTCTATTTTTGTTTGATTGCTGCTCCCTCTAAGTACAAAATATCAAAATCAAGAAAAATCATGTTCAATTCCTTGACTTTATATCATGTTAAAATTGTTGACTAAAGATATTATAATTCCTAGATTATGTGAATGATTATTCTTATTCATAAAACCAAGTTTCTTATCTCAACACTCTTGGGTAAAATTTATAGAACAAGATAAAAAAGAACTACCAACATATGTTCAAGTATGGCAGTAGGAGATGTGAATTCATCACTATGGAGGTAGAATAGTTGCATAATTTTGGTCATATTCCAAAATATTTGCTTGCATTCATGAGGGACCTCACTTGGTTGCAATAATTTTATGAGTATTGCTTGTATATTTTCATTCATAGTGAGTATAATCCACTCATTAGCTTCATCAACAGATGTTGTTGGATATTCTTTCATGAACAATAATAAAGAGTTGAGCTTTCCTTGCTTCATCTCCCTCTGAAATAAATGAACAATTTGGTCCTTCATTGATACACAATTGAGCTATGTTGTGCATTGTTACCACTGATATTTGTTAACTTCTGAGTGATCGATTCACTTGCATTCACAAGAGTGGAGAGAATTTTTTCATTCACACTCATTTGATTTGGAATGCTAAAATCAATTTCTATTTTATTTTCATTGGTGATGGATTCTATTTCAAGGCAAGGTTGCTTTAACTCAGCAAGTGAGATCTTGACTAACTCATTAAAATGCATATCTTCAACTTGCATAGAAGTGATTTGTACTTTTCTTGGTGTGATGTTCCCATACTTGTTGCAGTTGTACTATACAAGTTAGTAACAATGCATTTTTAGATGGTTTCATAATAATCTCTTAGCAAGAAATGTTCAAATAGATTAGTAAATAAATGAAGGAAATAGTTTCATTTCATTTATTATTTTTAATGCCCTTCTTTCCTCTGGAAATCATAGTTTTCTCCACAAATAACTTTTATTGCACCTTCATTGTTGTGGGCTCTTCTTAGTTCAGATACCTAGTTTGTTACACTTAAATGCTGACTACATTTTCTATTGCTAAAGAGTTTGACTTGATGAATGATAAGTAAAACACCTAAAAATATGCCATGGTTAGAAGGATGATTTTGGCATAATAACATGTCTAGCAAAAACAAATGGCATTGTGGATCTAACTTATAATGAAACCCAAGATGCTTAGACTTATGACATTTTCATTCACGAGTAGGCTTAGTAGCATGGTGCTTTTGGAATTGCTTTCAATCTGAACTTAATCTAATTCTTGGTACATTTAGATAGCATAGCTATTATGGGATATAGTAGGATTGAAGACCACATGAATTTTCTAAATATTGAAATGCGAAGAGAATTTCCCTTAAGATGAATGATAATTCAGAAATGATCTAGTTCAAATGATCATATAAAAGATTTAGTTGAGATCATTATCATTTTATAAATTGGATTCTTCTATAATGAATGTATGTAAAATAATATATCTTGCTAATTGAATATTTCATTTTATTTGTTTTTGTTCATATTTTATTTCATATTTCATGGATTTAAATTTGCCAATATGTGAGTTTGGCATTGGCCATGTAGTACTGAAGACCTCACACAAAAAGGATAATCCAAAACATAAATTCTATTATTGTCCAAATGAAAGAACGGTTATTACTAATTTTTCTTATATGAACTTACATTTTTTATGTCAACTAATTTTTCTGGACACTACTAATTTAGAATTCATATTGTAGGGGGATAGTGGTTATAATTTCTTTCAGTGGGTTGATGATGTCCCCCCAACATTTGCCATAGCTAAATTTGTAGCACATAGAAGTATTGATTGCAAGTTGTGCAGGATCTGAGATAGTGAAAACATGTTTCTTCGAGGCATGTTGGAAATTATAAATGTTTCAATCTTACTAGTCCTTTGGGACCATATGCATAAATGCAGTTAAAAGCCAAAGCAACTATTGTACATTGTAATTTATTTTATTATTTTGAATAGAAATTGTGGACATATTAATAATGATTTGACTATTTTGTGGTTTGGAACTTCTTTCTGATCGTATTGTGGTGACTAATTCTATTAAAATGATGAATAAATTATAGTAGTTTCATTACTATTTCAATTGATTGTCTAATTAAAAAAAACAATTCCATATTTTAATTTATTTCTTTGTGTTTCATTATTTTGGAGAGTTGAGTTTTGATTAAGAATTTGTTACATTGGAAAGAATGATTATTAAAAAGAATTTAGTGGAGGATTTTATTTTTCATAAGGAACAAAAAGGTTTCGTGTTGAATTTAATGGAGGATTTTATCATTTATAAGGGACAACAAGGTTCCTTGTTGAAATTTTCTTATTAAAAGAGAATATTTATATGATAGGGGAATTAGAGGTTTGGATCTAAATTGTAAAAATCATCTCACCCAAATTTAACCTTCATACTTGCCAATATGGACATCCTCTTAATTGTCAATTATACTAGTCAATATGGACATCATATTAATTGATGATTTGTCTTATGTGGAAAAATGGTGTTTTTAAAAATATTTAATTAAAAGAAGAATTTCGCTAAGGATTTCATTGTTTTAATATAATAACTTACCATAATGTGTTAATGAGGTTTGAATCTTACTTACAAAAACTATGACATCCTAATTTAAACATTAGACTAATGATCTTTATAAAATTTATTTAAACAATTTATTTATTAGCTTAATGATATTTATTATATTATAGGTTGTGCAAAAATGATAAGGCCATAAGGTTCTTGTGTTGGAGAGCCATGTTTGAATCACCCAAAATGATGTATATGTGATTTTGTGACTTAACTCTAAAAATTGAAAAAAGTAAAAAAAAAACCTATAAAAGTAATCTACCTCATTCAAATGTATAATGAAAAAACTATTAAATAACAATAAAAAATAATCTTATTCCAATTCCGCTTTTGCACAACCAAACAGAGATTATACATATTCCCTATCAAATTTTGGGTGAACCAAATAGAAAAGAGGAATACATATTCCATTTTTATATTCCCAGAATAACAAACCTAGAATAGGTATTCCTATTCGTGGATTCCCATTCCACTTGCCAAACAAGCCCTTAAGTTGTGAGTACCTTTGGAATGCTAAATTGAATTTCTAATAATGTTTATTTAATATAAATTGACACACTATTCATAAAAATGATTAGAATGACAGCCATTGTTAGAGTTCAAAATGGTGAAAATTTGTAATAGTTTATTTATTTATTAAAATAAATTGTATCTACAATGATTTGAAATGCAAATGAAAATTTATTTTATATATATTGATAAAATTAATTTTCATTAAAAATATTATGTCATTTGATAATAGATCAAAAATAATAATATGAAATTTCTATACTAAAAATTGTTACACAACCAAATTAAAACATAATGAAAAAATAATACATAATCAAACTTTAAAAAAGTCTCTGTATGAGATATATTGAAAATTTTAGTCATAGTTCAATCAAACTAAATAATTGAATTATATAATTAATTTGTAGGATGCTTCAAGAAAGGAAAATGTTTTAAAGACAAATAGAGTGTTGAAAAGAATAGACTCAAATTATTTGAGGCACTAAATGAACAAATAAAAAAATTAGAAAAAGAGGAAATAATAATTCTTGAGAATAAACAATAATGAAGAGAAGAATAAAGAGTATCTACTAGATAAAATCAAAGAGTATATGCTTAAAAATGTATGAAATAGTGATGTGAACAAATGGTTGATACACAAAGGCATGGATAATGAAATTGGTGAAAATAAAATGATAGTGACAGATGTACCAAATAAGAAAGACAAAAAATTGATACTAGAAAAGATATAAGTAGAAATAAGATAAAATGTAGATAGGATGATGACACATCATACATATACAATGAGAAGAATGGAGAGAGAGATATACATTTAGATAAATTGGATTTGCATTTAGATAAATTGAATGTGATAGAAAGACGACAAATACAAGTACACCACCAGTTTTATTCGAACATTGTATATGGATCATTATCCTATAGGACCACTTGAGCTCTATCCTAAGTTTTTGGAACACAAATGAGTATCTTATATCTTTTCCAAATGTTGGTCAATTCCTATGATATTTTTTTAAGGATGTGTGTACCCCATGAAGATATCTACATAGCAATTTTATAAAGTCAATCAAATGTATTTAAACAATTTCTAAATCTTATTACCCAATTGACAATTGCAATTAAGTGCTTTATGTCTACATTAAACATGTTGAAGTCCATCATCTAATTAAATTGTGTGATGAAATAAATTTTATAAAATATTTAAAATTGCAAACTATACTTGATGAAAAGCTCAAAGATTTTTTTCGCTCTGCTAGGGTTTTCTTGCTTCATGCAAACTTTCAATTTTTTTTGCGTACGGCCTTTCTCTTGCACTCCCCTTTTGTCGGCACTTGTCATACCGCATTTATTGCAGGAGCTTTAGGTTAGGATATAATGGCTCTAGCCAGCAGTGAACTAGTTGTTTCTGGTGTTCACGCTGCTGCTTCGGACTGCCATGGCGCTGCCGCCGAACAAACACCCGTGCAAGTTTGTTCCGAAGGTTTTCCACGAGGTAATCCTGATATTGTCCTTCCTTTGCAAGAATTTGATGTTGCATGTGACCGGTTAGAACAACATACCTTGATAGGGTATTTTGTTGGTAGGACTCCCCATGAAGCCATGCTCAAAGAATGGGTCAACAAAAGCTGGACTCCTCATGGAGTCTGCCTTGACACTGTGCAAAACCTTACCAAAAGTTTTTTTTTTTTTCCTTTGCTAACCGGTCGCAAGCAGATGCAATTTTTACCAACGACCCTTGGTTTGTGTGTTCCTCTCTGCTTGTTTTTTAGAAATGGTCCCGAGACTTCTCTGTCTTGGATGATAAAAAGCTTAGGGTTCCTGTTTGGGTCAAATTCCCAGGTCTACCCTTGCCCTACTGGCCTTTTATTGAGTCTATTTCCCAAGCCCTTTGCTAAGTTGTTACCAAGGATCTAGAGAAATTTTTTAATGCTCACCCTCAGCGGCGTGTTCGCATTGAAGTTGATTTTTCTAAAGATCTCAAGGATTCTATGGAAATCTAGATTGGGGCTCAAACCTTCGCATAGAAGGTGCTTTAGTTGAACCTAACTAACAGCTATTATAGGTGCCAGTCTATGGAACACAAGATCAGGGATTTCCCTTTGGCCATGCCTAGTGTCAAACCCTAGCCTAAAGCGATGCCTGTCAAGCAGGTCGAAGGAAAAAAAGAGGAATGGGTTACTGTTGGGCGTAAAGGCAAGCTTGCCTTGAATCCTTTGGTCCCCAAGCCATCCTATGCGGTAGTTACCATGATTCCTCTTGCTTCCACCGAAGTGTCAGCGCCTACTAGCATGGAGACGCCAGCAGCTTCTGTTGCACTTGTTTCGATTTTGCAGGTTTCAAACCCTGCTGGTTCGCAGGGGATTAAGGTAGCCGCCAGGACCTCGTCCTTGGCTGGGGCTCATTCTCCTCTTGCAGTCCTTTCCATAGTACCACCAACAACAAGGCATTCTCGTAGTCCTTTTGGACGTGCAAAGATATTAGGGGTCAAATGGCAGGCTGTAAGTCCAGAGGATTTCCCGTCTGACTTTCACCTAGTTTCTACCTTTTTGTAGAATAGTTACTCCTCTCTCGAGGATGAGAATGATATGGAAGAGTTTTCATGAACTTCTTGTCTTGGAATGTTCAAGGTCTTACAGACCTCCCCAGAAAATTCTATGTCTGAGATACCCATCATAGACTTAGGAATTCAGATTTTCTTTGCCTGCAAGAAGTTAAGATTTTTGGTTTCATGCTTTCTGCTGCATACCGCATCATTTGGCAGGACATCATCATGTTTTCTTCTCAGCATGAAGCTGGCCGAGTTGGTGTAGTTACTCTCCTGTCACCTCGCCTTCATTTTGCTATTATTTCGCACGGTTCTAACCCCACACACCGTATTATTTGGCTTTTTCTTTCCATTAATAATCATTCTTTTGGAGTCATTAATGTTTATGCCTCCAATGATGCTGTGGAAAGGGCACAAATGTGGGTTTGGCTTGCTGACAACCTACCACCAGAGACTTGGGTCCTGTGTGGGGACTTCAATATGGTTGAAGTGGCCTCTGACAAAGATGGCATTTTGCCTTTCCATTGGACAACTGGAGAAAGAGAAGCTTGGTTTTACATGCGTCATAAACTGGGCCTCTTTGATCCCAATACTAGCCGCCTTCATGATAATGGGGCTTGGCACACTTGGTCCAATTTTCGAGCCAATCCTGACCGCATATTGAAACGTCTTGATCATGCTATGATCTCGGCGCAATCCTTTTTTAACTTTTCTGAAGATCATGATCTACCTGTCATTCCCCTAACAGATGTGACATTCTCAGACCACTATCCCATTTATTTTGGCATTTCTTGGCAAATAGCTATCCCCAAAGTGGATAAGTCTTAATTCTTCCTCAACATGTCTGTGCTATTGCATGCCTCCACCATCTCCCACATACAACGTGTCTAGAATTTGGAACCACGTCCACATTCCCATCAAGGTTGGATTCAATGGTGGAATGACGCCATTACCAGAACGACTCATTTTTTGGGCATCTACGGGTATCAGCTGGCAATTTTCAAAAAACAATCTTATGAAGCCAACACCATTGCCCTCAAAAAAGCCTTTGAAGTGCTCACCTTCAACCCCTTTGATGTGGATATTCAACTTCAACTTGCCAAGCTTCACCATGAAAAGAAAATTGCTGATAACTATGTTGCCTGAGGAGCTCAAATCAAAGTTCGTCTCCACTAGTTAGAGGTTCGCGACAAAGCCTCAAAGGAGTTCTTCCAGGCTCTTTGAGCCCATTATACCAATGTTGGGATTAAAAAGATAAAACAAGGAACTGATGTTCTTTCTAGTCTACCAGACATCCTGCAAGCTTTTGTTCTTCACTATGAGAACATTTTTGCTTTGTAGGGCCATTCGGTTGCTCAGGAGGAGGCTCTCAAAAAGTGTATTACTGTTACTCCAAACCACCTTGCGGTTGAGCAATGCGCTTTCTATGAGAAACTTCTTTCCCTCCGAGACCTTAAAGAGGAAATTTACTCCATGGCGGATGACAAATCCCCTAGGTGTGATGGATTTCCCTATGAATTTTACAAACATCTTTGGGAGCAAATAGGTCCTGATCTGCACAAAGTCTATCCTGAAGCATACCATTCTAAAAGCTTAGGAGTGATCATAAATAAAGGCAATATTAAATTCATACCTAGTTGGTGATCCTGAGGACATCTGCAACTGGAGGCCCATCAACCTCCTGAATGTGTTTTATAAGATCATTGCTAAGGCCCTCTCTCTCAAAATTTGCCATATGCTTCCTCTAATTGTGCAGCTTGAACAAACTGGCTTCATCAAATCCAGGTATATTCTTGAGAACATCATTGCTATCTGGGAAGGTATTGAATGGGCTCGTAAGTCCAAGCAGTAGGCTATCTTTTTAAAGATAGATTTTGCTAAAGCCTATGATCTAATTTAATGGCCTTTCATTTTGGCTATGCTTCAGGCTCTGGGTTTTGGTCCCAATTTTCTTCAATCTGTGGAGATGCTCTTTGGTGACGCTAATGCTTGGATCACCATCAATAATTCGCAATCTAAAGCTTTTGGACTTTTTTGTTCCATTAGACAAGGTTGTCTGTTAGCTCCAATGATTTATGTCCTTGCTACTAAAGGTTTTGGTTATTTACTTGCTCACTCTATGTCTTTAGGGCTGGTTCGTGGGATTTCCTTGCCTGATTCTTCCTCCCAGTTAGTCAATGGTCATTTTGCTAATGATTCTTTTCTTATTGTTCTTGAAGACGAAGAAAACATCAAAAATGCTTTAAATTGTCTTGACCCTTTTTTTCAAGCCTCTAGCTCTGCCATTCAATGGCATAAAATGCTCTGCTACCGATAGTCTTTTTTGCCAGCTCCACCTTGGCTCAGCCAATTCCAATGGAAATGGGTTACTCATGGAGAAATTTTTTGCTTTCTTGGCATTCCCTTTGCTTTCTAGGCTTCCCCTATGGAACTTTGGAATGCTATGCTTACAAAGATTAGCAAAAAGCTTGATTATTGGATCACTAAGCTGCTTTCTCTTGCTGGTAAATTTCAGATTTGTTCTACGATTTTGGCTACCACTCATGTGTATTATTCTTCTTATTGGGCTCCCTCCAAAGCTTCCTATCTCAAACTAGAACATTTGCTCAGAGATTTTCTTTGGGCCTATGGTTCTGACCATCATGGTTTTCACAGAGTTGCTTGGGATTTTTGTTGTCTCCCAAGGGAATCTGGGGGTCTCGGCCTATTTTCCACTCAAAAGTAGGGCCTTGCCCTCTGTGCTAAATGGATTATTAGAGCTATATCTAGAGATGAAGCCTGGGAAATTCTTGTTAGGCATTGCATCTCTTCAGGCTTACCTGGTAACAGACCGGCATGGAAGGCGATTGGTTTTCAAATCCTTCTCACTATGCATGAACCAGTGGTCATATAGGGCTCTTTTGTTATAAAGAGCATCTGGAAAGCCTGGGAAGCTGCTTAACCTTGGCTTCATTGGGCTGGTGATGAGTTTCGCAATGGGCTATCCTTAAATCAACAGAATATTTGGTGGTCTCCCCTGTTTGCCTTCCAGGGTATTCCTCTTGCCAAGACTCAAGGTGCCAGTGCTCTGCGTTTATTTAAATGTGGCATTCACACTACCAAGGACATTTTTTCAAGAGTCACCATGAATTTTAGGTCATGGGAGGATATGCAAGTTCAATACCACCTTGTTCATGCCAATCCCTAGACTTATGACCTTCTGTTGTCTTCCATCCCTGTGCACTTACTTCATAATGTGGGGATTCAGTCTGTTCGACCTTGGTGGTATGATTGGAAGTGGTTTCCTGCCACTCCATTTACCAATTATAAGCCCAATATGGGATACAGATGGCTTTCGCCCCACCTTTCGATGGTGGACACGCTTAATCAACGATGGCATTTGCATTCTTCACTTTCTCAATGGAGAAAACTGTTCGACACCGTTTGGAGTGCCATTACAGAACCTAAGATTTCTCACTTTGCTTGGTGCCTTGCCTTCCAAGGTCTTCCCTTGGGGCCTCGGCTCAAGCACATTGGGGTTCCTGATCCCAAATGCCCCTTCTGTGGCCAACCTGAGTCCTTTTTGCATATTTTTTGGTTTTGCAAGCATGCTCAGAATTATTGGCACTAGATTCATCATTTTTTCAAGCCTTTCAGGCCCGGACCTTTTTCATGGCACATGATCGTGCTGGATGATTCTCCCAGATTTCCTCGAAAGTTTTCCCAGATTTGGCATACTTTCAAGATAGAAATTTTATTTTCTCTATGGAAAGATAGGAATGCAGTTTTATTCACTCACAGTTTTTTGGATGTTAATATTGCAATGTACACTAAGGCATGCATTTGTAACAATGTCATTATGAAGATATAGGTGCAAGCTAATAAAGTTTCCCTGGAGGTTGCCCACTTATAGAAATTGTTAAATCACTAGGGTAATGCTCCTTGTACCATTCCCAGAGTACCTTTTGATGCCTTGGCTGATGCCTCCTCGTCTCGCGACCGCCGTTTAGGATGCCAGTCCTCTGGCTTCCATTCACACACGTTGCACTCCCAAGGTCCCCGCCACCACTCTCCTAGTGGTGGTCGTGGTGGTTGGAGGCGCCACTCCACTTCCCCACCATGTGGTGGTTCTGGCTGGTCCCCGAATCCCCCCCCTAGGCAGGCTTTTGGCCGGTCTCTAGCTCCTCCCCCTGGATGGGCACACTCTGGCAAGTTTCCTCGGTTGGCCTTGGCAATTTCTCCTCTGCGGCCAGACAAGAAGGATGCGAAGACTGCAACTACCCCAGATCCTGCAGATGCTACTGACGGTTGGACTGTTCCTAGTTCGCCTCACAATCCCACTGATGCATGGGGATTTCCTGATAAAGATGATCCTCCTCCCTCTGTTGGTACTGCCTTGGCAGCATGAGGTTGTTTAAAATATTTTTTTTTGATGAATAGTTTATAGTTTCTGGCTACAGCCATGCTGTTTTTTTCGGCTTTGGCCAATTGAACTCATTCACGGGGTGATCCTGTATCCCCTGGCCCTTTTTTGTGAATTGTAATCTTAGTAAATTTTATTAATTGAAAAGGACTATTCATCAAAAAAAAGCTCAAAGATATTATCATGTCAAAGGCCGGGGTCCCATGGATGTCAGCTTGCTTAAAAATACAACTATATGCACTGAGATTTTTTAGGAAATTTTTAAGTTGAGTGGTCCAATAATTTTTTTAATTTGTTTCTCTTTAAAGTTTTAGCTCCCAAATTTAAAGAAAAGCTTTCTAAAATTTAATTTACGATAAAGACGTTTTAAGTTTAAAGTGACAATTTTTGACAAATGGTTAGATTTTTCCCTAAGCTAGTGGGACTATTTCCAGCCCAACCCCATTTTCATCTGTTTCCTAAAAGGAGGGGCTTCTATCATGAAAGAAAAGATTCTAATTGTAGCCCCTCAAAAATTTCTCATGAGAGCTCCTGTACCTCAAAAATAAACCTGTAGACCCCCTCATAAGATCCCTGCCAAATATAAAAGACACAGCTATCCACATTCTTTTTGTTTTAAAAAATATTTATATCCATATATATATAAAGTTCTATTCACTCTCCAATTCCATATAGATAAAGAACCTTTCATCCACAATAATAGATCAGTATTCCAATCCATTGAACATTCTCTACCCTAAATGGAAGAGCTACATGCTTATGTATGAACATAGTAAACTTTACAATAGACTTATCTTCTACCACTCAAAGTGACATTGTAACCACAATCGTTTTATTAATTCATCTTAGTTACATATCAATGCGAGATTCATGATACTTGCCAGGGCATCAATACCACAAAGATGAGCGGCACACAAATCATTGAAGCTTTTAAAATTATTAATTCAAATCTCTATCAAATTTTATGGTTTACAATACTTTTATTGTTTAATATAATAGTTCACCTTAAAACAAGCCATCCGTTAAAACATTGAATCGACTTTCTATTTGGTCAACGGAAACAAATAACATTTTAATTTATTCACAGATAACCATACTGCAAAACATTCATTAGAACATCTGAATAGCAAAATTAAGAACTGAGCCAAATTTTAGAACTTAAAACATTGCATCATAATTCTAATCAAATTTGTGCAGGGAAAGAGATAAAATGTTTATATGTTTTAATTTATTGACAGGATGTAAAAACTATCTAATAAAATAGAGATAAACATATTATAAAACCTATTCTGAACATTAAAATAAAAAATCTGGCTAATTTTAAGGTTTACAAATTCTGCAAAGCTCAATAAACTCATCTTAAAACACTGAATCAAAATTCTACTCAAATCTATGCAGAAAAAGACAGAAAATCTGGGAGAATCTTTAAAGCTTTTGATTTATGGACAGGATGCAAAGAATATCTCTTATAGAACTACCATACTATAAAACCTAGATTTAGAAAACTGAACAAGGGTATTAAAATATCTGGCAAATTTTTAAGGCTTATAATTTTTTTAGACTTATAAATTTTTTAGGCTTGTAAGTTAAAATACCGAATCTAAATTCTAATCAAATTTGTGCAGTGAAAAGAATGTCAATAAAATGCAGGTAACCATGCTATAGAACCAAAACGGAAAATATATTATAAATGTTAAGATCTACAACATTTTAGAGTTTAATACTCACATCAAAACACTGAATCACTGAATCAAAATTCTAATTATATCTGTTCATAGAAAGCAGTGAATGACTGAATCAAAATTCTAAATATATATGTTCATAGAAAGAGAGAAAATCTTTAATCCTCTTGATATTTGTCCCCGGCTGGCATTCTACATCCACTTCTTTTCCATGTAGAGCTCTCTTTTTTGAGTCCGAGTGTGCGTAGGATGAAGCATTGACTGGGAATTTGAGCAGAGCTTTGGATCCTCTCATTCTGAAAGTGGCAGAGTCCTGTGCAATTGCAGCCACGTCCGCAGTCTCAAAAGTGCCAAGCCAACGAGCCTTGAAAAATGATTACCTTTGGAGGGTAAGTTTCAATCCATTGATCTAGTCTTCATTTACAACCATCTTTAACCATCATTCTATCTATAGTGTATATTAATTTGTAATGATCATTTTTGTGTGTTTGTTACCATGGAGTATAGCTATCGCTCCTCCCTTGGCGGCGTAAGACTGCCAGATTGATGGCACCAGGCACCATTCCTGATCCTATTCTCATATACCCTAAGTTTTCATAGTTACGTGCATGCTGGATTGAAACAGCAACTGGTTGTGATGGAGTTACTCAATACTCGCACGCAACCACAGTACACCAAGTTTGTTGATATCTGATTTCTTATCTCAGAAATCGTGGCTGGTCCATGAAATGCCATGCAAAATATTTCAGTTTGCATGTGCAGCATCACCAAGTGAAGGAATGGTTTACACGCAAGACAACATCGATGAGGATTGATAAGTAGAAACATCTAATCCAGACTCCATTGTTTTCATGTGTAAACACCTAATCCAGACTTCATTATTTTCGTGCTTGTCGTAACTCCTCCATCCATCCCAATCATGACCATATCTGATGACAACTAATGGGTCCTCCTCTGCTAGAATTGTCTTGTGCACAGCCCATCCTCAGTGTAGATGAGGAAAAAGATACGACATTTTTCAGACTACCCCATCTGTGCTTGTTGTCGTAGTTTGAAAGTAGTGTTTCTTGTGTACAGCCCATCCTCAGTGTAGATGAGGAAAAAGATTCGACATTTTTCAGACTACCCCATCTGTGCTTGTTGTCGTAGTTTGAAAGTAGTGTTTGACTAGAGACAACGTACTTGGCGCTACAAACGAGACATACATACCCTACCCCCCAATGGGATTTGAACTTGTGACCTCTCTTTCAAGAGTACAAGTTCCAACTCAGGCTGTCCTATCTATCTGGTTACCTTTCCACATTTAGATGTAGAACTTATAAATTTTTATCTACTTGTAAACTAGACCATTTCTATAATAATAGGGAGGTTTGTAAGAAATGCTAGTAACTATTGTTGTAGAGAAACTAAAAACCAAAAGAAAAAAACACACTTAATTAAAATCATGGCAATAAAATATTCGATACTAAATGTGCTAAATAAATATGATTTGCATCTAGAAATAAGGAAAGATAAAGTATAGCCACAAATCAAAATCATATCTGAAGCACTATGCCAGAGCTTTACTTACTTGGACAACATTCATGTTGCACATTAACTTCTTTGATAAGAATAAAACTCTACAGAACAAAAAAAATATGTCTCATAAAAATGTTCAATTTTTTAACATCTACCTACTTGAATGGTTACCAAATAGAAACACATGTAGAATGAAAAAATATGGGTCATAAATATTGTGGTTGATTTACTAGTTTTTGTAAATTAAAAAATAATTTTAAGATAGGAACTTTTAATCAACATAGGTTAAAATGATTTTGTACTCTTTGGAAACATTAATAGTAAGTAAGAAACTAAAAAATTTAGTTTCTGGGACTAAAATATCTCTCCTTTATCAATACTCATGAATTAAAAATGAATTTATAATAGTTTTCTATGCTTGAAATATAAATTATATAAGATGGTACAACCCTAAACCCTAATACCATATTTGGGTATTTATTTTTCAAATATCACCTAATTCCTCTACTCTATGTTGTTAATAACTACCAATCCATCAATAATAATAACTATGAGAACATAACTCTGGAATCTGTCAACTCCGACTCCATCTCATTCTAAGGAAAAATAGCATCAAAAGAAAACAAACAACATTTAGTACATTTCCCACTCCTTCTTGAAACTCCATTCTATTTAGTACATTTCCCACTCTTGCTGGAAACTTCATTCGATGCTGGCAATTTTGCTTCTAAGAAGTATGTATTTAAACTGACCTTGTTTATCAGCTGCATCATTTTTATGTATGTGTCACTTCTCCATATCAAATAATTTAAGAAAACAAAGATAAATAAGATGACTAGCATGCATGCAAAATTTTAAAGCAAATTGAGCCATGTGAATTATTTCAAGGTTTCCAGCTTTCCAAGATCTCTAACCACGTGGATTGTTAACATTTTTAAACTTTTGTAAAGCTAAAAATAGAAAACAATACCAAAAAAAAAATCATAGTCAATCATAAAACAATAATAAATACATAAAACTTCATTTTAATAGAACAATTTCACCATTAAATGATTTCAGCACCATTTTCAAAACACAAATTAATTGTAAAGTAATAAGTGAAAACTATAGTCTCCACCTAAGACTAATACAACAAAACAAATGAAGAATTGGTGATTTACAAACCCCAAATCCAAATCATCCATAAATGACTCAAATAATATCCATTTCCATAATCCCTACTAACATATTTCTCTCACCCTACAACTAACAATGTAAGCTTTATTAATGTTGGTCTAATTTTAACACATTTGCACGTAGTATTAACCATTTTCTAGATTGTCAAACGTACAAGTATCCTTTTGTAAAGCTATCTTCTATTTAAAGACCTCTTAATGAGAAGCATAATGATCTTGGAATGATGTGTGTCTCTATGTAAGGGTTCCCAATTTGCTTCCATGCAAATCCTTTACAAGAGCAACTTGGTATTTATTGTATTATAAGAAAATGCTATAAGGCCTCATTTGGTTATGGGAATACGAGGAGAAGAATAGGGTTTTGATGGTGAAAACTTGGTTATGTAGCAAAATGGGGGCATTTGGTTCACCAAACACAGAACTTGATTATCAAAATTTTCTTCCAATTTTAGAGCAAAAATGGATGAAGTTTCTTGCAAGAAATAGGTGGAATTCGAAATGAAAAATTGATTATAGATTTTTATGAAGGAATTTTAATCAAACTTTAGGATCTACAAAATCCATATTAGTATTTTGGAAGATGATAAAGGCATTTTAGAAGACAAACCAATGAGCCATCTTTCCTCCTGTGACTTGGGTTTCTAGTGTTAATGGGTGAGGTTAGGGTTTCTATGGATGAAAAAAAGTTGGAGTTTTGGGGGTTTCTATGGAAACCAACGAGTTTGGAGATTTTGGGGTTTCTACGGATGTTGACGAGTTTGGAGTTTTTGGGCCATTATTCTTAGCTGATGGCTGTGGGGTTTTTTTGCTTTAAAAAATGGCTATGGGGTTTCTTTCTTCACCAACCTCTGCACGTACCATTCTATTCTCCCACCCATCTTTGCATTTTGGGTTCTTTCTTTACATAGATATATCATAGCTTTTTTTTTGTTTCAAATCTATTTAGAAAAATAGACAATAAGTGCTCACTAATGAGTTCCAGTATAGTGTTGTGAGAGATCAATGCAATACCATTAATCAAAGCAAATCATGCCAATGAAATGAATAACTAAACTATGGATATATCAAGTATATATAGATCCATGGAAAACCATTCAACATAGGAAACTCATAAACTGAAATTACTTCAGATGTCAATCACGCCAATGCCAATGAAGTGAACAACTAAACTATGTAGTAGTTTCTTGCCGATAATGAGTTCCAATATATTGTTGTGAGAGATCAATGCAATTAGAGCCAAATTGTAAAATCTATATGGATCAACTATGTATAGATCAATCGAAATCAAGGCTTTTATCTATACACAGTTTATGAGGTTGTAAAGTATGTATAAATCAATGCCAATCTTGGCTTTGATCTATACATAGTTCATGCGTACAGTTTATGAGGTCATAAACTATGTATAGATCACTGCAATTCCATTAAACACAGTCAAGTCATAAACTATGTATCGATCATTAAAATTTCATTAAACATAATCTGCACATAAACTATGTATAGATGTAGCTAACTAAAGCATTTATGCCCATGACTCTATTTACATGTTTTGGTTTTGCATTGTTAAAGGGTGGATACTAATCTGGCCTATATATATGTAGTATACATGGCAGATCAATGACAATCATAGCTTTTATTATACACAGTTGACCTATACATAGTTTATAATGGTTCTATCTCTATCTACTATCTACTTAGCAAAACAATCAATATATATTGTAATAGTTTGTTTTGAATCTACTTAGGAAGAAAGTAAACATATGCTCAGTAATAAGATCAATGCAAATCATGCCAATGAAATGAGAAACTAAATTATGCATACATCAAATATACATAGTTTATGAGGTCATAAACAATGTATTGATAAATGCAGAAAGACTTCCTATTCCCACATGCCAACAATGCTCCTTTTCATTTTTTGAACCTCATTTTTGGTGGACTTGATGATTTATTGAAACACATTCATAAAAACCCAAATTCATATATACATACATGCATGTGTATGTACGTACATGCATGTGTGTGTACATACATACATACATGTGTGTGTGTGTACGTACATACATACACACATGTGTGTGTACATAAATGCATACATATGTTTGTGTGTACATACATACATGCATATGTGTGTCTATGTACATATAGACAAATGGAATCATTACTATTCTTTCATTGGTAGATAGATTACATGGAGTAGAATGACATATTATTGTAATTTGTTTATTATGGGCTTATGATCCTCAGTAGTTGGTACTCCTTGTTGTATTTGAATAAATAATTGTCTTCTTAATGCAATGGGGCTAGAAAATAATCATGTTGTATCTAATAACTGATAGTGTATAATTTTTCCATGTTTCAAGACACTAATGGATCCTATGGATAGTATAGAGGTTCAAGGACACATAGTTAGGAAGACCACATACACCTACATTCTCACAATTCTTTTTGCTTTTGTTGGCATAGCCAAAGTACTAGTAGCTTGAGAAAGAAGTCAAATGAGTAAACAAATAACAAAAAGAAATTCCTTTTATAGAGACATTATTCATTCTAATGAGGTGGATTATCATGATCAAATTTGGATGAGTAGGGAAAGCTTCTTTTCTTTAACTTGTATTCTCAGGCTAAAAGGAAGCTTGAGAGATACAATCCACTTGAAGTTAGAGGAACAACTACTGATGTTCCTCCACACCCTTGGGCACAATCTAAGGAACCACAAGATTGCCCATAACTTTGGGCACTTAGGAGAGACAGTCAGTTGGTACTTCCACAAGGTGTTCATGGTTGTCCTAGCCCTTTGTAGGGATTACTTTATACCACCTAGTCTAGGCACTCCTCCCAACAATTCTTCAAGGTAAATCATGCATTGTTACAAGTTTGTTGTCTAGATTGTTTTCCTTATCTTATTATTACTTGAGCATACATTTGATTAGTGTATCATATCCCATAGGATTGCATTGGAGCTATCGACGGAACCCATATTCCAGTGTGAGTCGATGTTAATATACATAGTAAATATTGTAATAGGAAAGGGAACCTGTCACAAAATGTTATGGGTGTCTACTCCTTTGATCATAAGTTTCAGTATTGCCTTTCTAGTTGGGAAGCTTCTGCTATAGATAGCCATGTTCTAGCCTCAACTCTGTCCGAATCAAATCCACTTGCAGTTCCCCTTGGTAAGTCAAATCACATTTTAATATACTCAAGGGTATGCTAAATTTTTCAAGTATTGACAATATACTTTTTTTATGTAGGAAAATATTTTCTAGTGGATGCTAAATATCCAAATGCACCTGGATTTCTCACTCCTTATTGATGTATAGGCTACCACTTGAAAGAGTGGTGAAGAGATAACCTAGTAAAATTTGCACATGAGTTGTTCAACCATTGACACTCCTCTCTTAGAAATTTTGTGGAATGTACATTTTGTATTTTGAAGTAGCACTTTCCAATCTTAAGACATGCAACATCTTATGATATCGTGACACAATCCTATATTGTTTTAGCATGTTGCATTCTTCACAATTTCATTACGATAGAGGATGGTTTTCCATCAAAAATAGCTATTGAAGAGGAAGATGATCATGATGGGATAGAGGTACCACTACTTGAGACATATGGGTTGTCTTAGGAGGATAGAAATGAGTGGGTCAAATTTGAGAAGATAGAGAAAGTAGGATGTGGGAAAATTATAGATCCTAAGAATAAATGATTTATTCATAGGCAATGTTCTTTATATGATCAAATTGATGTATGCATATACAATGATGATGTGTGATTTTTTAATTTATATATCAGTCCTTGCTACATTCCAATTAAATAAAAAGAGCATTAACTTTCAATTTCACATCTACTTTATGTACAAAAACTCTTGATCATATCTGCTATACACAATCAAACTTGAAATATAGATTACATTGTTTTAAATGTAAGAAAGCACAATTATTATACATCTTTGCACTCAAAAAGTACAATAAAATGGTTCATAATGGCACTCATGAATATTTACCTACCATTGATATCACCATTTTGTCTTGTTTGTAGTTTTGTTGATGCTGATGTGTTATCATCAATTATTGCAACTTGCACACCAATCCTCTGTAAATGATATTTTGTGCACAAATCTTCCATCCACCACCATAGTTACAATTAAATTTATACTATCTAATGATTTGGAAAATTTTGAATTGACTAGTATAGTAGGCTGATGATGTGTATCATCTGATAGGAGTAGCTTAAATGTCTCCCAACTATTCCTCCTATCCGCTGCCTCAAAACCATTATCATCTTTAGTTAAATGCTTTCAAGTTTATTAAATGTTAGCCTCATTGCATTAGGATGTATTAAAAATTGATATTTAAAGTTTATCATCTTCAATTTTAAATGAAATACAACAAGGAGTAGCAAATGATGAAGATCATAAGCCCACTAGTAACAAGAGAATAGCGAATTCACTAAAAAATCTATTTTTCAGATGTTACTCCTTACTGCATTCCATTTAAAATTTAAAGAGTAGTAACTTTCAATTTCAATTGTATGATTATATTAAATTGTAATATGTTTACCTATTCAATATTTAGCCTCATTCCATTACAATGTATTACAAATTAATATTTAAAGTTTATCACCTTCAAATTTAAATCAAATACAGGAAGGAGTACACAATGGCATATACTAAACTCATGCTTGAGTATGGATAGATCTGATAATGTGAACCAAATATGTTCTCCCATTAGTTTGAGTGGTATAGATGGATCCCTCACTGCAAGCAACAAATCTTCTTCTTGCAAGCACAGTTACAATTAAATTTATACTATTTGATGATTTGGAAAAATTTGAATTGACTTGTATAGTAGGATGATGATGTGTATCCTTTGATATGAGTAGCTTGAATTTCTTCCAACTATTCCTCCTATTTGCTACCTCAAAACCACTCAAACTGTCACATGTTGTATTTGAATGATGCTTATCATCTTCAGTTAAATGCTTTCAAGTTTATTAAACATTAGCCTCATTGCATTAGGATGTATTAACAAATGATATTTAAAGTTTATCTTCTTTAGTTTTAAATGAAATACAAAAAGGAGTACCAAGTGATGAAGATCATAAGCCTACTAGTAACAAGAGAACAAAAAATTCACTGAAAATCCTATTTTTCTAATGTTACTCCTTACTGCATTCCATTTAAACTTAAAAAGAAGTAACTTTCAATTTCAGTCATATGATTACTTTAAACTGTAATACATTTACCTATTCAATATGTCAATCTTGTTCCATTACGATGTATTAAAAATTAATATTTAAAGTTTATCACCTTGAAATTTAAATGAAATATAGGAAGGAGTACACAATGGCATATAATGAGCTCATGATAAGCATGGATAGATCTGATCATGTGAACTAGACGTGTTCTCCCATTAGTTTTGAGTTATATAGATGGATCCTTCACTATGAGCAATAAATCTTCTTCTTCAAATTAGAAAATATGGACAAAACTGATGGAACACAAGTTTCTGGACTTGCTCCTCGAACAAGTTCATCTTGGATGAAAAGGTGAAGGTGGTTTTAAAAAAGATGCCTAGACTACCATAGAGAGGACATTCAATGCAGGGATGAACTTGAATCTATAACAAGATCATTTTAAGAATAAGTTGAAAACATGGAAAGTAGGATATAGAGTAATGAAGGACTTGAAAATAACAAGTGGGTTAGCTTGGAATGAAGAAACTCAAACTGTGGATGCTAAGGATTTTATGTGGGGTGAGCTTCTGAAGGTAGGCTACTCTTTGTACTATTTTGATTGAAGAAATGTTCCCTTCTTATTTTAGTAATGAAAAACAAAGAACCTAATCCATCTATTAATTCTTACATGTAGAGGAGAGAATTCAAAAATGCAAAAATATATAAGGGGTCACCTTTTTCGATATTTCAATGAGTTGGCTGTAATTGTTGGAAATGACATTGCTAAAGGGTTCACAACTATAACACCCCTTGATGCTAAATAAGGGCACACTATGAATGATGCATTCCACATGCTTGATGAGGACAATACCAATTGTGGTACACCTCTTGATAGCCAACTAGGTTTTGATAAATAGTTATATCATTCCAATCAATCGAGTGCAAGTGGTAAAGGGACTCCTCCACAATCATCATCAAGGAGGGGAGAGAGGAAGAAGATAACTCTGGCTACATCATTGGATATGATATGAAAAACTATGAAGGTACTAAAAGATGGCCTCAGTAAGCCTTAGATTGTAAAAGTGGATAACTCTGAAGAGGATAATGTTTTGAGTGCCACATGTACTGCTCTCAAAGTTGTCCCTAAACTAAGTCGAGCAATTTTCTTGAAAGCACATGATACCTTCATGCTTCAACATGAAAGAGCCAAAGGGTTCTTGATGATGGATGAGGTAGAGAGAGTTGACTAGTTTACAATGATATTTGGTACGATTTAGCTATTTAGCTACTAACTGGATTGCAATGACATATGTTGCATGATTGCTCTATTCAATGTTTTTGCATTGATCTCTAATACCACTAAACTGGAACTATATTGATCTCACAACACTATATTGGAACTCACTACTGAGCATATTTTGACTATTTAGTTGGCATTGGTATAATTAGCATCTAAAGTAATTCATATTTATGAGTTTCCTATGTTTAATTGTTTTGCATGGATTAGTTTATGAGTTGCCTCTATTTAATGTTTGACATTGATTAATAAATAGTTTAGTTGTTCATTTCATTGGAATTATTGGCATTGATCACTACATAGTTTTGTTGTTCATTTCTTTAGCATGATTGGCAATGATAAATACATAGTGTAGTTTTTCATTTTATTGCCATTGGATCTCTCATAGCACTATACTGGAACTCATTGTTGAGCACATTTTGACTTATTTTCTAAGCAGACTGGCAAGAAATTCTTACATAGTTTAGTTGTTCATTTCATTCACATTGGTATGATTGAGATCTAAATTAATTCTAGTTTATGAGTTTCCTATGCTATTTGCATGGATCTATACATACTTGATATATCCATAGTTTAGTTGTTCAAACTGTTACAAGATATATTGACATTTTTGCTAAGCAGATAGTAGATAGAAATATAACCATGATAAACTATGTATAGGTCAGCTATGTATAGATAAAAGCCATGATTTTCATTGATCTAGACATATTTGATCCATACATAGTTTACCACTTGACTTTATTTAATGCTATTGCATTGATCTCTCACACCACTAAAATGGAACAAATTACTGGCAATAAATTGTTACATAGTTTAGTTGTTCATGGCATTGACATTCGCATGATTAGCATCTGAAGTAATTCTAGTTAATGAGTTTCCTATGTTGAATGGTTTTTCATGGATCTATATGTACTTGATATATCCATTTTTGAGTTGTTCATTTCATTGGCATTGGTATGATTGGCATCTGAAGTAATTCTAGTTTATGAGTTTCCTATGTTGAATGGTTTTGCATGGATCTATACATACTTGATATATCTATATTTTAGTTTTTCATTTGATTGGAATGATTGGCATTGATCAATACATAGTTTAGCTCATTTCATTGGCATGGCATGATTGGAATTGATGAATACATAGATGAATTGTTCATTTCACTAGCTTTGCTATGATTGGCATCTAAAGCAATTCTAGTTTATGAGTTTCTTATGTTGAATGGTTTTGTATGGATCTATACATACTTGTTATATCCATAGTTTAGTTTTTCATTTCATTGGCATGATTTTCTTTAATTAATGGTATTGCATTGATCTCTCACAACACTATACTGGAACTCATTAGTGAGCACATATTGACTATTTTGCTAAATAGATTCTAAACAAATTGTTACAACATATATTGACTATTTTGCTAAAGAAATTTGAAGAAAATAGTTACAACGTATATTGACTATTTTGCTAAGCAAATAGTAGATAGAAATAGAACCATGATAAACTATGTATAGGTAAACTTTGTATAGATAAAAGTCTTGATTTTCATTGATCTACCATGTATACTACATAAATATAGGACAAACATCCATAAATAGTTTATGAGTTGGCTATGTTTAATGGTATTGCACTGATCTCTACATAGTTTATGACCTCATAAGTATGTTGAATGGTTTTGCATGGATCTATACGTATTTGATATATCCATAGTTCAGTTGTTCATTTCATTGGCATGATTTTCTTTGATTAATAGTATTGTAGTGATCTCTCATAGCACTATACTAGAACTCATTAGTTAACACATATTTTCTATTTTGCTAAATAGATTCTAAACAAACTATCACAACATATATTGATTGTTTTGCTAAATTGATTTGAAATGAACAGTTACAACATATATTGATTATTTTGCTAAGCAGATAGAAATAGAACCATGATAAATTATGTAAGGATAAAAGCCATGATTGTCATTTATCTGCCATGTACACTACATAAATATAGGACATACATCCATACATAGTTTATGAGTTGGCTATGTTTAATGGTATTGCATTGATCTCTATATAGTTTATGAACTCATAAGTATGTTGAATGGTTTTGCATGGATCTATACATACTTGATATATCCATAGTTTAGTTGTTGATTTTATTGGCATGATTCACTTTAATTAATGGTATTGAATTGATCTCTCACAACACTATACTAGAACTCATTAGTGAGCACCTAATGATTATTTTGCTAAAGAGATTCTAAACAAACTGTTACATCATATATTGACTGTTGTGCTAAATAAATTTGAAACAAATAGTTACAACATTTGTTGACTATTCTACTAAGTAGATAGGAGATAGAAATAGAACCATTATAAACTATGTATAGGTCAACTATGTATAGATAAAATCCATGATTGCCATTGATCTATAGTACATAGTTTACCACTTGGCTTTATTTAATGATATTGCATTGATCTCTCACAACACTATACTGGAGCTTATTACTAAGTACATTTTGACTATTTCATTGGGATTGGTATGATTGGCATATGAAGTAATTCTATTTTATGAGTTTCCTTTGGTATGATTGGCATATGAAGTAATTTTATTTTATGATTGGCACTATGATATATATAGGTAAATAGAGGTAATCACATGAGCACATACTAGAAGTCATTATTGAGCACATATTAACTATGTATAGATAAAAGCCATGATTGTCATTGATCTATAGATAGCTGATCCATACATAGTTTATGACTTGGCTTTGTTTAATGGTATTGAATTGATCTCTTACAACACTAAACTGGAACTAATTACTTGATCTATACATAGTTTAGTTGTTCATTTCATTGAAAAGATTGGCATTAGTCAATACATAGCTTTGTTGTCCATTTCATTGGCATGATTGGTATTGGTCAATACATAGTTTAGTTGTTCATTTCAATGGCATTGGCATGATTTGCATCTGAAGTAATTCCACTTTTGGCTTGGCTCTATTTAGTGGTATTGCATTGATGTATTTATGTACACACTGATGTATGTATTTATGTACACACATGTATGTATGTATGTGTTTATGTATGTACACACATGTATGTATGTATGTATACATACTTGATCTATGCATAGTTTAGTTTTCCATTTCATTGGCATGAAACACATTGGTCAATACATAGTTTAGTTGTTCATTTCATTGGCATTCACACGATTGGCATGTGAAGTAATTCTAGATGGTTAGTTGGCTTTATTTAATGGTACTGCATTGATCTCTCACAACACTATACTAGAACTTGTTACTGAGCACATTTTTACTATTTTGCTAAGCATACTTGATGTATACATACATGATCTATATGTAGTTTATGATCTCATAAGTTTTTGGTATAGTTGTTCATTACATTGTTAATTGGAGCTATAATTAAACCATGCATACGTGGAATACATGAGGAGTGGAAAATGATGAATGCTCAATTGTAGAACTTGAGAGCATATGCTGATAGAAATGTGATTTGGTAGATGATTGTATAGTTCATGATTCTATCCTATATTATATCTATAGTCCTAATCTGCTTGGATATGTTTTTATTTCTTGTTTTTTTATGCCTATTTTATTTCCTATGTATGTTCTTGCTAACAAGATTACCAAAAGTATTGAAGATTTTTGGTAGATGATTGTACAGCTCATGATTCTATCCCATGTTATATGTATATTCCTAATTTTCTTGGATATTTTTTTAATTTCTTGTCTTTCTTCCACAATTTGGTTTCCTATGTATGTGCTTCATGATGAGATTGTCAATAGTATTGACAAAGTGTCTTTCTTTTGTATATTTTTACTGCTCCCAATTTGTTGATATTGCGAGACCACACATGCTAATAAAAAATGATCTATCTGATGATTGTTTACTATGCATGTTTTTAAATAGTCAATATTTTTGATGCTATTCCTTGCTATATTCCATTAAAAAATAATTAGGTTTTAATTTTTAAAGCATGTTTAGTTTGTATATCCAGGATTGACCATCTAACAATACATACAGTAATGGGAAGATTGAGCAACATGAGAGGGTTTCTCACTGAATGTGGGGAATAAGGGTATAGAGCATGGATTTTCCAGTATTTTCATATTTAATGGTGTGTTTTCACACCATCATTCAGATCATGGATATTGTTCTTGCTCATCAGTTCATGGATATTTTTTTTCTATCTTCTATCTTATGCTACATATCTAACATTGAATTATTGATCACATACCTAATTTAAACATATTTGGATCATGTTCATAATCGGAACATATTTTGATGACATTGTTATTTGAATGTTGGTATATATTTGATCTATACATAGTCTATATATGTAGGATTGACCATCTAAAAATATAGATAGTAATTGGAAGAATGAGTAGCATGAGAGGGTTTCTCGCTGAATGTGGGGCATAATAGTATAGAGCATGGATTTTCTAGTGTTCTAATATTTATTGGCTAAGTCAAAAGGTTCAAGTTTGATTTCAACAATTATGAAGTTCAGATGAAGTTTGACAAGGTAGAACAATTGAAAAAAAAAATTGGCGATAAATTCGTACTGTAAAAATTTTCAAAAATATATAAATATATATGATCACAATTCCCAACTATGGGACAATTTGTAACTTTGTACAAATGATTGCAAGTGTGATCATTTTTTACTTTTCTTTGCTAATAAATAGAATTAAAACAAAAAATAATAATCATTTTATTTATTCTTCACTAGCAAAATAAAACTTTGAATATTCAAGAATTAAAAATAATAATATTGTAGTACAGTTATAAATAAATTAGTAATCATAAATGTTAAATTAAATATTAATGCTTTACTCATTATGATACTTGTGTTTCACTAATAAAATAAGATTAAAAATATATACTTCAACTTCAAATTCTAATTAAAAAATGAACAACCAAACGCAAGAAAAAGATATTCCCAGTCATAATCTATTCCAATTCTGATTTCTAAATTGGCAACCAAACACAGAATATGGATTTGTATATTCAACTTCTCTATCAACCAAACCGTTCAACTATCTTCCTAAATTGCATAATTGGACTTTTGAAAACCTGGTTATGAGATAATCTAGTTATGAGACAAATTGATCTTCCCCAACCAAATAGGGCCTAATCTATGTAAGAGAAAAGGATCAATGCATATGCTACAAAAAGAAATCTATATTTTTTTCCAAATAAAGTAATATTATTTTCTAAATTCAAAGCATGTTGATGTTATGCATTGATATTTTTAAATATCAAATATAATTCATGTCTTATAAATACTCTACATGGTCTACCTACAGAGTGGGAATGTGTGGTGTGTTGTGACATTCTGCCACACACTGCTTACTAATGGGACCCCTATTGGATGTATGCACAATTCCATTTTTCTTTTGTCTTTTGAGAGAAAAGACATCCACTGTGATGAAGGAGGTTCAAAATCCCTTGGTATTTACAAAGTTGCGCTCTCCACTAGACAAGGATTGCACTTTAGCAGCCACTAAGGAACTATTCCAAACAACTAAAATCCATAACCCCATTCAAAATTTTCTCGCTGGTAGTTGAGGAGTGCACTTTTTCCCTCCTTGTGGATTCCATTAAGTGAGATGAAATCCAACACATTCTCAAAATTTCCCTTTCAATATTTATGAAGTGTATTTTCACTCACGCAAAGGATAATACTTGTTAGGGATAAAATCTTCAATATATTAAAATATTGTTATCTCCCTTCTCTTTTATGTACTTAAAATTGTGAAAATTGTGGAGTACAAATGACAATTTTTCTTGAAAAGTTGAAAAAAAGTCAAAAAAATTCAAACAAAACATTGAAAATTTTGTAAACTTCAAAAAGTTGTGAAAATCACCAAATTTTAAATTTAAGTTTTAAAATTTTATAAAAAATCATGAAAACTTCAAAGGCATGAAAATCTAAGACATCCTAAAAATTCCAAAGGACAAAAAAGAAATTTGGAATCCAAATGATAAAGTTTTAGGAAAAGTTTTAAATTTCAAAAATTTGGGAAAATTAAAAATTTGTCAAGGATGCAAATCCAAAGTCACCTAAAAGTGCCAAAAGTGTGAAAAAACATGAAAAGTTGAAATATTTGAGAAATTTGAGAAAAATCCAAAATTCAAAAATTCAAAAAGAAATTAGTCCAAATCGGAAAAGAAAAAGAATGGAAAATTCTTCATAAATTAAAAAGTTGGATTTTAAAAAAATACGATTTTCTTTGAAGGAGTTTTTTTGGATTTTCATTGGAAATTAAATATCAATTTTATAGATATTTAATTTGGTTATCTAAAAAAGAAATATTGGGAAAAAAGTTTGAAAGATTTTTTTTTTTCATTAAAAAATGGAAATTAATTAAATATTAATTTTAATTGATATTTAATCAATTAAAAATTAAAAAAATAAAATGGGATAAATGAGGACTTAGCTTCATCATGAAGCTAAAACCATCAATAATGACAATTTTTTAAAACAATTAGAAAATGTGACAAGTGGCACAAAAAAAAGGAAACCTTTCTAGCTAAGTAAAGCAACTACCTAATTTTAGCCTATAGCTTTAAAGAAAAGTTTTTTTGAAGGATGATTTATATAAGAAACCCTTTCATTCATTCTTTCTCACACAAAAATTTGAAGATCAAATTAAGAATAGGAGTAAAATTCAAAGAGTTTGGAAAGAAGAGAAATTTTTGAAATCATTGAGGAGTTTTCTAGTAATGTATGATATAGGATCTTGAATTTTATCAGAAAGGAACATTTTTAGTGAACTTTGGAAAATTGCATATTTCTTGTGGAAATATTGAAAAGTGAATCTCGAGGGGGAATATAGAAATTTTGAAAAAAAATCCAAAATCTTTGTCTTTTGCACAAATTGTATCTGCTTTTTATGCTTTCTCTGCATATTCTTATGTGTCAACATTTTCTATTTTGTAGGAAGAAAGAATGATAGAACCCATCAGAAATAGAAGAAATGCACCAACAATTGATAAAGAATGAAAGAAGAGTATTTGATCCTAAATCCAAAATCATGTCAAAGTTGGTAGAAATCAGAGATACAAGCCTCAACAGCCTTGATTTGAAAGGATTTAATCAGAGAATGCTTGGATGTAATTACCATCATCCAATGCATCTAGCTAAAAGAATTTTGAGAAATGAAATTTTTGTGCAATTTCTTTCCCTCTTCAACATCAAGAGCTAATTGTGGATTGTACCCAACACTACTGTCCTAGGGACAAAAACATCAAGGATTTTGAACAAAATATTCTAGAAGATTTTTCTATGGCATCCATTTTTGAAACATTTGGGATTCCTTTTGACCCAAGGATGGTCACAAAACAACATGACTAGGTACATAGAATATACACCTCTTGAGTCCATTTTCGTGTAGAAGTAATCAAGAAAAGATGTTTAGAGAAGAATAGATCACATCACTCCAAGATCCCTAAGGAAATAATATGGCTCGACCTGTAGAGGGAGTATAGAAACATGATCATGGTGTTGAGTCACATGTTTGGCATGCCTCATTTCTATACTTTTGAATCTTGGATGTAATATTTAGTTGAGCAGGTGACAGAGGAAGCTAACAAAATAGATTGGGTAGGACTCATAAGTGTCAATCTGAATGAACAGTTGATGAATCTAGAGCATACAACAAAATTTTACATCATCTCTTATGTCAACTACATGCTGGCACAAAGGATGAATTATGATGAATTACGATGCAATCATGTGATTAGAAGTGGAACCTAACACCTCAAAGTTCATGAACGCTACTTGAAGTTGCTTTTATATTAAAAGAGTGATTACATAAGAGTTAATGCTACATTTTCCATGCACATAGTGAGAACACTACAAAAGAGGATACATATGAGATTGTTAGTGATTGTGATGAAGTTGGTCAAAGATTATGGTACCTGGTTCATTCAGTTTTCCACCTTTTTATACATCTAAGTTCAAGGATTTTACATGGAGTCATACAAACTTCCTAGTTACACAAAAAACAAGATGGTCTTTTAATTACTCAATAACTTACAACCTATGATAAGATTAAAAAAGGGAAGAAGAAGTTGGGATTATATTTCATAGTTTCCATAGAAGGAAAAATTGAGGTATGCCCATGTCTAAAGGTTGTAGAAAAATTATCAAATGATCTCCACCTCTTCTATCTTCAACTTTATCCAAAAGAGAATGATTTTGATCCCTAAAACAAGACCAAATCAGTAGCAGGATGAAAGTTCCAACATAAAGTTCACCTTGAAGACTTTTGGGAAAATGCTACAGATGAGAATGAGATTAGAAAGAAGATGCATTCAAGATTACCATTAAACATTATTAGAATATGCAACATATTCGGGCTTCCTAATCAAATGGAGGAGGATCCAAATGTGATGTGAAAAGGATTTAGTCTTGAAATCATAGCTCAGCCATATGATTAGAAAAGGAAAGAGGTTACAAATGTGGAAGCCCTTTCAAAGTCAGTCTTGGATTTTACGAACTGGTGGATTGAGCGTAAGCTTGAAAATTTATTTTCACCAACTAATTGATTCACATATAGGTTGCTTGGTCACTGATCACTTAGGGATGAAAGATCATGAAAAATATCTAAAGGGACTGTTGAAAAAAGTTGAACTGCATCAGAGAATGTGGGAATCAAGAAACGGAAAGAGGTATCTTGAGAGAAGCATCCTAGGATTGAGGAAGCCTTCAAAGAGCCTCAAAATAAGAAGTACAAATATGAAAGTGCTCCCTCTTCTCCTCATTGTACTCCATGTGTTAGGCATGAGCTAGAGACAAGCATAAGGATACTTGAGCAAGAAGAAAATTTGGATAGGCCAATACATGATGGACAAAGTATAAATGCTTATGAAAATCTATACAAGAGAGAGGGAGATATCAAGATACCACTATAGAGGAAAGTCTTAATACAATCTTAGAGTGAGAAACAATGAACATTGGAGATGGTTCACTGGAGGAAGAGGCTCTTCTAGTAGCGATACATCTTCCAAATGTTGAAGCCATAATTCCTGAAGTAATAGTCCATAGTCCAAGAGGTGAAGAGGAGATCGATATTTGATCAATCCAAAGGATAGAACAATTGGTGATTCTAGGAGACCAAAATGTACCCATTCAAGAATGGTTGAGGCAATGAATTTAGATGAGTCAACAAAAAGAGGTTCATCTAACAATTAAATTAAATAAAATTTTGGACTGAGTAAACCAATTAGAAGATAAAGGAAAAGAAGCAAGATATACTAAAGTTGTTAGAGGAGAATCAAGATCCAGAATCTTGTAGATTAAAACTCCTATAGTCGAAAAGAAAAAAAAATAGATTACTCTAGAAGAATACCATGATAAGGAAATAATTCTTGGTTGTACCTTCGGAGAGAAAATATTAGAAGAATTTGATGCATCTACAGATCTCTTGAAGGATAGGTTGAAGAAGGTGGAGGAAGGGTATGAGAAATATAAAAGAGAAATTAGGGTCTTATGTCAGTACATCAATGGCTTGTCTCATCCAATAACAAAGGAAGGTCCATAATTTTTCCCTCTAAAAGGTGTTCCCACTAAAGTGGTAGATGAAATTAACAAGATCAAGCAGACTGCTCAAGATGAAATGGTTTGGTTTGAAAGAATTTAGGAGGAAGCCTTCAAACATTCAAAAGAATTAGTGCAAGTGCATAGTAAGGCATTAGCTACACTCTCCATGATCCAGTGCATGGAGGAATCATTGGTGGATGAACATATTTACCAAGATGAAGTGATTGCTGACATTCAGAATCTGATGGAGATCCCAAAGAAAGAATTGATCAATGGTCAAGTTATCAATGAAGGGGGTGTCTAAGATATTATTTGATCATATAGTGCAGTGATCATAGCTAAGGAAATTTTTGAGAGCTTTGCCAAGGAATCTACTCGATGGAAGAAGACTGTTGACAACATCAAGTAGGGCATATCCAATGCAGTTGCATCCTTGTTATCACAAAGATTGGTGGAAGAAGAAATGACAACTGATAATCTAAAAGTCAAGTTATAGGAATTATTTTGACTAAATGTCTATGAAAGAGATAATTTTGAGAACTTCTCCATCTTCTTGAATATAACGCACACTACTCAAGACTTGCTACCAGATTGGAAAAGCAAAAAGAGAAATTGTGATTCTAGAATTCAAGCAAGAATCTTCACCAAGCATTAGTATTAATGAGTTAGAAATAGTGTTTGGTTGATTTCATGCCTTCAAGAGGGGGAATCAAGGATATATGCATTTAATTCATAGTCGGTGTTCTTAGTGGTCATTTATTACACCCCACTCCCTTTCTAAACTAGTATACATAGTGGTAATTTATTATGCACTATAGTAGTGGATTCCTTGTTGCGTTAATGTAAATTCATTTTCTTTTCCCTAACCCTAATTATAGCTAATATTGCATAATCTTGGCCATTGGTTATTGTAATCATCTAGGTTGCCCATTGTAATTGAGGACCTATATAAAGGCCTCATTTCTCATTTGTAGGGAGGATGTTTATGTGATTGTTTCTATGAGCTTCTAAGATAACAAAGTTTTCATTGAAGCCTGATGAATACTCAATGTGTCTTAGTGCTTTCTTGATCTCTTAAATTCCCTCAACAAGATTAAATTTAATCTAGTTAATGTGTGGTTATTAGAATGAATACTATGATGTTGTATTGATGAATTCTTTTGGTTCATACATGTTTTGACATTTTATTGATTCTAACTCATTGTGCAAAGTTATCCTGAACCCCTTTCATGCATATGTTCAACTTCTTTCATTTGTATATATTGTTCTTTATGATGGTGTATGTGGTGGCATGAAATTCTTTGGCATAACCCTTGAGGATTGCACCAATTCATGCATAGTTGTAGTATAACTTGGTGAAGCAGAGCTCAGTAATTTGAGAAATTTTTCCACCAGAGTACTATTTGTTGTCATCTCCACCCTTTGAATTAGAATAGAATTCCTAAACCCTATCCTATTTAATTTCTACATATTTTGTGAAAGCTCCAAAAAGTACTTCATTGCAAAAATATTATGATAGCTCCCACATCTAGTATGGCCTGAAATGAATCTAAATAAACATGTATTAAAGCCCCTTGTGATCATCACAAAATTACATCAACTATTGATCTTATCCACAATCAAGACATGACATTAAAGGAAACTTGAAGTCATCATATGATCTTTTAGCAATTTTAGCATACACAAGACTTTATTCAAAAGAGGATAAGATATTTTAGTATTTTGTTCTACTCTTTGGTGGGTCATAAAATACACATCAACACACTGCAACCACAAATCAAAGAAAGAATCTTTGAAATATGTTAATAAAAATGTCCCTTTTCATATGCTACATTTTTTTTGATCTAGCAAAACATATTTATTCTTCAACAAGTGAAAATAAGAAAGAGCAAGTCCATTACCCAAACACAATAATTACTAATTACAAATGTATCAATTCTAAACTTTAAAACATCCTAAATCTAAAAATATGAATATGTATTTATTGATAAGACTAAAATTTAAACTATGAATAGATATTTATTGATAAAACCAATTTAAAAGGTATTAAAATATAATTTTAGTGACATACTTAGCTTAAATAAAATGAAATTAAAACTCCTATTTAAGAAAATGCAGGACTTATATTTTTTGGTCAATTTTTATAGGCCCTAAATAATAACCACAACTAGGACAGTTCCGAACGAAAAATGCGAAGCAATGATAAAAGACAAATTTGTATGGTGGGTAGAAGCTTCAATGCACAAACCAAGCAAAACTCAGGGAAGCTGAAATGAAGTAACTATGATTATTCATTGCATTTTTCTTTTCATCCACTCCTATAAATATTTTTTATTCTAAGCCATGACTAATCATATTCGTGCTGCCAAGCATTCTGACATTATATTTGAAATTAGTGCAACATCGATTTCAAGCAGTAGAGTTATCACTATCATTTGAACTGAACAAATTCCTTCTCCGCAGTATTTCAAAACTGATCTTGCCAATTTTTCGTCTCTACTCCAAAAACATACCAGCAAGAAACCGGTGGTGAAGAAACTAACCGGTATAACCAGTTCAAAGAAGATGAAGTCTATTTAAGCAGGTAAATCTAGCGGGAAGAGTATAGTTGATGACTATTCTTTCCCAATGGAGGTAAGCAAAAAGGAACAAGCTCAATCTGCAGTGATTGAGAGGGATTCATGGGAAGTTGGAGAACAAATGTGGTGAATTTTTTGAACTTTTTGGTGGACTCAAAAACTTGGATTTCGTGAATACTCTTAGAAATTCATCATCAATGTTGCCTGAATTTTCCATGACATATCATAATACCATATTTTAAACTATAAATAGTAGTAAATTAGGTCACTTTAGCAATAGTAGCTATCCAGTAGTTGTTTTGGATTCTAACAATTCTAACAGAAGTGTAGTCTTAAGTTTTCTTTGTGTCTCCATCCATTTAATTAGCAGTTGACAACAATGGTTTTACTTTAGCCCATTTAAATGAGATATTACTAAATGTTGGAATGTGTGTCATGTTCCAACTTTTAATGTCATCAATACACCTGTCTTCCAAATAGATAGATAGAAATTAAACCAAGAGTTAAATTAAAATGTCAGACATTTATTTCAAAAACTACTTATTGAAAAGAAAATGTATACTTAAGGCTTGTATACAGTCTGACTGAAATCAGTTGATATCAGTTGTTTACTTCAAGAGGATTTTGTTAATTAAAGTACGTACAGTTGAAACTTTTCAACTACTGAATTCTACAAAATTAGTATGAATAACTTGGCATGTTGTGAACTATATCTCGTAGCAGGGAATCTTATAGAGAAGTTGATGAAGGAAGCTCTAATGATCTATTTACACGAAGCTTGTGCTTAAAAGACTTGGATGGTAATTTCCTCTATGAAGAAAATGTTTACTTTAATCCTTTAACCTTCGAGGAAGGAATTTCTATTGAAGATTCTCAAGTTGGTGTTCAAAGGCAAGGTTCAATGGCTATAACTCCATAGGTCGCTTCCTATAACAAATTATATGAAGGTAATTCCATACAAGGTTTGACCTCTTCTAGTCTTAACCACCAGAAGCTCCTTCAGATAGAGAATTTTGATATTGATGGAAGGGAACTGGAAGTTATATTAAACCATGTTGATGATGGTATCAATGTAACTCGAAAGTGCCTCAAGATTCATGATGATCTTTTAGAAGAGCAAGAAGAAATGGATCATAAGAAGATTTAATCAAACATGGATGTGTATGTATTTTTGGAATAATTTTATAGAAGATTCAACCATAATCATGCCAACGGAAAAGCACAAGTGTTTGGTGTTAGAAATAAATTCAAGACTTCATAATGAGAAAATACTAGAAGCTTAAGTAGAAGGTTTGCCAAGTACAAGAGAAGACCAAAAATGCATTGAGAAACTTGAGAGCCTTATACTTCAACTCTTTCAAAATGAAGTCATCAATGACATGCAACAGGAAGTAGAGTTGATTTTGAAATTTGAGATTTTTTATGAAGCCTAGTTATTTGGATGTGTCCTTTTTTCTAGAGATGTGAAGCATGCTAGCAATCTCAAAATTATTATTGAAAGAGTGGACCTATATTTGAGCCCATGGAAACCTTAGATTTGTCACATGTTAGTATGCTATGGTATTTATTCTCCCCAACTAGTGAATGGATTTGCATGATTATACCTTGACTCATTGAAGGTAGGGAAACCTACCTTGTACTTAGTCTAGTGAGGGGTTTTTGTTGTGTTGTTTTCTTATGCATGGTCTTCCTTTTACTTCTCCTATGTTTGGTGTCATTTTCCCCCTTTGAAAAGTGGTTCCTCATCTGGCTCTATAGTCCATGAATAAGGCACTGTTCTAGTTTCTCTAGATTTGAGCTTTGTCCTTGTCAGTCCTTGTTCCCAAATAGAGCTAGTTGTTGATCAAATATCAAAATTGCTCTAAACTTTCAAAACTCCTCATCATGTCAACTTGTCGGACTTACAATATGAAAGGTAATCTCTTTTCGAGGAGTGAATTAGTGTTTTAAACTTTAACTGATAAATATATTCAGCACACATCGAGCTCACAATTCAATAAATAAACTGAAATACCATGTAAAGCATATACATTTGAAGTATGTAAGCAAATAACCATTCACACATATATAAAACGAGATATGATTACCTAGAAACCCTCCAGTGAGAAGGTAAAACTAGGGTGGGGATGACACTCACAAATCTTCACTACTATAGTAATAAAGTGTATCTAATGAAGGTTACAATGTTTGATCATGAAACATGATCTAGCCTGTTAAAGGCTTACAAAGATTGTTAGGTCTTACCCTATTAAAAGATTTCAACATCTTTTCATAAGTGTGCCTGACTAAAGGACTTTAACTCACACTTAAATAAACACCTTCTTAGAGGATTTCAATACAGCCTATTAGGAAAATCTATCAAGAGATTTGACTGATTCATCTTTTAGAATGTCTCAGCAATGATCCTATGATTAAGACTCTATTGCTTGATCTTAGATCATGTCTAAATTGATGTATTTTTTATCTTTCTTATCAGATGTCTCTTTGTTGTTCACCATTTCCTTCCTCTATTCTCCTTTAATTGATTCTATAATGCAATTCAGATCATAATACCTTGGTCACCATGAATGTCCTATTTGTGCATGCAAAGTCTCCTTGTTACTCATACTCAAAACTCATAGAATATTTAGGGTTTTGTTCTAAAACTCATAGAATATTTAGGGTTACATATGAATTGATGACTGTGATTCATCCATATCGAAGCTTAAATCTTTCCTTTATCTGATTGGATGCATGGAACACATAGGGATTCACATATAAGATTCATCCTTAGAAAAAAATATCATAATTCAATCCTTATGTCGGCCCAAAAATGGTTTATGTAGTAGTTTGTGCCAATACAAACAACCATGTCAAAACTGTGTTACTTGACATCTGAAGTCCCTAGTGCTCGACACTAACTATGACTTCAAAACTACCACTTGACATCTGAATGAGTCACCATGCACTCTCTACTTTGCACTGGAATCACTTGGCACATACTATCTTCTTGTTACTTGAATGACTTGGTAAATGAGTTACTTAGCACTCACTATTTACTTGGAATGCTCTAACTTTTATGTTGTGCTCGGCATATGTTACTTGTTCAACATGAACTAAGTAAATGACTTAAGTGTATAGACATGCACTTTTCAAAACCAATCTAAGATTCACAATCTCCTCCTTTGACATGAGTGTAAAAAAAACTTGTTCATACAGCAATAAACTTATTCCTATGAGCATAACATAGATGTCTATTCAACTTCTATACAAAATATTAAAAATATCAAAATTTTGCAACATGACTTATACCTCAACATTTTATAACTCCCCTTGAGTTTTTGATTTAGTGCAGTTTACTTTGTTATCAACTAATACTCTCTCTGTTCTATACTAAACTGATTCTCTTACACTTATCTCTATTTCTTGCTCCCCCTCTAGTATAGATATCTCATTTCTTTGCTCATTTGTTCTCCATTTCTCTTTACTGTCCTTGTTCTCTTATTCCCACTTTTTGACACTGATGTCAATGGGTTATACACTTATAATGTATTTGTCCAAAAATTATTTATGGACCTCAAGTATAATCTTAAGAGTTGCATCCCAATTATTACAAGCTACCTCCAAAGACTTAATTTGGATGGCTAGCTTAGTAGCAAGGTGTAGTAAGCCATCTAATGTAGAAAGATTGGGGTCTTTCTTCATAAGTGTTTTTGCATATCCTAGTTCCTTGTGTAAAATCTCCATATCATCTATCAATATAGACTGAATGCTTATCAGTTTAGCCTTGATGTTGGCCTCATATGCTTATAATGTTGCTAACTAACTTTGGGACTGCATGAGGGTTCTAAAATGTTTCTCACTTTGAGTTAGAGACTTGTGCAATAGAGCATCATATGATTGCATTTGGCTCTCCAAACCCAAGATGTGATTCCTTATTTCTTATGTGAAGAGTGTATGATTACACAATTTAGTGTACAAAGAGAAAATATTCTCTAGTACCTTCTTCACACTATCTATCTTAGTTGCCAATGAAACCAATGTTAGTGCAATATCACTAGATATCTTCTCATTCACTTTGTTTCAGAACTTCTTTTTAAACCATTCTAATAGTTTGACATTAGTATCTAGGTTTGTGTCACTAACTCTTTCCACTACATTGGTCAATTGTTCAATGATTGGCTTTATTTCACCTGGAGAAGGTAGACTAAACACATCTAAGAAAATATCAATCAAAATTTGTTTCTGCCTATGCTCCCTTTTGAGCAGTTCTTGATATTCCTTGTTTATTGGGGCCTCTTGTAGTATACCCATCTATTTAATTATGATTGATGCATAATCAAATTTTGATAATATAATCTCTTCATCTAGGCTAACATCTCCATAAGTAATTACCTCTTTAGGCTGACATCTCCATAAGTAATTACCTCTTCCGCCTTAGATGAGCTAGGGTTGAACACTAAGTATTACAATGGTGTAGCATCTATGCTTGACATTTGGAGAGTTTGACTGAAAGTAGTATTGGATTCTGGTAATGTCACCAGAGCTTGAATTGTGAGTAACTCCTTAGGCTTAGGTGTCAAACCAGTCTCTTTAGGCTTGTTCTTTTCTACCTCTTTGGCTTTAGTTGCACCTTGATCTTGTGCTAGAGGTACAAGTACATCTACTTGACCTATTTGGCTTGGAGTCCCATCATTACCTGGTGTTTCAACCCTATCTGCTCCAACTTATTGTGCATTTTTTGAGACTGGAGTGCCTTGCATCGGTGTATTGATAGTGAAACTTATTGTCTCCTTCCTTTGATAAAAAAAAATGGGTTATGAAGGTTGTACACTTGTGACTTGAGGAGTGATTGTAGATGTTTCTTGTGTTTTCATCTCCTCACCTACAATTTTAGATTATGTCTTCTATATTTTATCAACACTTACTAAACTAGCTTTCTCACATAATTTGGCTTAGAGAGTGGATTGGAAAAGTATCCTTTTCAAATTTTCTTCTATAAGTGGATTGATGTTCTAAGTATTAGTGTTAGAAACATCCTTTACTTTGAGAGTTTCAGTGTTTGCACTTATGACTTGTGGATGGTTAGCACTTAGTATTAGTGTATCTTGTACATTTTCTTCTTGTTGCTACTCTTCCTTAGTTGTTGCCTAGTTATCAACATTCATATTAGTGCCTCCCTCTACTGTGCCTTGATCATTGTCATCTTCTTCATTATCTCCTACCTCAATAGGTTCTCGGTTAGCTACTTTGGCTGTGGCTAGTCCATATGTAATCTTCCACATTTGTTTGTACTTTAGTACAACATCCTCTATGTTGTTTTGTAATATGCTAATTGACCTATAATTTGGCACAATTATAACAACATATTTTTTAATGGCTTTAGACATTTCTACCTTGCTAAGTAGAGGAAGCAATATATTTATGTATGTAGTTGGAAATTTTTAGAGGATCCTTCTTAAATGTAGCCATCATGGCATATATTACTTCCTCTACTTAATTCTTCTCAATATTTCCAACATTATTAAACTCAATGTGAGAGAAACCTGATAAGTCAACATTGTTTCTAATGTTCACACTTAATTTATCTAAGTCTAAGAATGGATTGTGATTCATCACTTGGAATTGGTTATTGTCATCTAATTTAGTCATCTCCTCAAGAATTTTAGCTTGGGCAACATAATTTCTCCTTGGTCTTTTCTATGCTCTGGCTTCCTTCCTTTTAGACTCATCTATCTCTTTAACCTTCTATTCAATGACTCTTGTACTAGCCCTAGTGGTATGCACTTTAGGTTTGGGCTGATTAGGTTTTGCAACCTTATTTGGTTTTGTCACTACTTGAGTCTTTTCCTTTCTTTTCTCCTTTTTAGTAGTAATAGGTGCTTCCTCAACTTCTTCTTTTTCTTCTTTGGTACCTTTTGTAATTTCTACTTCCTCCTCTTGTTGATCCTCTCCTTTACCTTGTTTCAGTGCCAATGGTGCTTAATCCTATGTGTCTTCTTCTTCTTCTTCGTCATCATCCTCTTCATCAGCTTCTTTGTCCACTTCTTTTGCAAGTAATGTTGTGATTGTTGCAAATGCCTCATTGAAATTGATCTCATATCCTAATGGCCTTAGCCATCTTATCCTAGGAATTGTTGCTTGAACATAAATGAAATTAGAATCAACTAGGAAGAAAACATCATGAAAATGTTCCTCCACCAGTGATACCGGTATCCTTTATCTCTTCTTCATAGATTTATTAAAGTCTTCAAAATAACTAGTCACTACTAACTCAAAGTTATTACCTAATTGTTCTTTAAACTATCCTATCTATACTGCAATTGATTTTCTCACCTTCCATGAAACCTTATTAAATGTAGAAAATGTATTTTGCACATAGAAGAAAATACATACCAGAATAGATCCAAGTTTACACTATGCACTCTTGGTTTTCCTTATAGCTCCTAGATTCTCAATTAGTTGTTGCAATAGCAACTTGGCAAGATCATATGTATGATCCTTCTTCACAATTTTTTAGCCCATATCTACTGTAATGCAAGGTAAATTATTTAATCTACTCATCTAATAAATTTTGTGTGGTATTACCCTTATTGCAAAAGCTATTAGTGGATCTATGATAGTATTAATAGTCATTCCCCTCTTATTCTATATAGCCACTATGTTCTTTTTAGTAATCTCCTTTGAGTCACTTCTCATGGTCTTTGGCTAATCTAGGGTTAGATACCCTATTACCCTATGAACTATTTTCTTTGTGATTTTAATTGGCCCACTTTCTAACCATACAGAGCTATCATGAATTCTACTTAAGACAATTTTAATCTACTCACTTTTGAAGACATTGGAGAAATCTAGGGCATGAGTTAACCCTTTCTTCTCTACAATTCTAAATTCTTCCTTTAACTCTCCATTTTTGCATAACTTTCCATATGATTCTCTTATTTCCATATCTCCTCTACTTCCTATCTTACCTATGTAATAGTTCCTAACATCTTGAATTATCAAGACTTGTGGTGGAATCATAGACAATGCACTAGAGGGATCTTACTTATACACTATATCTCAAATTGCCTTGAAAATAGGCTGTTTGATCTCATTGCTAATTAACTAAATATTAAGAACTTTTTTTCTCTCTACACCTTTTTCTTTCAAAGAACTAGAAACCATTGCTTATATCTAGTGTTTGCAAAAAATTGAAACTGCATAGCTTGGTAAACAGTAAATACCTTATAAATTCTACTTGAATAGTGCCAAACTATCATTTAAATCTCTTGCAAACACTTCAAATAAAATTATCTATTTTTCCTTTAGCTCTTCATGCACTTCTTCAAATTCAAATGATGTCAAATGAATGAGAAATTAATCAAATAGCCCTTAAAATGATGGATTTAATGCTAAGTGCTTATATAACTATAAGCTTGACATCAATTGAATTTATTTCTCACTCGACATCCAAATAAATTTTGATATTCTTGGCAACCATTAAAATCTTAGCCTCAACTAAAATAAATTATTAGCTTGGCATCTATTAGCATTTCATTTGACAATAATATGAAACTTTTTTATGCTTGCCAGTAACATGCAAAACTGACAAAACTTATAGATTTTCCCTTAATTTCTAACACCACTTTGAATCTTTATTTATGCATATAAAATATTTTAAAAAACTAAAATACCTATAAATTATGTATGGTAAATATTTTAAATATTAGTCCCACATACCTATTGATTGGTTAGTTTGATGAGGTGTGATCAATTGACCTATTAGGTGAAGTGATCTGATCTGCACTTGATTTGGTACAACCCTCCTTTCTCTTCCATGTCTTGTTAATCTCAGTTATGATATTTTCAATATCTACCTTGCCTTTACCTTTGTTGAACTCACAACTTGGTGCCTTTGACCTTGTTAGATAGTATCTATTGATGTGACCAGTCTTCAAACAACGAAAACATGTAGTTTAACTCAACCACCTTTCGTAATCACTTCTGAAATATGTTCTAATACAATTCTTAGGAACATGTCCATACTATTGATAGTAGTGACAACTATATCTTGTAATATAATCCCATTTATAAGAGTTTCCATTATTCTTTACCTTTGTCTACTTGTTCGATGACCAATTAGATTTGGATCTACACTCAAAATTTCTATGTCTATACTTCTAAAAGTTATAACAATATCCTTCAAATATTTGAGTGTGCATGGTCTTGATCTTGCATTCATGTGTTGGATGAGCTTGTTTGTTGCACTTGTGGTAGTAATCCATGTCCCTTTTCTTAGCATTCTAATTTACAATCTTTTTGCTGTACACATTAGTAGTATGTCCTAAATTACCATAATTATGACAAGTAGGTTTTGAGTTCTTACCTTTATCACTTCTTTGTTCAGCACTTCTCAATAATTCTCCTTCTTCAATACAAGTGTATCCTAGTGTAGATGTATCATTGTTATGTCTAGAGGATCTCAATAATTATTCAAAGTACATAATGGTTTCACTAGGTTTATTAAAGCTTTTAGCAAACTCCTTTTCCCTTTTCAAATTATTGCTCAACTATTCATTCTACAACTTTAGTGTTGTGATCTCAATATCATTTCCATTCAATTCATGATTTGTAATCATCATTTGACTCAAAATTTCCAATTGTACATCAGAAATCCTAGTTACTTCTAATGATCTCTCTTGTAGTCTACTACTCAAAATTCTTTTCTCATCTTCAATCATAACTTTTTCATCCATAGCTTTATTTTTGTATTTGTTCACCTCACATAATAATATGCCTTGAGATTCTTGCTCTAACTTAAGAATTTTGATCTCTTTAGCTAGGGTTCTATTATTTTGCATTAGATCTGAAATTTTTGCATCAAATTCATTAGATTTTCCATCTACAAATAGTTTAGTAGTGTCCATCTTTTGGTATTTTATGTCATTCTCCTTAATATCAATTTCTTTCCTTCCCTTTCAATGATTTCTTTAGATCTTCTCTTGCTTAATTCAACTGATGTAGGATGAGTTGTATCTCAACCTCCTAGTTCTCAATAACTTTTCCCAACTTGTAGACTTTCATTTTCAAGATCTTTCCTCAACGCTGCAAAGCTTTACTTTCAGAGAACAAGGCTCTATTACCAATTGTTGGAATCACAATAGGAAAGGTAAACTCTGTGGGGGCATGTGAATTAGTGTTTTAAACATTAACCCATAAAGACATTCACCATACATCCATCTCACAATTCAATAAATAAACTAAAATACCATGTAAAGCATACATATTTGAAGTATGTAAACAAGTAAAAATTCACACATATATGACAGAAGATATGATTACCCAAAAACCCTCTAGCGAGAAGGTAAAACTAGGGTGGGAATGACACCCACAAATTTTTACTACTGTAGTAATAAAGTGTATCCAATGAAGGTTACAATGTTTGATCATGAAACATGATCTACCCTGTAAAAAGTATGCCCTATTAAATCTTACAAAGATTGTTAGGTCTTACCCTATTAAAGGATTTCAACACCCTATTAGAAGTGTGCCTGATTAAAGGACTTTAACCCACAATTAAGTAAGAACCTTAATATAGGATTTCAATACAACCTATTAGGACTACTCGATTTAACTAATTCACCTATTAGAATGTCTTGGAAATGATCCTATAATTAGCATTCTATTGCTTGATGTCAAATCACCACTAAACTGATGTATTCTTGATCCTTATTGATCATATTTCTCTTTTTTGTTCACTATTTCCTTCCTCTATTCCCCTTTAACATATTCTACAATGCAATTTAGATCATAATACCTTGGTCACCATGAATATCATATTTGTGCATGCAAACTCTCCTTCTTTCCCATACTCTACACTCATAGAATATTTAGGGTTTTTTTCTCCTTAAGAAGACTTAGGTGACCCAGGGTTAGGTGTGAATCAATGGCTTTGATTCATCCATATTTGAACTTAAATCTTGCCTTTATCTTATTGGATGCATGCAACACATAGGGATTTGCATATAAGTTTCATCCTTATCAAAAAAATATCATAATTCAATCCTCACATTAGACCAAAAGTTGTTTACATAGTAGTTTGTGCAAATACAGACAACTAAGTCGAAACGGTGTTACTTTACATCTGAAGTCCCTACTGCTTGGCACTAACTATGACTCCAATATTGTCACTCAACATCTGAATGACTTGGCATGCACTGTCTACTCGACACTTGAATCACTCAGTACATACTATCTGCTCGGCATTTGAATGACTCAGTACATGAGTTACTTACTACTCACTGTTTACTTGGCATGCTCTAAATTTTATGTTGTGCTCGACATATGTTACTTGTTCGGCGTGAACTAAGTGAATGACTTAAGCGTATAGACACTCACTTGTTAAAACCAATATGAGATTAACACAACTATGGTTGTTTCTTTGATGCGCATTTTTTTAAAAGGTTAAATGATTGCTTCTCCTCAATAATTTTAATTAAATTATTCGTTAAAATATATTTGGCTCATTCCTAGCTCCATTCCAAATTTTGAATTTTTGAATTCTGATTCTCGAGTCTCAAGTTATCAATGGCTAATGAAAGATACCAAAATACATTTTTTGAACCAAATCATTAACCATTAACATTTAAAATGATTAAGCTTCAGCATCCAAAATACGTGTTCTAATTTGAAATCTTAACCTCTCCATCTAGAAAGGGTTAAGATAAAATTCCAAAAACATGTATTGGGTATGTGCAGGATCATGGTCAACCAAACTGTGCCCTTAAGTGGCAATAAAAAATTAGAAAATCAGGGTTATGTCAACTTGATGTGCAATTTTGTACTTGTTATTAACTTTATATCAAAAAGTTGAAAGAAAAGAATCTCTAAAAAAATTAATATAGTTTCTAAACTACTAAGACTTATCCCAAAAAAACAAAAATTGATTGATCAAAATTTTGAATTTTAATGCAATATTACAAAAATTTCAGAACAAAAATAAGAAGTAGGCATATGTTTGACCACCTTAATCAAAATCAAATGATAATATTTTTTAATAATATTCTAGATATAAGTAGTAGGCTCATGCTTGGATGTTACACATATTTTTGGGTATTTTTATTTTAAATAAATAATAAATAATAAATTTTTGATTTTAGTATTTTGGAATAAAAAACTCTCATGTCTGACCACCTTAACTAATTCAAAACTCTTTAAAATTCAATTTTTCATTTTTTTTCCTTATAGTAGAAAAAACATAGAATGTGATGCATCTTTTGGATTGAAAAAATGTTGTCCCATCTGAAAGTTATAGTTTTTTTTTTCAAGTAGTGTGTTAGTAAGCACTTTATACATAACTCCATTAGAAAATAAGTAATAGTTACTTACTAAACTCATAATTTGACAAACCATACATTTATGAAAAAGTAAGAAAATTCTTAAGAAACCCTTTTCATTTCATCAAATTTTGGTCAAAAAAAAGTAGTCAGCTACATATTTGAAGTAAAAATCACATAAAAATAGGCCAAAAGCACATTTTTAGGATGTTTTTAAAGTTGACCATATAGTTTTGGTATCAAAAAATATAGTATTGCTTATAAAGATATTAATTGTTTTCATTTAGTATCAGGGTGGGTGGGAAAAAAGTTGGAATAGATTTTGAAATGGTTTGAGATATTTTAGAATTACAGATTTTCCAGATCGCCACTTTTTGGCACACCATGATCTTGCACATACCCTATTTTCTACCTTGATCTTTGGCCTTAACCTTTGATCCAAAAAGGTTAAGATTTGAGTTCAAAACACATATTTTGAATATGGTTATTATCCTCCTTCTCCGAGTGATAAGAATGATAATTGAGAACTTGTTCATCACAAAGACAAGTGCCAAGATAGGGAGAGGATGAGTGTCTTAGTCAACTGTGGAAAAGTGAATGGCCTACTTAATACTCTTCAGATATTTTAGATTGTGAGATTATCATTGAAAGATTAATCTTGTGGAATGGCCTATAAATCATCTTAAGTGCCTCAAAGAAAATGGGAATCTCAAATCTAATGAAATTTGTAGGTTAAAGCATGTCTTCTAATGGACTATAAATATTATTGGATATGCATAAGATCATAGGTTCAACACCAAACACAAAATCCCTTATCAATTACCATCAACTTGTGGAAAAAGGAATGAATTTCTATCAATGTGTAATGGATAGAAGAATGCATAAAGTTTAAAAGTTAAGAAAATGCATGACATAAGTTTAGGACAAAAGTCATCAAAGTATTTGTTAAAATATATTGTGTGCACAACAACATTATAATCCACCCAACCCACACATTTCTATTTTTGCAAACCTCATACCAGCTCACAACATTATGTATTAGTTAGTTTGACTTTTCTTAGTATGGAACATTACTCTAACATGAAAGACAAGGAGTGAGAACTATTTGATAGGATGTCCTGATCATTATAGACTAGATCACCATCCATTCAAATCTTCTAGCCTCCCTACAAAGGAGATTGATACCTTTGTTCTAGCACTCACATTAAAGGAAATAATATGTGTACATATCATTCTTAGAAACATAATTAAGTATATAGTTGTGAATCATTGTGATACTTTGAATAATAATAAAATGCTAAGTTTGAAGATGACATTGTCCCAACAATAGAGCCATGTGAGCTATCTATTTTCTCTCAAATGTATCTTCATTGATAGGTCATCTGAATTTAGATTCTCATCCTTAACATCCGTGGCAATTGACAACCTACATATAGAATGCGGTGTCATATACATAGCGTAATGTATTATCCAGATCATTGAGTAATAATAGGTCAAGCATGATAAAATAATCACAGGCTAGCAATATCGAAGCATTCAATGATGAAGGTAACAAATACACCAGGTGGTGCATGCATGAATATGTTTCCTATGCTAACACACACACTTCAACACGGTCATTATTTGTGGATTCATCCTGGAATGAACATTGGATTGTTCATCTAAAAATGAGCCTGGAAAGCGACTTTTTGCCTTCTCTCTAAAGGGAATTGCTTGTCAGATATCCTCAGATCCGAGGTGTTTAAGCAACCAGACCCTGTAAGAATGAAGGATTTGAAATAAAATTAATCTATATGATTATGCAGATTAATCTAGAATGAGAAATGCATTCTAATCTAAGAAAAAGTAAAGGAAACTAGATTAATCATATGCATATTATGCTAAATGAAATTAAGCTAGAAAATGAATATGAAAGTAGGGAGCTCAAATGAATGCACAATCTAGTAGCAATTCGATGCAAATTCTTATTCAACCTCTTCTCAAAATGAAGAAATAAGGGTCTCTTAAATAGACTTTCCTAGAATCCATCAATGGTTGAGATTGAATTCAATCAATGGTCAAGATTAAAGTTGAAGTTCAGTCATAAAGGGAGACTCCCAAATTAAAGGGAGTTAACAGATTTAATTTGAGTAGAAAAAGGAGTTAACTGATTTAACTCATTTTTTTATCAATAGTGAACTGGAAATTTCCCTTTTTGAACTGAACAGAGATTTTGTTGAGATATTTAATTTAATAAAATGAGATATGCTCTCATAATTACTTTTTCATTTAATTAAATAATTCTATTTAATTAATTAGAGGCACTTTTCTTATTTAATTAAATAACTTCATTTAATTAATTAGGAATGACTTCCCATTTAATTAAATAACTTTGTTTAATTAATTAGAAGTAAGTTCTCCATTTAATTAAATAATTTTGTTTAATTAATTAAAATAGGAGTATTTATTAAATTAAATAAATTTAATCCCATAGTACATTAGTCTTAGGATATAATTTAATTTAATAAAATGAGATATGTTCTCATAATTACCTTTTTCATTTAATTAAATAATTCTATTTAATTAATTAGAGGCACTTTTCTTATTTAATTAAATAACTTCATTTAATTAATTAGGAATGGCTTCCCGTTTAATTGAATAACTTTGTTTAATTAATTTAGAAGTAAGTACTTCATTTAATTAAATAATTTTGTTTAATTAATTAGAAATACCTTTCCCATTTAATTAAATAATTACATTTAATTAATCAAGATAGGCGTATTTATTAAATTAAATAAATTTAATTTCATAGTACATTAGCCTTAGGATATAATTTAATTTAATTAAAGTATAAATACTTAATAATAAAATTATAATTAAATCAAGTAGGTTTAATGCGACTAATGTGAGTACGTACTGTAGGAATTAAATAAGAAATATGATGAATGCAGATTAGGGTTTTTTTGCATCTGACAATTAAGTTAAGTAGCGAATAGCAGAATGAGAATTGCCTATTAGAATAGGTCTTAGGATTGATTAGAAATAGACTAGAATTGGTATCATGGAAATGAGCCAATTTTGGGGTATTACATTTTGCCCCTCTTTGAATTAATGTGTGAGCAGCACGTTCAATTCAAAGAAAATCAAAAAGCATGATGCAAAGATGAGATTCATTTTGAAGTTGATGACACGAAGACCAATTGATAAGCTTTTAAGGATTATCTCTAGAATAGAACTTAATCCCAAGAAATCCAGGTAGAGCACCCAGATACCTAAGATTGGTAGCATTTAAAAGACTATCTCCAGAACAGAGCGTAATCTTTAAGGATCTAGACAAAACATCTAGATACCTGAAATTGATACCATTTAGAAGATTATCTCCAAAATAGAGCTTAACCTTCAAGGATCTAGATAGAACACCTAGATACCTAAGATTGATAGCATTTAGAAGACTATCTCTAGATAGAACACCTAGATACCTAAGATTGATAAAAGATAACAAGGTCCAATCATGAGTCATAGAATCATCCCCAGAATGAGGCTTGATCCTCAAGAGTCGGGGTTTAGACTATCCCAATACCTATCTATCGAACTCTGAGAAGAGTTTTTATAAGGTTGATCAATTGATGAAAAGATAAGATAGATGGAAAAGATGCCAGATAGAAGGGAACAAGATGCCCCGAGTGATGAGATGCCCCAAGTGATGAGAACATAAGATGGGAACTAGATGCCCCAAGCAATAGGTATTCAATGATGTAATCATCTTGCCCCCTCAGGAGCGAAGTCGAAAGATGACACACTAGAAATAGATGTGAAGCAATATAGCAATAGATACAGAAGAAACCTAAGATTTAATAGAATGTAGAAGAGATCAGAACAATCTGAACAATAAAGAAGAGATCAGAACGATCAGAAGAAATATGAAGAGATTAGAATGATCTGAAGAAATATGAAGAGATCAGAATGATCAAAAGAAATTTGGAGGTTGATTCGAAGTGATTTTGAGATCCAAAAGACTAAGTTTGAGTTGAAAAAATTCTAAGAATTGAAAAGTATCAGAAAGATTTGGATCCCACAAAAAAAATTTAAATGCATTTTGAGCAACTTAAGTGTGTTAGATTTCAAATTTGATCCCGAAAAATGGGTTAAGAGCAACCACAGTAGCCAAGAGGGTGATTAATCAATCATTTGTGCAGTTCATGAAAGAACATGATACTTTGAAGAGATCAGCAATCCCTCATCAGAGAAGGTGAAAGTAGATTTGCAATTGAATCGCATGCTTATGCAAGTGAAGTATGTAATGCAAGACTATGTTAAATGCAACCCTAGGTTTGGTTACCAAGCCTCGATATTTAATCATCACCGGATATAAAATAAAGCTCATATGTTATACAATTCCCACTGACATTGCAATCATGAAAATATGAATATAACATACGTTATTGGGGTGTCGGGATTAAATGTAAGAATTCGAGGCACAAGAAGCTAGAATGGCCAGAACATTTGTCCCTTTTAATGTAGCAAGTTAACATAAGCATCAAAGCATAAATGCTAGGATGACCTAAATGCTGCTTGCATGACAGGCACACCAAACACATGGGAGATCCCTCTTATGCTAAGTATTCAGTATTCATTCTATTTGCAATGACCCTTGCATTCGTAACCTAAGATAGAAGTGTGCTAGATATACTCACAATGACTTGTACGTTCACTTAATAGGACAAGTATCAGTATGTACTATAGCATGAAGAGTTTACTCCAACAAACAAGGAGAAGAACCAATGTCATTAACGTATCCGTATAAAAAGAGTTGAGGTACACATGACCATCCAATACGAGATAAAGGCTCTTATTGTGGACACCCCTCTTATAGGAATAGATCAACTTATTGGAACTAAACCACAAACAGAAAGCCAAGAAAAGATCATGCCCCCAGTCATTACTTCTCTAGTCAAAGATGACATCATCAAGTTGCTCAAGGAGATATGATAAAGCAAAAAAAAATCAAACAAAGAAAAAGCTCAGCATATCCAAACAAATATATCATTTTTTTGAGTTCAATTTTTTTGGGATTGATGTCAAGTGTCAATGTCCAGAACATGTTTGAAAGAAATCTCTTCAGTAGGGTGATGATAGTAGGCAGATGTAGTCAGAATGACTGGTGACTGAGGTCAAAGAGGAATCTTCACGATGAAGAACCTAAGAAGGACTGAGTGACAATAAACAGACATAGCCACGATGAATGGTGATTGACGCAAAAGAGATCTTTCATAAAGGAATCTGGAGACATGACCTTAGAACAATAGGTAGATACAGTTCAAACAATTGGTGACTGTTGTGAAAGAGATTCTACGAGGAGAATCTTTTAAAAGAGTGACACTAGCGACATTAGGCAGACACAGTCAGAATGATTGGTGACTATTGCGAAGGAGATTCTATGAGGAGAATCTCGAAAAGAGTGACACTAAGGGGGAATGCCCCCAAGCTGTAACAAGACTCAATCCATGGATACATGAGTAGAAAGCAAGAAAAGCAAGAAAGCAAAAGCATGAAAGCAACTGTACAGAATAGCCAGAAGATGCGCTGCAAGATGGAGCATTGGGAACAAGAGGTGCCTATTTACTAGGTTTTCACCTTCTTGGCAGGATTTCTTTTTTTGCTACCATGATGCTTGTTTCCAAGTTTTCATCAATGGCACTATTTTTTTTTTTCAATTTTTTTTGGTATTTTTGAGATTTTTCAATTTTTTTGGTGTTACCAAGGCACCTATTGCTAGGTTTTCACTAGGGGAACAATTTTTTTGAGGACTTTTTCCAATTTTTAGATTTTTTTTAGAGATTACTAGCTCTCAAGAAGGATTACCTTGATTTTGTTCCAATGTCTAGCAAGGTGCAAGATAATATATAGTAGCAAGTTGGTGGATAAGTAGAGATGGATAGGCACAAAGTATGAAGTGGTGAATGTTACCCTCAAGGAAAGCCTTCACAAGATTACCCAAGCTAGGGAAAAAGATATAACAATATGAGCTCATGGTGTAATGAAGGGTGTCACGTAAGTAATCCAAGAAAGTGACCATGTCAAGAGATTGCCAAGAACTGAGTTTTCTTCTTTCTTCCATTGATCAAGACCAAAGGGTTAACTAAATAGGACAAAAAAGTTTGTTATGGAGGTTATGAGTGAATGACTTCAGGAATGAGGACATTTGAAGGATAAGAAAGATCATAATAGGATGTCATGGATGGAAGAATTATGCATGATGCCTTTTTACTAGGTTTTCGTTATGGTAGTTGTCCAAGGTGCCACAAGAAGTGGTTTTCACCATAAGGTAGATTTATTTATCTTTACTTTTGCTACCAAGGTGCCTATCTCTAGGTTTTCACCGAGGCACTTTTTCTTTGTTTTCTTTTTTTTTCTTCTTTTTGAATTTTCTTCATTTTCTTTTTTTTTGGATTTTTAGAGTTTTTGGAAAGAATTCAGGCTTTTCTCAAGTTATATAGCATTCCTATAAGAAAGATAAGTTATGATAAGCCAAAGCCATAGTAAGGTACACTCAAAGATGCTAATAAGGTAATGGAAGGGAAATGATAGGAAAATGAGAGGTAGATGGAGGATAAGGTTGTTGGTTTTGGAAGATTAAAAAAAGCAAAGATGGCAAGAAGGCATAAGATTTAGAGGATCTCATGAGGGTGGATGAGATATTAGGCAAGATCAACATTGACACACACCTTGAAGGGTAGTGGAATGATGTAGGAAATATGGATGAAATAGATTGAGGCTTAGATATATGAGGTAGCAAAGCCATTTTGGAGGAAGGTGGAGTAGAAGGTTTTGAAATGTTTTTAGGAAGATGTTGGAAAGGAGATGGAGTGAAAGCCTTTGGAAGATTGAATGTCAACTTTGATTTGTTTTCAATATTCAAGTCCTTCAAAAGAGACTTGGGAATCCATATAGCTTTTGATTTTTCATTAGATGCTTTGGAACGCATTTCTTCAATAACAGATTTAAGAACCCATACTTTCTTTGGTTGAGCTCTTTGAATAGTGGACCTTTGCGGTCTCTTTTGCATATTTTCCTTCTTGACATTCACATGTCGATTAGGGGAGACATAGTGAACTTTTGAGGATGGATTCATGCACTTGTGTTTGAGTTGATGATCCAAATTGCTTCCAAAGGACTTGGGACTTGTGGATGAGTGAGGCCAATATGACTGGTTTAGATGGAAAGGTGAATATGAAGAGTTTAAGTATGTGTATCTTTGTTGATCTTGGGGTAGGGTAGGAGGAATGTGTAATAAGATAGTAGTGGCAATAGGAGATAGAGGAACATAAGGTCCCAATATGGATGGAAGACTTGAAGGTTTTAGCTTAGATGGGTATGGACCAAGGATAGATTTAGAAGATGTGAATGAACCATGAGTATGGATATCAACATCTTTAGAGTCAGCAATATGACCAAAGCCATCAATAGATTTATGAGTAACTGTTATAGGAGCAATACCTTTGACAGGAGTATTTAAAGCTTGAGCATAGTTTGGAAGTGAATGTAGCGAGGTAGAATAAGAGAGCGAGGGAACACTTTTCTCTTCAAAAGGAATTTTGGGTAACATAGGAAAAGTATCCTTCTCTTGGCCTTTTGTAATCTCTTTAAGGAAGGTGGAAGGAATATTTTGATCTTGCTTAGTATAGGTGCATGACATGGGAGATGGAGGACTATGTGGCTCTTGAGATGGGGGCACGAGATCTTGGAAGACTTGAAAGGGGATGAAGGAATCTTGGTCTTGATCAACACTTGTTTCTTCATCATTTAAGGGGTCCTCTTGATATGAAACCGAATCCAAGGATGAGGGAGTATCTGAATCTGTATTTGAATATATTTCTAGAGTCTCCATAAGAGGCTCTTGAAGGGACAATGGAGGAATACTTGGAGTGGGGATAATAGGAGGAGCAACACATGGAGGTTTTGGATCTTTTCTTTGTGTAGTATGGGAGAGGTTTGCAGCTAAGTCAAGATTAGCTTGAGTTTCCTTTAAAGGTAGTCCTTGAGGGTACACATAGTCAACTAGGGGAGTAGTGAGTTCTTTTGGTGAATATGGGTTGGAAAGATCGGACAATTTAGAAGGTGGATGTATGTTGGAGGAAGTAGAAGTTGTGTTTGAACCATTACTAGACATGGTTTCATGAGGTTGATCCTTCTTGAGAGTAGAATCTTTAGCATATGAGAGCTTAGATTTTTTAATTATGCCATTGTCAAAAAGATCTTCGATCTTGTTTTTTAGTTCCTTACAGTGGCAAGTTTTATGCAAATTATGCCTATGATAGGCACAATAGTTACTCATAAAGGAAACTCCCACCAAAGTGACCTTAGGTAACACAATGAGTTTCTTTTGAAGAAGTTCTTCCAAAGTTGATTCATAAGATCTTCTCAAAGGGGTGAAATCACACTTTGGTTTAAGTTTCCAAGGTTTTTCTTCAAAAATATTTCTAGATTTCTTGGGTATTTGCAGAATATTTTGAGATGGCTTGGACTCAACATTATAGGAAGGTAAATAATCTCACAAGGAGAATTTGTTCGATGATGTGTCATCTTCCTCCTTCAGTCTTTAAAGTTGAGTGGTCATTGATTGGATTTGTTGCTTCATGTTTGCAATAAGTAGCTTTTCTTCCTCACTAGGAATATTGGATTTAGCACATTCGTTGTTAGCCATTTTGATGTAATATGTTTCAAGTATTGACAGCCAAGTTTTAGAACATGAGTCAAGTTGCCATAGTCATAGACAATGACAAAAAGCAAAAGCTTAGACAAGGACCACACTAGAATGTAGTCTCAGAAAAGCAAGATAAGAGTGCAGTATACTAAGGTATGAATAGTCTGATTTGAAGGCTGAATAGCCAAATATTATGACTATCATGACATAGAGTACAACAAGCACTAAAGGACAAGAGCAAGATAACTAAGAGACAAGACTAGTTAAAGTATGGATCACAAGTCATTAGCTAAGCAGGATGCCACTGTTTGGGACTATTTGCAGGCAGAGAGTGATAAAAGGATGCAGAAAAGGGCAGCGTGTAGATTGCAGATAGCTAGATCAGACCAAAAGTGGAAATGCCGACACAAGATCTCACGCGAGAAACCTTTACGGGTCGCGTGAAGAAGTTTTACAAGCCGCGTGAAGAAGTTTATGCCTCGCACAAAGTTTAGTGACAATTTTTAATTTTGCGTGAGAAAACTCATAGGGTTACGTGAAGACTCATGACAAAATTTTAATTTTGTGTGAGGAAAAAATGATTTCGTGCAAGGACAAAATATTTTGCACGAGACTGAAAAAGTTTTCACGTGGGAAGACAGACTAGTTTTAAAAACAGTGACTGATTTTGGCAAGATTTTTGGACTTTTCAAATAGATTAGGCAGATTTTTGAGACAGGTTGAATTTAACAAACAACAAATTTGATCATTTTAGTAAGCAAGTAGATAAACAGGCATGTAGAACAGCAAGCAAGTGATATCAAGCATGTCTAAAAACAATGAGCAAGGGCGAAAGAAACCTTGTGCATGAACAATCAAGTGACTTAGTATGCACTGATCCCTAAGAGAGCTAATTGTGTATGTTTTCAAAGAGTTTTTCAATCACACATACATCCCTAGAAAATAAAATTTGGCCTCTCTAAGGTTTTTAGTAATGGTTTGACTCTGCAACTTTTATGACTCATAGGGGTGACCTCCAATCCTGGCGCATCTAGGTTTTGACATAGTTCGAGAACTTAATCTTCAAGAGCTGCTAGGGAGATCTGACAACCCATAATGAACCACACCCATGGAGATTTCTTCCACAAGGACATTTATATAGCGGTTGTCACTACCATGGCAAAAAAGGCTATTACCGCTTGAGGTTCTGTCAATGTAGTTTTCCTTATAGAGGGATTGTCTACTATGATTAACCCTCTCTAAAGGTGATTGACTCACAATAGTATACCACAAGGGGACTTAGCTTCCAGATTCAAGGTTTTGACACCTTTTCACCTTTAGCCCAACCAAAGTAGACAAATTAATCCAACACGCTAAAAGGTTTGCCTAGTGGAGCATTTAACACTTCTTTCCTGTAGACCCCTCCCCTTTAACCTGGTGCTAATCTTGCAACCATAGGGTGGAACGAGGGGCTAGCGAATTAGCGAGTGCAATAACCCAAGATAGCTAATTAGATCTATCACTAGTAACTAAGCTTGCTAGATGAAACTAATAGAGATCACAACCTAGTATCAAATTATGCATGTGTTGTAAAATGAAAACATGAAAGGAAACACACACAAGCTTGACATGAGAGATGTTCGTTTTAGGCCCAAATGAAGTGTTATCAGTCAAAGAGAATTACTTGATAATCCTCACAATGCACTTAGTAGATGTTTTACCTATTTTTAGCAACTTTATCACGCTTTTCCAATTGTCCTACAAATCGTTGTTATGCTATAAAAAAATCAGAAAAATGGAAATAAAGATGCTTTAGGAGAAAACATGTTAGTGAAAACTGAAGCTTAACTATGGGAAAATAAAATTTAACTTTTTTTCTTCATTTTTGTACCCATAAAAAAGCTTAGAAAAAGCTAAAACCTATGAAAACATCAAAAGTCAAAATTCGTTATTTATCTGGAAAATTCATTTTTAAAAAATTTATTTATCTGGAAAATTGGAAAAAAAACTGTCTTCTGTATTGCTGTTCCAAAAAAAAATAGAAAACACGAAAAAACTAGAAACAATGAGCAGTTAGGAGAAAAACCTGAAAACATGAAAATCAATGCAAAAAATAGCATCTGTTAGCAGAGTCTTGCGCAAAATTTTTGGCAGAGCCACGTGAAGTTATTTCTGTCTCACGCGAAACTGTTTGGAGCCTGTGCAAAACTATATTTCGTCTGCACCAAAAAAAAAAGTGTCGTGCAAAATTTCTGACAGAGCCGTGTGAAACCATTTGGAGCTTGTGCAAAAGTATTTTTGGCCCATGCGAAGAAAGAAGTGTTGTGCAAAATTTCATGCGCTCAGGAACTTTCTGGCGTGACTCGTAGAGAATCTTCGTGCAAAGATTCTGGATCTTTGCACGAAAATGAACAGTCTCGCGCGAAGATTCTCAAATCTATACATAATAGTACAGACAGAGAACATGAAAATGATTAGAAAAATGCAGAAAGAGGTCAAAAAAAGGTTATTTTCTTGGTCCCACGGTGGGTTCCAGAAATGTATGCATGAATATGCGGCCTATGCTAACACACACACTTCAACGCAATCATTATTTGTGGATTCATCCCGAAATGAACATTGGATTGTTCATCCGAAAATTAGCCTGCAAAGTGACCTATTGCCTTCTATCTAAAGGGAATTTCTTGTCAAATATCTTGAGATCCGAGGTGTTTAAGCAACTAGACCCTGTAAGAACGAAGGATTTGAAATAAAATTAATCTATATGATTATGCAAATTAATCTAGAATGAGAAATGCATTTTAATCTAAGAACAAGTAAAGGAAACTAGATTAATCATATGCATATTATGCTAAATGAAATTAAGCTAGAAAATGAATATGAAAGTAGGGAGCTCAAATGAATGCACAATCCAATAGTAATTCGATGCAAATTCTCATTCTACCTCTTTTCAAAATGAAGAGACAAGGGTCTCTTAAATAGACTTTCTTGGAATCCATCAATGGTTGAGATCGAATTCAATCAACGGTCAGGATTAAAGTTCAAGTTCAGTCATAAAGGGAGATTCCCAAATTAAAGGGAGTTAACAGATTTAATTTGAGTAGAAAAAGGAGTTAACTGATTTAACTCATTTTTGAACAATAGTGAACTGGAAATTTCCCTTTTTGAACTGAAGAGAGATTTTGTTGAGATATTTAATTTAATAAAATGAGATATGCTCTCATAATTACTTTTTCATTTAATTAAATAATTCTATTTAATTAATTAGAGGCACTTTTCTTATTTAATTAAATAACTTCATTTAATTAATTAGGAATGACTTCCCATTTAATTAAATAACTTTGTTTAATTAATTAGAAGTAAGTTCTCCATTTAATTAAATAATTTTGTTTAATTAATTAAAATAGGCATATTTATTAAATTAAATAAATTTAATCCCATAGTACATTAGTCTTAGGATATAATTTAATTTAATAAAATGAGATATGTTCTCATAATTACCTTTTTCATTTAATTAAATAATTCTATTTAATTAATTAGAGGCACTTTTCTTATTTAATTAAATAACTTCATTTAATTAATTAGGAATGGCTTCCTGTTTAATTAAATAACTTTGTTTAATTAATTTAGAAGTAAGTACTCCATTTAATTAAATAATTTTGTTTAATTAATTAGAAATACCTTTCCCATTTAATTAATCAAGATAGGCGTATTTATTAAATTAAATAAATTTAATTCCATAGTACATTAGCCTTAGGATATAATTTAATTTAATTAAAGTATAAATACTTAATAATTAAATTATAATTAAATAAAGTAGGTTTAATGCAACTAATGTGAGTACGTACTATAGGAATTAAATAAGAAATATGATGAATGCATATTAGGGTTTTTCTACATCTGTCAATTAAGTCAAGTAGCGAATAACAGAATGAGAATTGCCTATTAGAATAGGTCTTAGGATTGATCAGAAATAGACCAGAATTGGTATCATGGCAATGAGCCAATTTTGGGGTATTACAGGTGGTGTCTAAAGAATTACAAAGAAATATTCACTAGTAAATTTGGACTCAATTTTTGATGAATTTTGGTTGAAATTTTTACCGAGCTTAGTTAAAATTTTGACCAAGTAGTTCATCATTATTTTTTTTGTTGAAATTTTGACAAAATTTGAGGTTGGTCAAAATTTTGATGGATACTTTCCTTGAAATGGTTTTGTCTCTACTGACACTAATTTGTTATTTTTGGTCAAAATTTTGACCAAATATTAGTAAAAGACTTTCAATAATTGGTCAAAATTTAGAACAATTACTGGTGGAAATCTTTCAAGAACTGGTTGAAATTTCCACCAATGTTTGGTCAAAAACTTTCAAGAATTGGTTAAAATTTTGACCAATTCTTGCTGGAAAACTTTGAAGAATTGGTCAAAATTTCCACCAATTTTTGGTCAAAACTTTCAAGAATTCTTTGAAATTTCAAAAAATTCTTGGTGGAAAACTTTCAAGAATTGCTCAAAATTTCCACTAATTTTTGGTTGAAAACATTCAAGAATTGGTCAAGATTTTGACCAATTCATGTTATAAAACTTTCAAGAATTGGTCAAAATTTTGACCAATTCTTGGTGGAAACCTTTCAAGAATTGGTCAAAATTTCCACCAATTTTTGGTTGAAAAATTTCAAGTATTGATCAAAATTTCTACCAAGTCTTAGTGGAAAACTTTCAAGAATTTTGACCAAACTAAGTCATTTAAAAAAAATAGTAGAGCAGGTGAATCCCCCAACAAATGACTACCTGTGGACTTTCTTTTAGATCATCTTCTTGGACTAGCACAATTTTGGAAGAGGCTTGGTAGTGATAATCATTCTATAACATGTTTGTTTAGTGATTTTGAAGTTGATCTAATGGTGTGCCCTCATCTAGCATTAGGTGGTTGCTTGGAACTCTAGAAATTTTTTATGAACCTATCATGGCTAATGGAAGATTTGATAACAAAAGATCCTAGTGACCCTCCAATCAAATTAGTGTTGGTGTTCAAGAAATATACTTTTTCCAAATTTTGAATATTGGCATTAGAATCCTTTCTATTGGAGGGTCATGAAGCATCCCAATTGCTATGCAAGGGCTCCCCAAAGTTGTCTCTATGCAACTTCATTGGCACAATTTGTAGAATGGTTCAGCAATGATTGTCATTATGGTTGCCTGGAAAGTGATCTGAAGGGCAATCCATCATCTAGCAGTTGTCCTGCTTATCACAAGTGATGAGTGAGTCATTTGCTAGAATAAGAAAAGGATGAATGTAGTACCAGATTCCAAATAAAATTAATGAAATCAGATCTATAAGACCAAAATGAAGCAACAGTCTATTTGCTATGCACGATTCCCTATAGATGCTTTCCTTCTCACTCCATTGGCACAAATGCAGGAGTGTACTTTGATAGTGGTTGTTGTTCTAGTGTGTCATTGCAATGATCTATAAAGTGATACTAAGGGCAGAGCTTGTATTAAGCACTTGGGATGTTTATGCAAGTGAGTTGGAGAGCTTTTGTTGTGCAAGCTTGGTTAGACAGAGTAGAGCTATTGACACCATCACCAACCATAGATTAATTGTTAAGAGAAAAGTCTAAATCCATGAACCATTAGAGGTATCAAGTTTGATATTCTTAGGGAGGCCCTTCAAAGAATAAACCACCACAAGGATGGACATGAATATGTTCCATGACAACAAGGTTTCAACATAAATGGAATCATTATTGTGACAATCGCCAAAATTCAAACTCTCCTTAGACCACTGCATCCACAAGTCAAGTGTCTTCATTGGGCTGATGTATTTGCTAGACATGTGTCTTCATGGAACTATTGTGCTCATAAGTTGTAGGCTTTCACTTGATTGTGATAAGAGCTCACCCTGTTGACAAAGGTTTAATAATTTTACATACATGAAAATAGAAAAAGCACTAGCAGGCCTCTTTGGCTTGTTTGGGTCCTTGGCTATCTTTTTCTTATCCTTCTTTTTACTAGATCTATCCTCTTTATTAGTAAGTTTCCATTTTCTAGTTTTCCTGTTAAAAGTAAGAAGAATCAAGGAAATTTATTGAATAATTGAGGACATTAAATAATCTAAAATTCTTCATGGAATTAATTGATAATTATTGCTAGAGATTTATGAACCTTGCTTTGGAAAATTTTGAACCACCTAATGTATTTTAGCAACTTTATTTTGTTCAATCACAAGTGTACTCTTACATATTTTACAGGATACTCAACCTATAAAAGACTAGGACTTCACAAAATAATGAGATCTATCAAGATCATAAAAGCAAACATATTTTCTAGACGATGAAGAACTAACATGACTTCAATCATTATTGATGTTGTTAGTTTCAAGGTGAAAAGATCATCTATTGGTGGCCAACTATAAAATTCAAAGTACTTCACAACCTATTCGCACCCTAATTGGTCTAGTGCATAATAATCAAACACAATCCCCATCGCTTTTCTTTATCCTTGGGACTTTTAGCTAATCATGTGCTTTCAACAAGTTTGTGTAGGCAGTCCAAGACACTAAAATGTAACAAACATACTAAAAACAAAAAAGAATTGGTTCAATAAGGTCTCCCAAAGAAAATAACCAATAAAGAAAAACTATGTTCGTTATACCCATCATAATACAAAGTGGAAAAGAAATTATTATCTACATCAAAACCTATCTAATACCCACAAAAAAGAAAAGGTACACATTTGTACTAAGCATCTAAAAACCCATGATTGAGTCCTATATGGAAATCCCCAAACCCAAATACATAAACGGCTCATGCATAAAGGATCCTGTCAAACATAAGAAGAACCAAAAATTGTAACATGACTTTTAACATAACTAGGAAAGGAAACCATGTAACATGACTTGTAGTAAAAATATTCTTAATGGGTTGTATTATTTTAAATCAGTTACTCTGAAGAATATTATGATGGGTAATGAGATATCATCTTACAATCCTGTAGAAAAAAAATTTCGTAGAGATGCATAGAATAGAACAAGATCTAAGAAAAATTTTCCATTTCTAAAAAAAAAATAGAGTCATCACACATCCATATACAAAGTTTGCATAAGAATCTAAATCTAGATCTCCACAATGAAACTCAATGCTCTAAGTTTAACCAATTAATGGAAACCTAAAGAATCAATCATATACATCCAATGAATAGGTATTTATATCAATACAACACTATGCTCAATCTCAAACTTTATGTAGTACAAAAAGCCAACAAAATTCAAGAATTTGTCACTCTAAAGACCATACCAAACCATCAACATCTTGTAGAGAATAATCAAATTTGAAAATTACTCCAGTCTACCTAAATGAAATTACGGTGGTCACAACATATCCAAAAAGTAAACTATATTCTAATCCCCTCGTATAAAGACATATTTTTTCTATCAAACAAAACAAGACACACAAATATGCTAACTTGGTACAACAATCAATAAGGATAGTTTATCAAATACTAATATTGAGTTGGTTTCTATTTAATGCCAAACCATATATAATACTATGAAAGTTGATTCATAATTTGATTTGAAATCATGCTTTGTTTAATGGCTTCTTGTATGGCTTCAAGACAGCCACAAGCCAAGAATCGATACCATCTAAATCTCAGTGGCCCAACAACATGAACCAAAAATTTCTTTCAAATGGATAATACATTGAAATTATAATAGATTTTTTTAATGAGGTAGTTAATTAGATGGAGAACATAAGAGTAACACGGATCTTAAAAATAGTCAAATACAATTTATTAGTTGATATCATAAATATGAGCTCATGACTAAATCTTATGTCATCCATTTGTTCTATATTCCAACTAGCAAGATGGCCTCTAGCTTCCAACAGGTAGAGAGTGAGCCAAAGAATTTAAATATTTTCCCCCTCTCACTTTGCATCTATCTCTTCCACAATCTAGCCCCTTGTTAACATTTTTGGGCAAGCTATTACAAGACTTTCAATTATGACTCCTTAACTTCTCACAAAACAATTCCTAACACATAGTTGGTACAACAACTATGACTATTCAAATTCCTTTACCTGATAGAAAACTTGGCACAACATTAAATAAATTAGAAATTTTGCAATAATGTCTTATTACCTTGATGCATAATCATTTGGACTTATCAAATGGATCTCACAAACATTATGGACAATATCATATTAAAACACAAATAAATAACATGGTTTGAGGTTATTGAGGTACCCCTACACCATCTTTCCATCTTCCATAGTTTCTTCTTGCAAGAAATCAAACAGAAAAAAAATAACTTTAACGAGCAATAATCCAACATTTGATATTATATATCACCTTCATCATCTGACGTGTGGCATAAATATTCATAGATAGGAAAACATCCATAAGGTAATGGGTCTTAGGATAGCATGTCAACCTACAATAATATATATCTCAAAACATATACAGAACTAGAGTTGTGGATCAGATAGGTGTAACGAGTTAGTGCAGTCACAATTTGAAATGAAATAGATAAGGGATGATATGGAGTTTGAATGGTGAGAAGAAATGTATAGTAGAAAGGAAGCTAAGCCTTGGTAAGGAGAAATAAAGAAAAGGAAATATAGATTGATACAATAATCACCATACTACCAAAGGTGTCAGTGGATGGACACAAGAATTAGTGATACCAGTTTATTCAAGCTATTGTAAGACAATATAAAATGGATATGATATGTACCAAGTTTACATAGAGAGTAGTATATTAAGAACTTGGAGATAAACACATTACAATATGGGATCATTAATCAATACTTCTACCAATCAATCAAAAAATGAAATGACAGATGAGAAAGGAGTCTAGTTGGTGAAACAAAGAGAACCCTAAACAAATATTCTCAACCCATCATATGCATTATCCAAGACATTATAAACTTTAGCGTTACTTGAGGAGTTATCAATAACATACAATCATCATATGAGAAATATTAAAACAAACTATATAGTACTAGTGATGATCTACATCTATCAAAATACTAAGAGAGGATAACTAATAATAATAAGTATAATGAAGAAGTTCTAGTTAGTAAGGGAAAGACACCAACTATCTCAAAAAGGATCCTCTACAATCATTTATAGAGCAAAGTCTTATAAGTTCATCACATGACACATAATTTACATTCCACTAGAGATCTGAGACAAAACATGAGACTTGATGTAATGTTGGGAGTTTCCACTATGTCGTGCATAAGAACAATTTTTTTGAAGAATTAATAGAATCCTTGAAGCCTCAAATGCATAGATTTAATTTTCCTTTGTTGTGAATTGTATATACAGGATTGATAAATACATGGTTAATAATACAATTAAATTTTTTTGGAGAATAGATCAAGTCATTAAGCTTAGAGAGAATATTGGAGTGGGACAATACAAGACTACTTGATTAATCCAACATAGCTAGCCAATTGAGACTAGAAGGACTAATCAAGTACTTAAAATAGAACAAGAAGAAAGAACTAAAAAAAAAAACATCTTTTATTCAAGGAAATGGGTTTATATAGATCGAGAATTAAACTTAGTTTGATAGGAGTATACATCAAGGAAGCAAGTAATAATAAAAAAGGGTGGAGGGACATTATACTTAGAATGAATATGGGTTAATTGGAATGGATTTTGTTTTTATAATTATTAGAGATATAATATCAATGAGTCATAAACTATTCTTTAGAATCTTATAAAAAATAAAGAATATAGGAAAAATAAAAGTGACAATTAAAAAATAACATAAACAACAAAATGATAATAATAAGATATTACAACACTATTCCAAACATTTAGAAATTGATAAAGACTTTGTTGTGATTGATGATTCATTTTTGGTCATTGTCATCATTTGTTCAGTGCTTCTTTCATTCATAAGAAAAGACAAATAGAAATATATAATAACAAGGCATTATGATTGGTGTTCTTTATTTAGTAGAGACTTTGAAATTTTTTGCCATACTCACTCGTGTAGAGATGCTAAGGATAAGTTGATAGGAGGAAAATGACTAAACAAAAGGTGATTGGTCTTAATAAAGGGAAAAGAAAATGCAGAGAATAATAATTCATGTAGTTAGAATAAAGAAAGAGATTACATAGGTTAGCTCTCTTACATGCACTTGGTCACCATCATTTCAAGGGATTCAAGATGGTGTTTTCTAAGCTATTGAATGAAGCCAAACTTTTGAGCTTTGATCTTCCTCATGAGCTATCTATTATTAAGAAAATCAATGAAAAGTGGGACTCCAAATTAAAATGGTAATCTTATGCCATCATCTATTTGTTGTATGTGTTTTAAAGCATGTAGTAACTAAAGATAAAAGTGATTGACTAAATTACAATGAATTAGAGTGTGTTGAGGAGTTGCATAGCCATTCATCAAATATGTTGCAATTTTTGGAAGACATACAAGAACTGGTCTACTAGAAATTTGGAATAATATCTTGAAACTACCACCTAGGGATCAATTTTCCTCAAGTTCCCCATGAGAATCTTTAGCCTACGTATTTATGCAAATAGGAGACCACAAATGTTTATGATTTTTTACAAGCCTTGTTAAAAAATTTTGAGACCATGATAGTTTTAGTATTTAACACTCGCAATAAGTTTCAAAAGAATATGGGATTTAAAAAATATATTGGTCAAATTGCAGTGTCAGGTATGTATCAAGTGGATATAGTGGAGCGTGTGAGAGTTGCTGATAGTATTGAACATCTAGGATTAGAGCATCATTTTCAAAAGGAGATTAACCAAGCCATCAACTATATGTTCCACTAAATAACAATATCTCCTCTACTATGTTCCTTCCATTAAATTCCCAAATTATTGACATTATGTTGATACCTCACTTTGCAAACATATGTTAGGTGCTAGACTGAAAAAAAATTGGATTCATAAGGGGAAGTCCACAACACCCTCAATCAAGATCAAAGTTTAAATGGTACTATATAACTTGTTACTCCATAAGTTTATGTTGGTTGTTTACTTCTAAAACTATAGCAATCTCTTAGTCTAACACACTTAAACAACATATTCTATGTTTTATTTAAATATTTCCTCTAATATCATACACAATTTTCAATCAATCCAACTTTAACAACATACTCTTAAGTGCTAACTTGTTTTATTGCTCTTTTATTCTCTAATGGCTATGATTTTATATGAAGGATCTAAAAAAATGAAATCTTTAAGATAGATTTTTTAGACCATGATCTAATTCACCTTTTAACCAAAAATATATGTTTGATTACAACATGAATACTAATGAGATGGGGTTCTGGTGAAGGGTGAGATGCAACAAGGAAGGAGGAAAGTGGTTCACAATCCATGGAAACAATTACTTTTACTTGGTGCTGATTACAAATGTTGGGGCATATGGAGAAATAATAGCAGTGAGGTTGAAGGGATCTCAGATGAGATGGCTAGATGTGACCAAAAATTGGGGCCAAATTTGGCAATGAGAGGCCAAACAATATATTTAGGAACTTCCTCTAAAATTTGAAAAGCCTCTAGTTCTAGTTTATTAGTTTCATGTATCATTTATAGGAACTAGAAGGCCTAGTTTGTGATATAGATATTATAGCCACTACCTTCACATTTCTTATAATGTTCAACTATATGAGTAAAAGCACAAACCTGTGTCACCCTTTTGTAAAGAAAAAGGCTAAGAAAAGTATAACTAGTCACTTTCAATGACATAAAACTAGTATTTTTATTTTGAATTTTAAAATAAAGTAAACTAATGAAATGTGTAGAAATGGATGAAGTTTAGGATTATAATTTTTAATAATTATTTGGAATAAGAATTGATATATTTTCCTAATTTTTATAGATAATTTTTATAGCTATTGAAAAATGCTTAAAATTAGGTTTCTAGTTCCCACCACAAAACTATATGGAAACAAACTTATTTCCCTTTGATCTTAAACTATGTTATTGATAACATATGTAGCTAGAAAAATAACAAATAAAAATAGGCTTTAGAACTATATTTTCTCTTTTATAATGATTCAAATATTAACTCACTTGAAATCGACAATTTTCATCTCCCACTACATTTTTCAAAACAAATCTATTCTATCTAGAAGAAAAACTATACATTCTAGAAGAGGACACTCTCCTCTAGAATATCATACAATTTTTATTTTTTTTTCATATGATTCAATATTTTTTTCTTTCTCACAATCAACATCTTTTCAAGTGTTAAAATGTGTGCTTGTAGATTTTTTAATTACAATATAGTATATCTAATTAAAATACTATAGAATCTATATGAGAATATTCCTAACTTTGAGCTTTATAAAATGATGTTTATATGTTATTAAAAAAAAATCATAAAAAATAGTAAGAGTTTTTGAAATGCCACTTTTCTTAAATAATTTTATTTCTTTAGTAATTAGATACAAACTTTTATAAAAACATGCATTTAATAGACATTTCTAATTGGAAAAGTGTGAGACCATATATAACTTAGCTATGATGAATTTATCTAGATCATATTTATGAATAAAATTGGTTTTTAGATAGTAATACTCAAATTTAATTATTCTAATAAGTTAACCTAAAAGGTGAAACAACTTTGTTCTTTTACCCATTATACTGTGGATGGAAACACCACTGTGAAAAGAAATGTTGGAATAGACAGACAAAGAATGAATGCATAAAATTTGAGAAATGATAAAAAATTATAAATATTTAAATGTTCAAGATGGGTTACAAATTATTTGTGTAAATTAATATATATTGGGTCTACAACTTTGAATCATTCCGAGCTTAAATAATTCATATAGCAACATGCTAGAAACTACAATGGAGATATATATCACCACATTTCCAAGAACTATAACCACTTCTATAATGATATCTATTTTGACTCACTGGTAAATCTATCCTAGGATGGGTTAACCGACTTGCAAAGATTGGGTCACTCTACAATTGTTTGCTTCTAGAGGTTCTTCATGAAGTTTATGTTCTATATGAGACTAACTATCAAGCATATGAAGGAGAGAAAAAAAGATTAAGAAGTTCCTTTCACTAGTTTCCTAGTAGTCATGCTTCAATGAGTACAAGATAGAGGCATCTTTTAGTTTCTTCTATTCTCTTGACCTCCCCATTGAGAGGAAGTGTGCTTCAATGGGAAATGAAAGGTTCTGTGATGGAAAGATAAGAGAGTTCATATTGAATCCCATTGTAAGAAAAGAATGTTCATGAGATTTTAAGTGCCTAATAAATATTTTCTTTAAAATCTTTTGTCATGAAGAAATTCAAATTGACCTAAGTGCTTTCAGAATCATATGTTATAGGTGAGGTTAACCCTTCCATCATAGTGTATCCCAAAAATTACAATATTTTCTATTATATTTTTCTTAAAGGAGTTTGAGACGATTTATTCCTTCATTATATATTTAATGTGCATTGGAAAGCCATGTAAACACTCAATTTATGTTTGTCATAGTTTGGCTAAAAGCATATGCCAATATTGTTAGGGAATTGAGTCTGAATTAGTTACAGTGATACAAATTGAGGGCTCTTTTGCATTAATCTTGACCAAATAGTTTATATATTACTCCTTCCCTTGTATAATGGGAAGCCTGACTAAAATTGGCTATATAAGTTCAGATGTTTGATAATTGATATAGATTTTGACATCTGTACTAATACCTACTAGGGTCATATAATCTCTAGGATGGGTTCCACGAAGAGAATGGACTCTTTTCTAATAAGGGCCAAATGTTTGCTAAGTCATTTTAGTTGGAGGGTTTCAACATTAGTTTTATGTAGCATGATAGAAGTGTTAATATAGTGGATTTTTCATATCTTGTTTCTCCTACATGATTATGCTCTATTTTCTAGGTTGGACATGCATGTGACCTTAAAACCAAGACAATAGGAGGTATCCTATTCATGTGTAGGATATTGAAACTATAATTTAAGCCTTAAAAAAAAATCCATGGATGTTAGGGATGAGGTTTTCAAAATGCCCAAAAATTTTCCCCTAAAAAATAGGGTTTTTAAATCTATCCCAAAATTTCTCCATCATTAACGATTCAGATACCCTCATTCAATCAAACATTAAAATAGGTTCTCTTAGTAATATTAATCACTTAGGCTTAGGGTTTATTCATGTCCACACCTTAATTTTCATGTAGAGATCAATATGACGACGTGATGTAGAGCTCACAGGTCATAGCTCGATAGACAGAGTGGTGCGAGTAAATTGAATTGAAGAATAATAGTTTACATATTAGAAGTGGGGGCAACAAAATCTTTGTTCCCACTTGAAGTCCTTGCAAAAATGTATTTGAAACTGCATGCTTCCTTGTTTATCTATATTTCTTGTTAGAGACAATTAAAGAAATTTCTAATTTTAATTTTAAAAAAATTTACAATTAAAAATTAAATATTTTTGACAATATATTTATTTTTTCTAAAATGAATATCTTAAAATACCATCTTGTGTAGTAATGAAGAATGAATCATATCTTTTACTCATCATTATAGACAAGCGAGTAGAAAATATAGCTACTAAAACAACCACCCCAATGATCCCAACAATAATTCTTGTCCCATGCCATGAAAGGACAAAATAGAAACTGCAACAATTGTAGAAACCAAAACCGCAACTCTAATGAACATCACTTCAAGGGAAAGAGGTTATAGTGAAAATAACATTGAAAAGAGTGCTATAACACAAAAAGAAACCCTTGCACTTCATAGCTCCAAATTAATATGCATAAATGAACTTATTATTTATTGGTACAATGCATTTTCATCAAGGAAGAAAATTGTATGAGAGGCATATATCATGCCTGCTTCCTTGTTTTTTCAGTATTTTGGTGGTTGGCTTACATTTATAAATGGCCCTAAGCTATGTCTAAAGATTTAGACAAAACAATTTAATTTTTTCATATATGCTATCAATTTTTTTAAGAAAACTGCACTGTCTAGTCACAAAAATTGACACATGAAAACTAAATATTGTGGAATCAAATTTTACTAGCATCAACATGGCCCTTATGCATCTGAAAGGCTAGGCTTACCTAGGTTCCATAATTGCATTGTATACGAGACTAGTTGAAATAACCCAAACGTGCCTGACATCCAATGCAAGAGAGATTGCCTTCATTTGCACCCTCTTGAACTGATCACAAATAAATATGAAATAAAAAATTTGGTTTAAAAGCCATTCATATTTGTTTAAGCCACACCATCAAAAAGAATTCATAGAACATACAATAAGGCATCTCTTTAAATAGCAATCTCCTCATTTTAAAAATTACCTATTGTCATCCATTGTAGAGGCTCCACAAATACAGATTGGTGCAAGAGCACCACACTCAACCAATCAAGAGATGTAGACTATAAACACCACAATGACATGCAATGAAAATCAGAGGAATGGGAAGTCTAATATATGTTAGGAGATTAGTTGGCAAGTCCTCAAGTCTATAATGATTTTCAATCAATTAAATTGATCGAATATGTTTATAATGTCCTTAAAAGGACTAAAAACCTGATTATATGGATTGTGGTTGTCCAAAGCACTAAGGTTGTATTGTAATGATTATTTTTTAGAAGTTTAAGTTGGGCATAGGATAGGTATAGGACCTTATGGAGTAGTTAGGAAAAGAGTTACACATCCAAATAAAGCCACTTATGGTTTTGAAATTCAAAATTTCAAATATAAATGACTAGTTTAGGAATAAGAGGGAAGTTTTGATTTGTTATTCTTTAGCCTTAACCTTTCAAATCAACTATGAAAATTGGTTGAATTGGTTATTTGGAAGTTATTAAATTATATGTGAGGTCTCTATTATGACAAAGAGGAGGAACTAGTGTGTACATGTCTGCAACAGTGAGTAACAAATAAAAACCTCTTCAATTTCTACATTCCCTTTGTTCTTGGGAGTTTTGTATTAGTTGAATTGGAGGTTCATATGATTTGACAGAATTCTATAACTATTTTAGTTGCTAATCAATGAGATTCATACTATGTTAAAGTCAGTATTGCACTAGTTACTGTTGACCCAAACATTCTTTATTTACATTTTTTACTATGGTAGAGTTTTAGGGAATGGAATTCATTCCATGAATAAATTGAAGGCCATGTATTCATGGGATGAAAACTTAAAATTTGCATTATTAAGTGACTAATTGTGCATATGCATATTTGTGTGGAATAAGAGTGTTCATAGTTAAAGAATAGTGTGAAAATATAACAAAGACGTGTGTAGTAGTAAATGATTTGTCTAAGAAAGGAGTGGGTTTTATGTGGAACACTTTAATAGGTAAAGTGAAGGTGAATCCATCACTAATTTGATGCAAGATCATGTGAAGATTAAACATTGAGGAAGCACTGGCAAACTAGGGTTTGGAGTCAAGATTAGGGGATTTGGGTGTTACAAAACCCTTGGGACTAATTTCTTTTGGAATTGACCTATTGATGGTATAAGAAGACACTATCTAGGAGTAGGAAGTATTAGGTGGAATATGTTATGTACGTCCTTCAAAAATAGAGACATTTTTTATGGATTGAAACAAAGCAATTGTTATGAATGTGCATTGGTCCAAAGTAGTCATATAAATTTTTTTTCTATGTTATAAAACTCTGTAAAGGGTATCTTGAAATGTCATTTTATTGGAATTACTTTGGGAGGAAGAAAGTTATGCCAACAACAAGTCTGCTACAAGGCTATTGGGTAGGTTATTAGGCCTTTTGGGTTCAGTTTAAGGAAGCTTTGTGAAGTGGGAGTATGGAATTGAAATAGATTCCTAAAAGTATCTAAATCCAAGTTAGTTGTGAGTCTATGGAACCAAAATAATCATTTAGAAGTATTGTGACAGACCTTAACAAGTCAAGTCTTTGAAGAATTTAAGGTTATCAAATATGTGCAAGTGCCTAGACCTCTAAAATTTGAAATTCACATTGTGTTTTTAAAAATACAACCTTCCCTCTACATCATAGATGTACATTTAGATTCATGATAATCATTAGATATAGATTCACAGCTTCTATTTTTCAATTTAAAATAGGGCTTGCCTTCTCCTGGAAGATGAATGACAATATTATCTTGTGATGCAATTGTTCCTCTTCACATATTGTAATGATAGCTCATACTAGGTTTCTCCTGATCATTGCATTCCTCGGAAGTTGGGATTTCAACTTGAATAGTTAGTAATAGATAAGGTAGACTAGGATCAGCTTCAAATTTGGAACTGTCAATTTTTTTGCACTACTCCTCTACTACTACAATAAAGCCTTCTTATATGCATAGATATATAAAAAAATTACATCAATCTCCTCATCTTGAATAAATAAAGAAAGCTAAGAAAAACATACTTTAAGAAGTGAAGGAAAATATTCATAGCTAAAACTCAAAATTGAATGAATGTGATTTGAACTTACAGTGGCAGTAAGAGTAAGAGCTCTCTTTAAGCTGATCGAGCCTAGTGTCCAAGGGGATTTTGGTGTAAGCCATAGATGCTACTATTTTTTTAAATGTCCACTAACAAATTCTACATTCCTTTACAATCTCACACCATACCTCTTCCAGCTTCATCATTTTCTCTTTTCTTCCTCTAAATACATAGAAAGACACAAAAATCTAGCACTATTCCTCTAAAAAATATTTCACCTCAAACATTTGACTAAACAAATTTGTACAAAAATCCTTACATCTTGTGTTAACAAATTTTTTTTGTGTACTATCCTTCCTAGTTGGCAAGCCCTCCACAAAATATTTTTGTGGACTATCCTTCCTAGTTGGCAAGCCAAGTTTGGCCAATACATCACCTTCCTTACTAGCCCTCTACAAATCATGTAGCACTATAAGACATATTTTCTATATTCACTTGTCATGATTATTCTTTCTATACATTCCTTATTTATTTCAATTTCCCTAACCTAGCCACTTAAATCTAAGTGAATTATTATATTTCTTTGAACTACTAAAATATTACAGGGTTCTATCAAAATTGTAACTGCATGAACACACTTTTAGAAGATTGTGTAGAATATGTGAACAAATTTATTACATTTTTTCCATTCTTTAGGTTTGTGTAAGTAGTTGTTTATGTCTTTGATAGAGGATAATGCATCATTTGGTTCAGTATTTGCCACTGGTAGAAGGAGAAGATCAAAAGGACAAGAGATTTTGAGGATTTGATGTAAGGATAAGTGTTAGATGATGCACCTAGTCATTTAATCTTTTATCTCTTTGATTTAGAATTTGTTAGTTTTTGGGGGGAAAAATCATTCAATTTCTCATAAATCTATAAAAACTTAAGGGACAGTTTGAATCATGGTAAGCCAATACTAGGTTTCTTGAATAGACAATTAAGATATTTAACTTATGGAGAATACATAGATTCTCTTCATAATCCACACTTCCTTGATATGTGGAATTGTAGACATTGTGGCCCAATTCCCATTGTTATCCTCAATCTCACATGACTAGATTGGATGCCTAAAATTTCCTTTCAAGCTCCTATTTTTGGGTATCTTTACAATCTATGTGATGTAGAGCATCATATAACTTGCCTTCAATCCTCAAGTCAACCATTAGGATTAAGGTATTTACCCAATCAAATCCATACTTTCTTAAACATCTTTAACATTAGAGGCATCTTTACTAAAGCAATATAGTCGTCATCAAATTCTTCAATAGGATTATAATACTTCACATCACTATCCAGTTCAAGGCCTTATTCAATAAAATAGTTGATTCATCCAACCATTTAGAATACTAATTTTTAAAAATAGTTTAATCCAAAAAATTGTACTACTTAAATTTAGGCTTGATGAGCCTTGATAATACTCTCAAACAAAATTCCACAAATTTGAAACTGATTTGAATTTAGGAAAATGTCTTCAACTTGTAGCTATATACACAATTAAGCTTGACTAAATCCTCACAAAAATAAATGCAACTCTTAGTCCTCCATGAATCCTTAACAAATGGCCATGAATGAGAGAAGTAATGCTTGAGAATAGTAGTTCAATGAATGATTCAAGCTCGCAAAACATATTTTTGGTTGAGGATGCAAGAAAAAATTGTCATGAATGTAAAAAATGACACCTATAGAAGAAGAACATTTTTTTTAGTAATGAAAACAAGCTTCAAATCATTGATTTTTGCCTTTAGATGGATTTCTCAATTGTTATTGCAGGTTAAAATGGAATTCTCTTTCATAAAGAAATCTATATTTTCCCTAGATAGTCTTTATAAATGTAGCTAAAAGTTTAAATGAATCCTTTTTCGTAAAAAAAAACTTGAAATGCTCTAGATGGGCTTGAACATCCATGCTACAAGCTACAAAATGACCATAGAAATATAAAGGTAGGATTTATGATTATAAGAACATGTCAAACATTGTATTAAGGTAGTGAAAAATGCATTTGTAAAGCAATGATGGTCTTTCTATTACTGAACACAAGTCAAAGACAAAAATCTAATAGCAATGATAAGGTTTCTAAATGATTTCGGTGAACTATTGAAAATTAGAAGTTCCTTCAAGATAACTAGAGTAGAAGGAAATGGAAAAATACTCTCTAGTACGACATTTTCCTAGGGAAAGTTGAAAATTTAATATTAGAAATTAGTTTACACTACTCTAATTACCACTCTTCTAGCCTTTCATAGTCGTAGAGAATGAATATGCATGTAAATGATTGCTTTTAAAACCATCGATAAATCCTATGAAGTCACCATAAAGGGAGGAGGAATGCATATGGAAGTAGCCATGGTCAACAAAGGAGGAGAAAGAGGTGGTCAACAACCATAGTTTTTACCAGTGTCATTAAACAAATGAATGGTTTCCTCACTTGGCCTTCTTCCTAGGAACCAAAAATCACAAATCTAGAGCAAATCAAACAACAAACTTCTGCCACTCAAACAACAGATTATTTCTCTGATTTTATTATTTTTCATTATGACCCTGATTTGGTCAAAATTTTGACCAGCTGAGGCATAAAAAACCTAATTTGGTCAAAATTTCTACAAACTTAGGCATAATGTTTTAAAAAAAAAATCATATGCCAATATGGTCTTTTGGTCAAAAAACAAGGGGAAATGTACTAGTGATTCAATCAAAAAGAATTTTATGGTGTGAATTAATGATCTTCATCAATATCCTTATGAATGCCTACTACAAACTTAAGAACATGGTAATTCTCAGGACAAATAAATATTGGCAAGCTACATGTGTGCTAGAAGATGGAGATAGTGTGGTCATAGATTTAACATATAAAAAATTATTTGCTTGATTTATAGCATATTACGGTAGGGTTCATGTACTAAGGATGCTGATGAAGCATGTAATGGAATGTGTTAGCTCAAGAAAATATTCATCAAGAAAAAAACCACACCCGTAGCTAAAATGGCACATGTGCAACAAAATGCCTCCAGAATTGATATACACTTTGTGGGATGAGAAATACTATAGTAGATAAGCATGCCCAACATGGAGAGTTTGTGAATTTTTTGACAACACATTTATAAAGAAATGTATGCAAAATTTGGAAGCATAGAGAATGTGATAGAATTGTTTGATCAAATGGTAGTCAAGGATTAACAAAGATATTATATAATAGTTTGACAAGACTGCTTGATAGAGTGTTCAGGGCATCACTTTGAAGCTGAAGTGATGACTATGTGAAAGAATGTCTCATGGAGATTTCTCCACATGGGATATTATGAATTTTTAATTTTAGGTGAACAGTACTAATTGGTAGCATGTTATTACAAATCTCAAGCATATAAACTTGGTGCTCGATGCATGATCTTGCATCATTTGATAACTCTTGCCTACTCCCACCATATTTAGAATATTGAAAGAATGCATGAATGTAATTAATTGGAAGGATTCATGGAGTATCAAGAATAAATTCAAGAAATATATTGAATCACACCATGAACACATGACTAAGGATATGTTCCAAACAGTGTTGATCACATTTTCAAATTAGCTATTCATAACGGTAGTATGGCTTAGTAAGTGAAATCACTCTACTATCATGTACAAAAATAACTTCCACCTTGAAAGTACCCCTAAAATTTTTGCAACACAAGGAGGCAGATGGAAAATGCTATCTCAACAAAATCAACATTTGGTTCTATTAAATTGAGAATGCTTGGTAAACATTGACTTTTGTCATTTTGGGTTAGTTTTGTAGAGGTTAATTAACCTCTTCTAAACTAAGTGTTTTGGAAGTAGTTGTTAACCAAAGTGGAGTAGTTCGTAACCTCCATGTTTACATAAGGAATCATCTTAACTTTGTAAAGGGGCTTTATAGACTTTGGAATAAGGGAAAACTTATGCTAAAATTTTTATGAGAAGACAAATTTTGGTAAATATGTAATAATTTTTTCTTTGAAATTAAAAATATGTTCTTGTTACAAGAAAATAAAATGAGAAATGTGTTCAAGTTCTTTTTTCTGAAACCTACATTGTTATAGCATAAAATAGTTGATTTATTCTATAGTGATTGTTTTCATGATATTGTGTGAATTTTTATGAATCATGAATCAGCATGGTAACAATGGCCATTTTCAAGTGTAGTTCTTAATTGTCTTTATTATCAGTTTATGTTAATTCAAGAAAGCCGTGAAGCCATCTGCTGAATTTTTCATCAATAGATTTCTCTCTATCTTTCAAAGTTTTAATTCATTTATGTTGAAAAATAAAATACATCCATCATACGAGGGAGTTGCCCCTCTCAAATGCAGAGGAAGTTTGTAATTTGGTAATAATCTATTTTATTCTCTCCAACTGTTGGCATAGTTGTCACTATTCATAGGGAAAATTCAGTTAATTTTAGAATTAAGTATCAAATTGAAAAATCTATTTACCAACAGATTTATGGTGACTCTACTAGAGATACAAACAAGAAAGATTAATTAGTCACCTATAATGAAGCAAGATGGTTTTGCCACATGAGATTGTGCTTCTAGGTCTCCAACTGAATCTTGGTTTCCAAGACACGTAGGAAGATATAATTTTAGGTTTGAACACTCTAGCTTGGAGGTGTAGACAAAGTGCTTAATAATATCATCAAGTAAATCAAGTTCTAGAAGAAGAAAAATTTAGGGAAATGTTTCAAAGAGCTCCTATTGGTCAAAACATTATCATCATTGAAAGGATAGTTGTTATTACAAGAAGGAATAGGCAAAATATTTATCGTATCCAAGGTCAAGTAAATAATAATCAGTAAGTTGGCTGATAATAGTTACCTTCCCTTGAATGAAGGTTAGCAAATGCATTTAGAAGATTGAATATTGGTAGTTGTATGTAAGGTTTGAACTCAAAACATGGTTTGGTACAAAGGGAAAGTGGAAAGTTATAGTGATAGTGAAAGTGATGAGGAATACTTTTCATACCCAAAGAAGTAGATTCCTGATGAGCCTCTATAAGTTGAATTATTGAAAAACTTCTATGGATGCAATAGGGTAGATCCTAGAATGGTTCATCCCTACTTACTACAAATTTTTCAAATGATCAAAGAAGATGATGGAAAAGATTATGGGTTACTTTCTCATGATCATGAGTCTTTATTTGAAAAAGGTTCAGTATATAAATGTAAATAAGGCCTTGATGAAAAATGTCTTTCATCTAAATCAACAATGAAGAATAATTGAAATGTCTCTCATTCACATGTCTCTCAATGAAATCAGATTTTCATCAATCCTAAGAAAGGTAGCTTCTTGAAGAGTTTCTATGGTGGATGAAAACTAGATCCAAAAAGATCCATCTATCTTTTCTCTAAACCTTGCAAAATATAGATGAAGAAGATGGTAAACATAATCATTTTTTCTCTTATAAGCCAAAATCTTTTTTAGAGAGAAGTTCCACATGAGAGTATAAGGAATAATTTGATCAAAAAAATCATTCATGTGAGTCAAGGATGGATAATGGTGGCAAAAAAAGTGTCCCAACACTTTCATGTATTTCACATCAAAATTATACTTCCATTTATCTCAGTTAAGTTGAGCTTTTAAAAGGCTTCTATGGAAATGCACACGTTAGAAAGCAAAACATCTCTTGATCCAAATGTTAGAAAGCACTCATTTAAATCTTCATGCATGAAAGAAGATGAGGATTCTATGTCTAATCAAGGAGATGGTCGAGAAATGGAGTCTATAAGAGAAGAAGGGTCTACTAATTTTTCAAGGCATGACCATGTAAAATTTAAAATCCAAGAGAAAGTATTAAATCAACTTGATCCTAATTAGAAAGAAAAAGACATATCAAAATCTCAAGAAACTACACAATATATGATTGAAGATGATGGAAATGTGGATTGAGCTGAATTTCATACTAGTTCTATTCCTACTTGGTGCCTCAATGCTTAAGATGATGACTTATTATGTCAAGAAGATCTTCCCGCTCATCCTTCCATGAACATTTAAGGTGATGAATCTATTGACAACACCAACACTTCAAATGTTATGACACAATTTGAAGCCACTACCATTTGTGGAGATAAAAGTTCCAATGAACCATTACAGATATCTACTTTTCCTATTGAGATGGAGACCTTTACATTTGATGAAATTGATGAACTTGTTATCAAAAGATTGGTTGATCAAAAAGATAGAAAACCGCTTCAAGGAGAAGAAGATGAATCATCTAGGCTTTATTCTTTATCATGCATGATACAATAATATCAAACTCTAACATTTCATGAAAGATATCTTGGAGAAGAATGAATGATTCAAAAGGACATATATATCATTGAACATATTGAAAATGAAAGCTATATGGATATTATGACAAGTTCCTCTAATCCAATGGAAGTGCAATTAAAATCCTATGGATCATAAAAAGTTCAAGGAAATCCCTTTTTAAGTATTTTCATCAAATAGGAAATCCTATGTCAAAGATCTTCTATGAGAAGAATAACCACGATTAAAGAAGTAATGAGTGAGTAGGGAATCTGATAGAGAAATTTGATGAAGGAAGATCCTATGATGTGTTTACACTAAGCTTGTGCTCAAAAGCCTTGTATGGTAATTTCCTCTATGAAGAAAATGTTTACTTTAGTCCTTTATTCTTAGAGGAAGGCATTTCTATTGAAGATTCCCAAGTGGGTGTTCAAAGAAAAGGTTCAATGGCCATAAATCCATAGGTCACTTCCCATCACAAATTATATGAAGACATTCCCATATGAGGTTTGATCTCTTCTAGTCTTAACCACCAAAAGGTCCTTTTGATACAAAATTTTGATATGATGGAAGGGAACTAGAAGTTATGACTAGCCATGTTAACAATGGTATCAATGTAACTTGAAAGTGCCTAAAGGTTCATGATGATCTTTTAGAAGAGGAGGAAGAAGAAATGGATCATAGAAAGATTCAATCTAAGACAAATGTGTATCTGTGTTGGAATAATTAAATAGAATATTCAACCATAATCATGCCAATGGAAAAGAAAGAGTGTCTGGTGTCAGAAACGAATTCAAGACCTTATGATGACCAACTACTAGAAACTCAAGTAGAAAGTTTTCCAAGGACAAGAGAAGATCTTAAATGCATTAAGAAACTTGAGAGCCTTATACTTAAACTCTTTCAAAATAAATTCATCAATGACATGTAATAGGAAGCAAATTGGATTTTGAAGTCTGAGATTTTGTCTGAAGCCTGGTTATTTGGATGCATCCCTTTATATAGAGATGTGGAGCATGCTAGGAATCTTAGAATTAAAATCCAAGGAGTGGACTTATATTTGAGCCCAGGAGAAATTGAGAGTTTTCACATGTTAACATTTCATGGTATTTATTTTCCCCAACTAGTAAATGAATTTGCATGATTATACCTTGACTCACTGAGGGTAGGGAAGTGTGTCGTGTGCGTAGTCTAGTGAGGGGTTTTTGATGTGTTGTTTTGTTGTGCCTGGTCTTCCTTTCAATTCTCTTGGTTTTGGTGTCAATTTCTCCCTTTAAAAATTGGTTCCTCATGTGACTCTATAGCGTAATGGATAATGCATTGATCCAGTTTCTCTGGATTCGAGCTTTGTCCCTATGAGTCATTAACCCTAGATAGAGCTAGTTGTTGCCTATATATTAAAATTGCTCCAAATTTTCAAAACTCCTTGTCATCTCAATTATGTTTATTCCTTGGATGCACCTTTTTTTAAAGGTTAAATGATTCTTCTTCTCAATCATTTAAAGAAAATTTTCCATTCAAATATCTTTGGCTCATTCCCAGCTTCATTCTTCTTTTTTAATTTTTTTATTCTAATACCCAAGTCTCAAGTTATCAAAGGTTAATAAAAGGCATTGAAATACATGTTTTCAACCAAGTCATCAACCATTAACCAGTAAAGAGGTTAAGGTTTACGGTCCAAAACACATGTTCCAATTTGAAATTTTGACATCTCCATCTAGAAATGGTTAAGATAAATTTCCAAAACGTGTATTTTCCACTGAATCATTGACCTTAACCTCTCATCCAAAAATATTAACATTGGAGTTCAAATAATATATTTTGAATATGGTTATTAACCTCCTTTGAGTGATAAAAAAAAGAATTGAGAACTGGATCATCTTAGATGCAAGTGCCAAGATAGCAAAAGGATGGGTGTCTTAGTCAAATATTGGAAAGTGAATGAGATACTTAGATGTTTGGATCAAATACTCCTCAAGTATTCTAGATTTTGAGATCATCAATGAAAGATTTATCTTATGGAATTACCTTTAGATCATCTTACAAAGTGCCTCAAAGAAAATGAGAATCTTAAATCTAATGAATTTCACAGGTCAAAGCATGTCTTCTAATGGACTACAAGTATTGTTGGATATGCATAATATGATAGGTTCAAAACCAACACAAAAACACTTATCAATTACCATCAGCTTGTGGAACAAGGCATGAATATCTATCAATATGTAATGGATAGAAAAATGGATACAATTTACAACTGTAGAAAATGACTAACACAAGTTTGGGATAGAATTCATCAAAGTGTTTAATGAAATGTATTGTGTGGATGAAAACATTATAATCTACCCAACTAGCAAAGTTCTATTTTGAAAAACCTCATACCAGCTAATAGAATTATGTTCAAGTTAGTTTAGATTTTCTTAAGATGACACATTTCTGTGAGATGAAAGAGGTGGTGTGGAAATTATTTGACAGAATGTCTCGATCATCATAGACAAGCTTGCCATCCATTCAAATGTTCTAGCCTATTGCAGAGGATATATCGATAACTTTTTTCTAGAACTCACATTGAAGGAAAATTTATGTGCACATATCATTTTCTGAATCATAATCAAGTATGTGGTTCTGAATTGTAAGGAAACTCAGGTGTGAAAAAAAATTCCTACACTAGTCTCTTAAGGAAATTATTCTACAAATTCTTTTTAAATCCTTACAATTTCATATTCACTTTTGCTAAAACAACAATATTGCAATCAACCATGAATATAGAAAATAGATAGAGAAATAATAACACATAAATGCAAAGTTATACCAGTGGGGAAAAATCTTTCAGTAAAGCAACCCCACCCCTCAAAAACCTACATAGTATATTATCTTCAACTCAAAGGTTACAACACACTTATAGTGCAAGCTTTTTTAGGACATAGAAGACTTATCCAGTAGCAACCAACAATACACTACTCACACTTGACTATCTATAGCCCTCAAAGGTCTCATATAATGTATTTTCCATTTTCAGGGCATATTCTAGAGATAGCTCTTATGTGTCATAGGAATCTGTCATAACTATTTCAATCATGATTTCCTTACACAATTGAATCTTCCAAAGATAGCTCTTATGTATCATAGGAATCCATCATAACCATTTCAGTCATGATTTCCTTACACACAATTAGATATTCCAAAGATATCTTTTATGCATCATAGGAATTCATCATAACTATTTTAGTCATGATTTTGTTACATACAATTCAAGATGCCAACACATGCAAGTGAAGTGACACATCAACATGCCAACTAGACATGTACACTCACACTTAATTACATTATTTGAAAAAAATACATTTATAGAACAAATAATAAGACTATGAATTATCCAAGGTTGAGACACCTTATTCCTAACATTCTCCCACTTTTTGAACACCTTGAAAAAGCAATAGGAACATAACAAGAACTAACCTCTATAGGTCAAAAGGCCCATAGACTCCGAACACCACTTAAACTTCTTTGTGTCTACTGGTTTTGTCAATGCATCTGCAATATTCTTTATAATATCTACCTTCTCCAAATTTACCTTTCAATCTTCCACCATATCTCTCACAAAGTGAAATTGCACATCAATGTGCTTTGTTCTAGCATGGAAAGTTGGATTCTTTGCAAGGCAAATAGCACTCTAACTATTAAAACAAATAGTAATCTATCCTGCATCAATACCAATATCATAATGCAATCTCCTAAGCCAAATGGCTTCCTTAAAGCATGAATAGTAGCCATGTACTTAGCTTCTATAGTGAAAAAAGAAACCATAGGTTGCCACTTACTCATCCAACTGATGGCACCACCAAACATAGTGAACACATAAACACTAAATGCAAAGCTTCAAAAGAGTTACCATGATAAAAAATGGAGTAATCTGATGTACCCTTCAAATATGTTAATACTCACTTAACTATATCCCAATGTACCCATCCACAATTAGCCATAAATCGGCTTAGAACTCCCACTACTTGGGCAATGTCTGGCCTATTATAGACCATAGCATACATAAGACTACCAACAACACTAGCATAAGGTACTCTACTCATGTCCTCCAACACACTAGGAGATTTTGGACAATAATATACATATAACTTTGTTCCCATAGAAATAGGAACAAACAATGGTCTACAATCTGCCATGCTAAATCTTTCCAACACAAACTTCACATACTTACTTTGAGTCAACCAAAGTTTTTTGTTTGACCTATCTCTACTAATTTCCATTCTCAAGATGTACATTGCTGGCCCAAAATCTCTCATCTCAAACTGTGTTGATAACTGAGATTTAAAATCAGAAAGCATACCCTTACGCTTCCCAAATAGCAACATATCATCAACATATAATGACACAATAAGAAAGAAATCATTTTCAAATCTGAAATAAACACAATGATTGGATTTTGATCTTAAAAATCCAATTGACAACACAAAGGCATCAAACTCAAGGTACCACATCCTAGGAGATTTTTTTAAACCATACAAAGACTTCTTTAATCTACAAACCAAAGATTCTTTACCTTTAACAATGTAGTGCTTAGGTTGTGACATATAAATCTCTTCCTCCAAATCACCACTAAGGAAAGTTGTCTTCACATCCATCTGTTCTATCTCTAAATTATATGATGCAGCAAGAGATAAGAAAAACCTAATGGATGTCAAATTTTCAACAATAGAGAATATTTCACCATAATCTATTCCCTCTACCTATGAATACCCCTTTGCAACCAATCTATCTTTATACCTTTCAACACTACCATCTGCACAAAATTTCTTCTTGAAAACCCATTTTCTACCAATAGGTTTCCATCCTTTAGGCAAAGGTACAAGGTCCCAAGTTGTTTTTTTATCCATTGAAGCCATCTCATCATCCATGGTCTCAATCCAGGAACCTGTATCTTCCATATCCAAAGCCTCCTTTATAGATCTAGGCTCATTTGTGTTAGTAATCAAAGCAAAGGCACAACTGGAATCTAACATAGAATAACCAAACCTTTATGGCTACTTTCTTACTCGTATGGTTCTCCTCAAGGGCTGAGGTTGAGGTTGGTCTTCTTCTTCTTCTAAACTATCAGAGCTACTAAAGCTCTCCTCATCATTAGACCCAACATGATCTTTTTGTTTACTATTCTCAGGGGTAGGAGGCAACTGAAAAATATCTTCCTTCTTTTCTTTTTCATCTAGTTGTAGCACAATAGGAGAAGATGTTAGCTCTTTGAAAATAACATTTCTACTATACAACACCTTACTAGTCACAGGAGCCCAAAGCTTGTATCCTTTCATATCAACACCGTATCTGAAAAAAATAGATTTAACAACTTTGTTTTCCAACTTAGATCTATTCTCCTTTGGAACATGTGCATAAGCTTCACAACCAAAAAATGAAGATGTCTAATTGAAGGCTTCTTACTAGACCACACCTCCATGGGTATCTTACCAACAAGAGCTGATGTAGGAGATCTGTTAACTAGATAACAAGCTACGACAACAACTTCAGTCCAAAACTTTCATTCAAGACCTGCTCCACTAAGCATACTCCTAGCCTTCTCCATTAGTGTCCAATTCATTCATTCTGCAACTCTATTATTTTCTGGGGTTTAAGGTGTTATCTTACACCTCTCAATACCTCATTCTTTATTGAACTATTCAAACTCTACTAAGAAAAACTCACCACCATTGTGAGTTCTCAAACACTTAATCTTCTTACTAGTCAGATTCTCTACAAGGACATTAAATTCCTTGAACCAACTAAAGACTTGTGTCTTAATTTGTAGGAAATAAATCCATGTCTTTCTATTGTAATCATCTATGAAAGATAGAAATAAAAAGACTTGTAGATTGAAGGAACTTTTACAGGACCAAATACATCAGAATGAATGGATCCAAAATATCAAAAGATTTGTAAGAACTAGAGTAAAATTGAACATGATTTTGTTTACCATAGACAAAATATTTAGAGAATTCAAACTCAAGATTACAATCATTTAACCCATCAACGATGTTCTTGTTCTTGAGGGGTCTAAGACCCTTCTCACCAATGTGGCCAAATCTCATATGCCCAACATTTTCTTTTCTACAGGAAGCTTTCCTTCCAATGTCTTTGCACCCTTAGCTACACATGTTGCATTGCCATCAGAACCAATAACCATAATATTTTTTACTACTTGTTCAGATGGTGGGGATGAAATGACAACTTCTCTCTTCTTTGAAATAGAACAGTGATTGAACTGAGAAATGGATGCATCAAGTTGAAAAAACAACTTACAACCTTAGCAAGCACCATAGAAATCACCATTGCTCCTCTCATCATCTTACATCCATCTTTAGAAAAACCAACTTACACACCTACATCATTCAACATACTTATAGATAATAGGTTTTGTTTCAAACCATGGATGAGCATAACCCTATTGATCCCCTTTACTCATCCATTGAAGAATCTAATAGCGACCCATCCTCATCCAAATGTATTTAGGTAAGAATCATCACCCAAGTACACCTTTCCACCAATAAAAAACTACATACTTTGAGAACCAGCTTTGATGAGAGGTCATGTGGAAAGAAGAACCATAGTCCATCAACCACACATCATTAGATGCATGCACTGCTAAGGCTACAATGAAAGCATCACCATTTTCTTGAGATTTTTCTAAATCTAAATCTGAGGCCTTCTTCTTCTTCTTTTTCTCTTTACAATCTTTATGAAATTTCCTAGTCTTATCATAGTTCAAACATTTTGCCTTGGAATTTTTGGGAGTCTTTGATTTTCCATGGGATTTAGATCTACCCTTTCCAAACTTCTTGTCATTTTGCTTTCCTCTATCACTGGATCTACTGTGAATAGTAAGAGCTTCCTTTTCTAAATTTGATGACTTTCTCCTTGTCTCCTCAAATAATAGTGAAGACACCACATCATCCATTCTAAAAGTGAATAAAATGCTTTCAAGATCCATCACAAGATGGTCCCATGAATCTAGCAAGGAACATAACAGGGTTATATAATGATCCTTCTCCTCTATCTTGATACCAAATGATTTCAACTACACAATTAGTACATTAAAAGCATATAGATGATCTATAGTAGATCCTCCTTCCTCCATTCTTAGAGAATATGGCTTCTTACTTAGGAATAACTTGTTCACCAGAGATTTGGCCTGATACAAAGACCCAAGCTGTGTCCACAAATTGTTTGTGGTCTTCTCATCAAGAACATTAAGGAGAACTAAATTAGCTAGATAGAGTCTAATGACACCCTTAGCTTTTTAATCTTTTTGAGATATTGTTGTGGGTCTCACATCAAGAGAATTCATGTCCCTTAGATCATGATCTTCAAGAAAGTCTTCCATCTTAAGTTTTCAAAACTCAAAATTACTGCCATTAAATTTCTCCACCTCCATTTTTATGTATGATTAACTAGCCATGTCAATCTGCAAATAAGATTTAGAATGCTCTGCACAAAACTCCCACTTAACTTGAGATTAGCTAAAAAAACCCTACCCAACAACTAGGATGAAAAGTTGATCAAGCTCTGATACCACTTGTAAGGAAACTCAGGTGTGGAAACAACTTCCTACAGTAATCTCTTAAGGAAAGTATTTTGCACATTCTTTTTAAATCCTTACAATTTCAAATTTACTTTTAGTAATACAACAATATTGCAACCAACCTTGAATATAGAAAATAGATAGAGAAATAATAACACATAAACAAAAAGATATACCGTTGGGGAAAAACCTTTTGGTAAAACAACACCACCCCTTTGAAACTTGCACAATGTATTATCTTCAACTCAAAGGTTACAACACACTTACACTACAAGCTCTTTTAGAAAATGGAAGAATTATCAAGTAGCAACCAATAATACACTACTCACACTCTACTATCTAAAACCCTCAAAATGCTCATATAATGTGCTCTCCATTTTTAGGGCATCTTATAAAGATAGCTCTTACACGTCATAGGAATTCATCATAACCATTTCAGTCATGATCTCCTTACACACAATTAAATCTTCAAAAGACAGCTCTTATGAATCATAGGAATCTGTCATAACCATTTGAGTCATGACCTTCTCACACGCAATTAAATATTCCAAAGATAGCTCTTACACATCATAGGAATCCTTCATAACTATTTCAGTCATGATTTACTTACACAAAATTCAAGATGTTGACACATGTAAGTGGAGTGACACATCAACATTCCAACTAGACATGTACACTCACACTTAATTACTTTATTTGAAAAAAATTACATTTACAAAACAAATAATAAAAATAGGAATTTTCCAAGGTTGAGACATCTTATTCCTAACATGAATCATTTTTCTACTTTCCATAATCACAAAATGCTAAGTTTGAACATGACATTACCCCACCAATAGATCCATGTGAGCTATCTATTTTGTCTCAAATGTATCTTGGCCGAAAAGTCATCCAAATTTAGATTCTCATCCTTCTCATCCTTGGCCATTGACAACCTACATACATAATGGGGTGTCATATGCATAGTCTAATGCATTATCTAGAGCCTCAAGAAATGACACGTGTAATAAAATGCCTCTAGAATCAATGTGCACTCTATGGATGAGAAATACTATAGTAGATAAGCATTCCCAATATGGATAGTTTGTGAATTGTTTGCAATCATAGAGAATGTGATTATATTGTTTGATCAAATGGTAGTCAAGGATTAACAAAGATATCATAGAATGATCTGAGAAGACTACTTGATAGAGTGTCTGAGGCATTACTTTGAAGCTAGAGTGATGATTGTGTAAAAGAATACCTCATGGAAATTTATCCACATGGGATATTATGCTTGGAAAATTTATGGTGAATAGTAATAATTGATAGCATGTTATTTAAAATCTCAAGCATATAAACTTGGTGCTCGATGCATGATTCTGTATCCTTTGCTAACTCTTGCCTACTCCCACCATATTTAGAATATTGAAAGAATGCATGAATACAATTAATTGGAGGGATTCACGAAGCATCAAGAATAAGTTCTTGGAAGATATTAAATCACACCATGAGAACATGAGTAAGGATATGTTTTGAAGGGTGCTAATCATATTTTCAACTTAGTTGTTCATAAGGGTAGTATGGGTTATTTAGTAAAATCACTCTACTATCATGTACAAAATAACCTTGCACCTTAAAAGTACCCCTGAAGTTTTTGCTACACAAGGAGGCAGATGGAAAATGCTATCTCAACAAAATCAACAATTGGTTCTATCAAATTGAGTAGGCCCTATAAACTTTGACTTTTTCATTTTGGATTAATTTTGTAGAGGTTAATTAACCTCTCCTAAATCATGCATTGGGGAAGTAATTATTAATCAGAATGGAGTAGTATTTAATCTCCATGTCTATATAAGGAATCATCTTAGCTTTGTAAAGGGACTTTATGGACTTTTAAATAAGGTAACACTTATGGTAAAATTTTGATGAGAGGACAAATTTTGGAAAGTATTTCAAATATTGTGTGAATGTTTATGAATCATGAATCAACATGATAATAATGACCACTTTCAAGTGTAGTTCTTGATTTTCTTTATTATTAGTTTATATTAATTAAACAACACTATGAAGTCATGTGGTGCATTCTTCATCAATAGATTTCTCTCTATCTTTTAAATTTTTAATTCATTTATGTTGAAAAATCAAATACACCCATCATACAAGGTAGTTGCCCCTCTCAAATGTGGAGGGATATTGTAATCTAGTAATGGTTAGTTTCAATCTCTCCAAATGTTGGCACATTTGTCACTGTTCATAGTGTGAATAGGGTCAGTTTTAGAAGTAACTATCACAACAACCAACCTATTTACCAACAAGGCCTTTTCATCTTTCTTAATTTTGTTATTGAACTTTGAGTTTTATGCATGAATCTATATTAATTGTCATTTTTAACTCTAAAATGAAGGATTCCCCTACCCTATATCAATTTATCATTCAATAATTTCATTTATGTTAATTCATATCTTGACAATATAAGCATAGAAAAACATTTTTAACACACATCTACATTATGCATACATATTAATTTAAAAAGGATAGTGGTAGGCATGGGATCAGTGTAAGGTAAATTACATGCGAAAATGTCTTCCTAATGCTATTTTATAGGGTTAATTCTAAAGAGTTAATTAATTCTATGACATTGAGATACACTAGAAAACAAGAAAATAGAAAATAACAAAAACACAAGACTAACACAAGCACCAGATTTACATGAGAAATACTTTTAAGAAAAACCCACAAACCAATAATAGGAACAACTTCTTTTTATTAGACTAATCAATATTGTAAACAATGAACTACCAATTCTTGCACAGAAACAAACCTTATTACAATAAACCTAATTTAGAGTCCTGCCATATATAATTCATAATGATTCCTGTAGTCGTTTATGCATGTTTCAATTTGTTTAATGAGTCCTATAGTCATTTAGGCATGTTTTTGAAATAAAAGCAGCCGAAACAAGGGGACTAGCTGATTACAAATAAGTTGGTCGACTACCTCCTAAGAACCATCAGAACATGTTTCTGCATGGCATATGATGATCCATAAAGGGAAATAAATAAATAAATACCCCATTTCAAACTTCCAATTTTCAGGCCATGAGTAATAATTATTACCCATACCAAGCCTTTACTCCATACCACATAAGCATCAAGTACATTTCAACCCTGCTAGCTCCACAACACTATACAAAGTAACTAGCTAGGATTCCTCATTTTTCATTTCTTTATTCACTAACTCCCTCACCAAATTTGGCAGGGCATTCAAATTCCTCCAACATCTTAGCCCCTTTAGCTTTAAGTCGATTGCTGCCATACCATTACTCACACTATTTCCCTTCCAAAAAGTGTGATTCAAATCAAACCTATTGAGGGTGGCCAATAGGTACTTGATATCATCAATTATCCATTTGATATCCCATCCCTCCCACATATTGCCTTTAACAGTCTCAATAATAACTTTAGAATCGACTTCAACTTCCACATCCCTCCATCCCTCATTAATGACTAACTTTATACCCCAGTACAAGGTCATCACTTTTGCTATATTATTTGAAACTTTCCCTAATGGACAAGCATAAGCGAACAAAATCCTTCCCTTATAGTCCTAGACTATCCCTCCACCCATTGATCCCTCCTTTTTGGCAGCTCTATTAAAATTTTGATTGACCTAGTTAGTAGGTTGGGGTTTTGATCAAGTTCTCTTTCTAGCTATAAGATTAAAGTTATCAATCTCCATAATCCCTTCCACCAAAAACTAACAATTTTCCATTCTAACCTCCAAGGTAGAAGGGCGGAACACTAGTTTTCTCCAATTATTATAGCTGATATTTTCAACTATCAATTTGAAGACCATTTCCACCACAACCTTCTCCTGCCTCTCCTCATTTATGAACACCTTGTTATTTTTCTCCTTCAAAATACCCCAACATACCCTGGGGGGAATGATCTTTCGCAAGTTGATAAGCAATGGGTGGGTAAAGGGGCCCTACCAGTTCACCAAATGTCCCATATCCTCATTAAACACCCAATTCACCTCCAAGTTCTAAAGAATTCTCCCCCACAACTTAGAAGCAAAACTACAATGTAGGAATAGGTGGTTGATGCTCTCCTCCTCCCTCTTACACATATGGAATTTATTAGGTATTTGGAACCCCCTCTTCACCAAGTTGTCAATAGTGAGAATTTTCCCATGAATGGTGGTCCACTAGAAAATGTCGATCTTCATGATTAAGTAGTTAAGCCAAATGTTTCCATAGTCATTAGGTTCAAGAGATTTATCAAACATTAGCCTGTAGGAAGGTTTAACCAAGAATTCCCTAGACAAGGTGGCCTTCCAAATGAACTCATCATTTTTATCCCTTCCTCAGATCCTATACTCTACCATCAAAGAATTTATAGCTCATCAATCAAGTCCCTTCCTTTCAAATCATTCTATTACAGTCTCAATTTCTTCCATTTTCTTCCTGGGCCAATATAATTACCAACCATACTACTCCCCATGTCCTGGAGTTTATATCAGAGAGAACCAAACATTTTTCTTGACAAAGGTTTATCTATAAGCCATGGATCCTCCCTAAAATTAATTTAGTTACCATTCCCCACAAGCCACCTTACTCCCTTCTTCATACAGGTTCTATTTTCACAATGTTACCCCAAATTTTAGAGCCCATAGGAAGATCATTTATCTAGGTACAGTGAGAGAAATTAAGATTACCAAGGTACTTAGCTCTCATAATATTAGACCAATTAGATTATCCCTTTGTTAGATTCCACTCCATCTTTGTGAGAAGCACATTGTTCAGATCAGTCATCTTCCTAACTCCCAATCCTCCCCTATATTTAGGTTTATAGACTGTATCCCAACTGACCAAGTTTATTTTTATCTTCTTGATTCCCCTAGACCAAAGGAAGTTACATTGAATTTTCTCTAATTTATTAGCCATACATTGAGTGATTTAAAATAAACATAGGAAGTACATTGACAATCCTTGGAGAGAGGAGATCAGAAGTTGTAGTTTGCCTACACTATGCATGTTACAATTCATTATAGAATTCAATATTTTGAAATTGATAACTCCCTTTTCTTTTTCATCCATCTAGTAGACCAAACTACCTGGGCCGACATCACTCTAGAGGTGAATGCTAGAATTGTTTATGTATAGGCTTCGCCATGACATTCATTTCCTCAACTCACTGCACAACACTTTTACCTTAATACCACCATGTGGCCCTTGTATACAGGCCTTGTATACCACCACCAACTTCAACATACTCATTTTTCAAAGTTCACTATACTATTTATACCAAACAATTAACCAAATTAACCATACACTATGCAACATCACTATACAATGTGCCATTAAAGAGTCTAAGTCTACATGTATACATTTGAGTCTCACTATACATAGTTTGTCTTACTATACACAACACTCTGCGTACCAAATTTACCATTCATGTAGCATGATCATACAACCAAATCATTTTATAGACATCGATAATGCTTGTGCTTTCTATACACTTCATTGTAAATACTAAACTACTTAACAATCATATCAACAGAGTTACTTAACAAGTTCATAGATGTCATTCAAACATCTCACATTCATTTTAATACCTATAATTTATACAACTTGAATTCAAAATGAAGAACATATACAATCTATTATGTAGAGTCTCAGGCCTCAATTAAATATCTTCCACACATACATGAAGAAGCTCTTACTACAAATGTAATTTTGGTCTAATATGAATCCATTCAATAATATTGTGGAATCATGGGAACAATCTCATAGCATCAATAACATCAAAAATGTATCAAGCATGTACCATGTCCTCTCTAGTATGTATCAAGTGAATGGATTCTAGTCTTCTTGTCGATCGTACTAACCAAAAATTCTTCAATAGCAAGAGAAAACATCACCTCTATCTCTATGTATCCATGGGAACCTACTATTGATCTATTTATAGCAACTCCAACAATAACATAGTAATATCGTGAAGCATCTAGAAAGTGATCAATATACTCAACATAGATAAATCATCACAAGATCAATGTCAAAATGAAAAGACAATCAACACCTTTATCAAAGATTCTACTAATCCCTCAAGGTTTCAACATCTTCAATAATAGGAAGATAAACATCTTTATGCATAAATTCTACAAAAGTTTAAAGATTCTTATGAGGACATTAGACACCTTCCATGATGTACAATACTAATGAGCAACATTCATTAAAAAATTAATATATACATCACTACCAACAATTCCCACTATATTTTGATGTCAAGTTATACATGGCATCATTACAAAAATATTCAACATGAAGATTGAATTATTCCAACCATTTATCTTTAGATGGAAAATTAGAAAAAGTAGTAGTACTAGCATCTTCATCATCACACTGAGGAGACTCATAATAAAAAAACTCTTCTTCTTCTTCTTCTTCTTCTTCTTCTTGCAATCCTTCTAAATATGGCAGGTCAGTCTACCCATAATTGTAACACTTCCCTTTGGACATCTTTGAAAAATATTCAAACTTCATGTCCTTATTTTTGTCCTTCAATCTATCATGAATGACAAGAGAATCTTTAGTCACATCATAATATTGTCTCTACATCTCATCTGACATAAGTGTGATAACAACTACATCCATTTTAAATTGTGTGGTAGAACTTCTAATGACCATCAGAAGGTGGTGTCGTAAATCAAGCAAAGAACTCAAAAATGACTTACACCACTCCTATTCATTAATGGACACACCAATAAATGTTAGTTGTGCGATAATCCTACAAAACTCATTTAGATGACTTTCTCATTTGATCCTTTTTCCATCTTTAGAGAGTATAAATTCTTTCTCAAGAAGACCTTATTTACCAAAGAGTTTTCATAATAAATTTTCCCAACATCTTCCACAAAGAATGTGTAGTTTTCTCTTCATAGACATTCAACATAACATAATTTGCAGTCTTCAACCTTATTAGTGCTATAGCCTTTTGATCTGTTAGATTCTAATCTTAGTACTTAATACCTTAAGGCTTGTTACTAGACACAATGATCCAAAGATCTTGATCGACTAGCATATCTTGAAGTTTAAGTTTTCAATACTCAAAGTTTGTGCCACAAAAATTTTCAATCTCTACTCTTGTTATCGCAACTTTTAGATGAACACCTTCCAAGCTACTTCTAATACAAAATTTGAGAAAATGACCAAAACTATAGAACAAGGAAAATAAATTGTTTGTAGCTACATTGATGGTCCAAATCCATCCCTCCTCTTCTTCTCTCCTTGACCCTGCTAACCCTAAAAAAATTTTTACTGAGAAGGTGTTGGGTATTCTATTTCCACTACCCCACACTTAGGTAAAAGCTCTTACTACATCCATGGGCATATCATCTATGTTCTTGATGAGACTATTGAAGCAATGATGACTGATTTAGGGCTTACCCTAGTTGGGAAATGACCCCTATTCAGGCCTTCAATGGAGCAACTCAAAAAATGGGCAACCTCAATGTGGACTCTAAAAAGGAGTTTCAAGATCAGTTCCCTAATAAATGGCTTGTTTGTTTTCTCCTTTTCTTGTGAAGAGGACCTCTCCTATATTCTTGCAAATGACCACTGGTCTTTGGTAGTAAACCTAAGAAATGTCCTTAATATTTGCAAATGGAAACCTAAGTTGCACCCAACCCTTCAATTAGGAAATTATGGCCCAATGTGGGTATGATTGTCGGCTTTACTCCTCAAATTTTGGTATAATGTGGTCTTTAAAGGTATAATATATTCTTTTGGTTCACTTTTGGCAATTGAAAAAGTCACGTAAACAAAATCCTACCTCTTGTTTGCTAGGATATGTGTCAGGGTGATAGTTAATCAATTTCTTCATGTGGAAGTCACTATTGAATCCAAGCTAGGGTTCTTTGTCGAAAACATGTTCTATGAAAATAAAAATTTATTGTGTTTGAGATGTAAAAGGTTTAGGAATTTGGATGTGAACTATATTGGCAAGTTGTCTAAGTTAGAATCATCTATTATGGCTCCAGCTAATAGATTTGAGAAAGATGATTTTAACCCACCCCTACAGTAGGAGATCCTAAGTGCATGAATGGTTAGGAAGGAGGGGATGGATATTTGAGAACCTTGAGCCCATGGATTTGAGGCTTGCTCAAGAGCTACAAGACCTTTTCCATACCTATAGGATCCCCCTCGATGGAGTTGAGACCTCCTCAGTGTGGAAACTTGCACCCTTGTGGGAGTTTACATTTAAGTCTACTTATATGTGTTGTATGTAGGGGGGGGCCTAGGTTGATTGGAGAAAATCTTGGCACCCTTGGATCCTACTAAAGATAAACTTCTTTTGGTTGATAGCTTTACGTGGGTCAATCCTCACTATTGATAACCTCCAGCGTAGTGGGTCTAAACTCGCTAACTATTGTATTTTTTGTCTCCAAAATGAGGAATCTATTCCACACCTACTTATCCACTACCCCTGTGCCATGATTCTATAGAGGAAATTACTTTCCCTATGGGAGGTTCAATGGTGTATGGAGAGTGAATTAAAATAATTTATTCGTTGGAATGGTTTGGTTTCTCACCCACATCTCAGAAACTTGTGGTTTATTATCCCCTATATGTTACCTAGCATATCTGGAAGGAAAGAAACAATTCAATTTTTAGAAAAAAGACCACTACCAGTCTAGGGGCAAAAAAATAGATTATTAGGCTCATAAAATAATATAGCTGGATCTGGCATTAGAAGACCTCTTGAATCCCCGAGGTGGAATAGATGTGAATTCAACTTTGACTTGAAATGTTGACTCAATCATGGCACAATTTGATGATTCAAAAGTCTTGGCAAGGAGGAAGATGGTGTGGCACGCACCCCCTTTGTCTTGGCTTAAGCTAAACTTTGATGGTTCAACCATGATGGGCAGCACCACAGCGAGAGGTTTCCTCCATAAAAACATTAGAAATATGGTGGTCTCCTATACTAGAAACTACAAAGGAGGCTGTAAAAATGAAGCCGAAGTTCTAGTACTCCTATGGGGGTTGAGAATTGCAAGAGCTCAGGGAATCAATAATCTATCCATTAATGGGGATTCTATGCTTATCATTAAGTTTACTAAGGGAGATGGCTAGAGAAGCTATTTGATAAAAATCATAATCGATGAAATCTAAAGGCTTCTAGAAGATTACCATAAGATCCAAGTGGTGCACATATATCAGGAAGGGAATGGTGTGGTGGATGAGGTGGGAAAATTTGGCCATAGTGTCATGAGATTAGTGGAATGGGAGGACATCATATTGTTTCCATCATCAATGCAAGTGGTAGTGGAAAGGGAGTGCACTTTTAATAATGTCATACGAATAATCAAAATAAGTGGAAAGCTTTCATTTTCTAACATGGGCAATGAGGGAAATGTGCTCCATAAAGGGTTTGTTTGGAAAGATTTTATGATGATATGCATTAATGTATCAACTACCATGAGTATTGATTACAATCAAAAAAGGACATGGAGCGGGGATTTAGCAAGATATAGAGAACAAACTACTAATAATTGAAATGACAAGTTTCTAAATTCTCACACAAACTACAACTTTGCAGTAGCTATTTCTATATGCAAAGAGATTGCTCACATGTGTCATAGAGTGTGGATTTTTGTTTATTGGGAAACCTTATAGAGTTATGATGAGTATGCAATGCCTTTCAATTTTTATCATCAAGGATTTTCATTTCATATTTGGTAACTGACATACCTGCAAAAAGGCTATGTCATCTGAAGAATTGGTGGTTGAATTGGGAGAAGGCATGGGTTTTAGGGATTACATTGAACTAGTGGGTGTGGAGGAAGGTATATGTAGTAGTGAGGTGGTGATGGTCTATGTGCAGGAAGGTGACCTATTACCATATATGGATAGTATGGTGAAGCATGATGAGATTGCCTATACAATTCTTCTAGATAGAAGGATAGAAAGGTGAATGTCAATGGTATGGCAATTGAGATCTCTAAGAAAATCATTGCGAGGGTCAGAGAATTTACTATGGAAGGAAAGAAATGGAAGAGATAGGATAAGGTTAATGAGGAAGTTAGTTTGCAAAAGAATTTTAAACTCAAGGAGGAACCAACATGAATACACAGAGGATTTTCATGGGAACCTCTCCCTAAGCCTTGAGATGTTATCTACCATGTCATTATGAGTTATATCGCCCTAGAGAACCACTTTTAGGTAGTCTATTTTTACAACTTCCCTATTTTGAATCACTTCAATAATCTAGACCACATTTCCTTCTCATTTATGTTACTGTATTCATTGGAAGATTGTATTTATAAGGCCAAGAGGAAACATGAGGAGGGTAACACTTTCTACCTTATCCATCAGGGGCTTATGATAAATTGTATATCCAAAACTTAGCCTAAAAACCACCTCTTTTGGTTAACCCTCTAGCCTCTATCACATTCCAAGTCTCCATGGACCTAGGTCCCAAGCCTAGCCACAAGAAATTCAAGAAAATTCCTATCTAGGAAGTCAAAATTGACCCTAAGGCTAAAATTAGTCTAATAGATTAGATTTGGGAACTAGGGAGGGTACACAAAGCACCATAAGAACCAATAAATGTCTCCAATTAGAAAAAATTAAGTGCCCCTCCCCCTCACCCAAGAATGATCTCATTTTTGGGTCTTCCAATAGTGATGTCAAACCTACGAGAAAAGAAGAGATTGCCTTAGGACAAGTAGCCTACCCCTAGCTCTCTTAGCCCTTCCCATATATCTGACACTTTGGAGGCTACTATGACTAGAAGTGAGGAGGAGGATATCACTTGCTCTATAAAATAAACCAAAAAAGATGTTGGGAAGAAAGGGAAGAACAACCATAATAAAGCCAAAAGGGAAAGGCTAGAGCAGTCTATGAAGGACCTAGCTGACAATCAAACTAGTATGTATAAAGATTTGAAACTTTGGTGGAGTTTTCCACCAAGGTCATGCACTCCATGGCCATAACCTTATACTTCTTATAGGTCAATAAGGAGATTAAGGACTTGGGAAAGGCTACTGATACCACCCAATCCATCTATGGGTTTCTAGTAGGGGACTAGATGAAGACCATCCTAGAGAAACTAGCTAAGGAAGAGGGGAGGATATAGACAAGGATGTTCCTAAGCTAAAGAAGGAGGAAAAGAAGGGGCAAGATGAAGGAAGCTACCTCTAATTGTTTTTTTTTTGTGTGTGGCTTTTATACTCAACTATGAACTTGGTACCCCATGGGGTTTCAGTTTCTATGTTTATATCTATTAATATCAGCATTTTGTTTAGGATCTCCTAGTCTATTTTACAGTTAGTTATGCATATTAGATTAAGTACAGATAATACCATCAATTATTCTATGGACATATTTTGTTTTCTAAAGTTTAAAGATGACATAGGGTAGATAACTAGGGGGTTCTCTCTATTTGATTCTTTAGCCTTTTTGTTACTTGGGATCAGCCCCTCACCTTTTTTGGTTGCTATCTAATACTTCAAAAAAATTATTTACAGAATTATAGTCAAGGTTCTGGTGAATAGGATGAAATTGATCTTGGGAAAAATCATTTCAAAAAACCAAAAAGGCTTTGTTGATGGGAGGAAAATTATGGAAGTAGTTCATTATAACTCATGAAACCTTACACTTCATAAATATTGATGTTAAGCCTATAATGGCTCTCAAGCTCAACATCTCTATAGCTTATGATAGGGTAAAATGGTCATTCCTTTCTAAATTCTTAGCTAAATTTGATTTCTTTGGTAAGGTCCACAATATTATTATGACTTTTTTCACCTCTACCAATGATATTATTCTTGTCAATGGTGCGCCCTCAAGGTTTTTCACTTCTACTAGAGGCCTTAAACAAGGAGACCTCCTTTCCCCTTACGTTTTTATAATTATGATAGATGATATAAGTAGGAATTTGAATATGCTAAAACTCTCCATTTCTATTTGTGGTGTCAAAGTATCATCTAATATCCCCAACACTACTCATGAGAAATTTTTGGATGATACTGGCTTGTTTGAAGAAGCTACCATTTTTTAAGCTAAGGCTTTCAAAACCTTGTGAGATAACTATGCCGATCTCTTTGGTCAATATATAAACTCTCATAAAAGAAAACTCTTTATTTTTTAACACTTAGAAAGACATAAAAAGAATCATTTATGTAGAATTGGAATGTCAAATCCAATGTCTCCTAGATTTGTATCTCGGCCTCCCTTTCTCTATAAAAAGATCCAATGATTACTACTAGAATATTCTCTTAGAGAAATTTGAAAAAAAAATTGTTGAATGGAAAGGAAAAATTAGAAGTGTTGGAGGTAAGCTTCTTCTTCTTAAAGTGTGGTTTCAAAGTATTTTAGTGTGCCTCCTGTCTTTCCCCTTAATGCCTACAAAGGTGGCAGATATCCTCGAAAAAAATCCAAAGATTTTTTTGTGGTCAAGAGTTGAGCAAAAGATGACAATGACTCTCACCAACTAGAATTAGGTTTTTAAATCCTCGCTAAATGGTGGCCTAAGTGTAAGAAATCTCAAAAGTATGAACCACACTCTTGTATTATAAATAATAACCCCAATGGTAGTTCTATCCTATGGGAGAACATTCTAAAAACTAGAAACCTAATTAGAAGTAGTCATACCCAAATAGTAAATGGTCTAGAAAAGTCCTATTTTGGGAAGAAATATTGAAGGATGAAGTTCCTATTAAGGAGGTGGTGAATGGATAGGGTTTGATTGACTAGTTAAAGATGTATGTGGGGGAGAAAGTGGAAAACTACTGAGAATGAGAGAATGGTAATGCCAAATGGAAGGATCATATTCATTTGTGGCATGTCCAATGAAAAGCCAGATGAATTAGATGTATTAGTAACTTGAGGAAGATATATCCCTTATGAACAACCTCCCTAACACTACTCTCTTTAATCAAGACCTAGAGGATAAATGGTTCTAGAGATATAACAACAATGCCATCTTCTCTATTAATTTGTCATATAAAGTTCTTGAAGACTCATTTTTTGTTGATAAGTTTTTGAAAAGAATTTGAACCTATAATCTACCACCAATTATAAACTATTTTTGGTGGGTTGTGGCTCATGGGAAAATCCTAACTCTTGACAACCGAACTAAACATGGGCTCCAATTGGAAAATAGTTGTTGCCTATGTGAAAAGAATGTTGAGTCTATTAATCACATCCTTCATCATTGAAAATTCATAGTTGAGATTTGGAATCTACTATTTAAGAAGTGTCATTTTTCTATGGTCTTCCAAAAAACATTAAGGATGTGATCTTACAATGGAACATGTCACCCTTCTCCCATTCTATCTCAACTAATACTTGGGAAATTAATCTCCCTATGGTTAGCAGGTGTGTCTGAAAAGAGGGAAATATTAGAATCTTTAGAGACAAAAAGAGGGAAGTTGGCTCCATCTTCCACATCATCAAAAATATCACTAGTGATAGTATAAATTGTTCTCATTTCCCGAAAAGTATGGCATTCCCCAACCTCCTTCATCTAAGTCTAAGGCAACAAAGCTTGATTGATATCAACTAGTAGAAAATATGGAAAATGAAAAAATGCTACTAGATCTTTCTTGCGAAGGGATGGTTGAAATGTACTATGGATGGGTGGTCAAAAGGTAATCTAGGGGAACTTGGACCAAGGAAAACTTTAGTGGTTAATATTCACTAGTTGGCTAATCTCACTGATCAAGGACCCCAAATTTGACTAAATCTTGTGCACTTTTGAAGTGGTGATGTCGCCTAAACTTTACAGAAATTGTGTTCTATCCTTAGGCCAATCACCAATAATAATATACAAGTTTTTGCATTTTAGTGATGACTTCACCAATGGATTCTAATTTTTCTTTGAGGTAAATTAAATATTTTCACCTTCAATTTTCATGGCTTGTCTTAATCAATGGTCATATTTGCCAATATTTGGTAGAAATTTAAGTTAGGTTATAAGATTAAGTACATAGATTTGACATGTGTCTCTATTCTAGAGAATTTCCATGGAACTTTTTATACTTTCTCACTTTGTCCCAAAATAGATTAAATTGGGGATGTGTCTTTATTATTGGGAACTTATTTCAAACTTGACATCCTTTTGAGAGTTTGGCCTAAAATAGTTCTTAGGCCATTGATTTAGGATCATCTAATAGTTATAAATAATAGGGGTGCTACCTACAAACAACCATTCAATAATTTGTTGTGAAACTATACAATAATTAAAATGGACTAAATTTAACCTTCAAGCTTGATAATTAATTAGGCTCCATATAATAATAATAAAATCATGGTTTCTAGGTATGTGTAATTTTGTCCAATAATGAAAGATTCACCAAGATATTAAAGAATTTTTATACTATTGAAAATAATCACCAAAAAAATTTAAAAAATTCATACTCAAAAAAAAAAATCAACAATAGAAATAATTTTGTTCCCTTGAATTAATTTTCAATTTGCCAAAATTTTATACTTTTTTCCAAAGAGGGGTTTCTTATAGTTATCCCTGACCTAGAGCTACAGGAATTATCAGAGACTGGAAAGGTGATATTATCTTAGGCTTTGCCAAGTGGTTGGGTAAAAGGTTTAATAACTATGCCAAGGCTATAGCTATGTGGTTTGGTATTAAAAATTTGCAAGACCTTGGAGAGGTCAAAGTTATGTTGCAGGGAAACTTGAAGTTCATTATTGACCTTCTTTTAAATGAAGTCAAGTGCCCATGGAATATTTCCCCTATAATAGAATATCAAAAATGGAAAATGGTGACTAGAATGGAGGGGACACAATATTTAAATCAAATATTTCTAAATGATTACAAAAAATATAATGGTACATGTGAAAAGCTAAGAAATTCCTGATGGAAAATCAAGAATCAAAGTCAACTAAATCATGACCACATAATAACGAAAGCTAACAATAATGTTATTATGTGTTTGAAAGTAATTTTTAATTATCACATTAATGAGGAGTTAACCCTAGCAAAGCTATAAAGGACAAGCCATATCATTTTAAATATAAACTTATAGCATGTGAATCTTAAGCTATATCCATCATTTTAATTCCCCAAGATGGTTAATTATTTCACTGTCAAATATTTAATGTGTCAAGTTTGGAAATGCCCCACTCAACTACGATAGTTTTTGTTGCATATCAACTTGATTTTATTAATTGATCTAATCAATGGTAGGGAAAGAGCCAGGTGTGTGAGAAAGTACAAAGTAGGCAACAAGGGGAAGATTTGGGCAACATCATTTTAACTCCTAAATATATTTATTTTTATCACCCTTACTTGGAAATGAAAAGTTTCACTCTCCATTCTAAGTCTCTTAAGAATATCCTTATACCTTAGGTTGTGGAGAAAGTATCCATCATGAGCAAGGTTGTAGACAGAGGTGCAATCAAGCTTATCTTTGGCCCCAAAAAAGATAACAAATTGTATGAAAAGAAAAACATCATTGGTGACCCACCAAAACATGTACAACATAGAAACAACAAATAATTGGAGAAGAATAAGGATATATGGGGTTACTTTGTCAAGAATATATTACATACTCATATTCGTCCTATGAAAGGCCATAACATCACCCTGTTGACTAAGCTTGCTAACTCATGGAGAAAGGGTCATGTTGAGATTGGAGTTTATTGGTGAAGTGGCAGGCCTGGAGTGTGTTGGTGTGCAAATTTAAAGGTAATGTACACTAGATTATCAAAAATTTAGGAATAAATTCTTTAAAGGAATGGAAGAACCTATTAGAGTTATCTTTGGAAATGAGTATGATAGGCTTTCTCTTCTTGGTCCCTTTGGAGCCATTTTTTACTAATTAATTAAGTAATTCACTCTTGAAGATTGATATATGACATACCATGGCTACCATTTCCCCTTTCTTAACATACTACATTATGGGCAAAAAGTGAACATTCCTTTCTTCTTGTATTCCTCTCTAGTCAATAGCATTGTCCTGGGTGAAAACCCCCCATCCACCAAAGGCTAATTTTTTCCTCTACCACCATGTATGTGCTAACCATCTGGGGTTTTTTAGATGTATCCCATGTATTTTTAATCATGCTTCTCCTACAGCGTCTAAGTCCTTGATGGGAGTTATTTAAACATGCTCGAGATAGAGTAATACTAGGATGGGTTATCTTTTGACAAGTCTTGGTGCTTCACCTCTATGACCACCACCTTGATGTAATGAGTGCTAAGTGTTCCATTTATTCTTGTGAGAAATAGATTCATGTATAAATCACTACTCATGAAACATGGATCAATTATTTTATCTCAAAAACTATATAGATAAATCCTAATAGAAATATCACAATAGAATCTATTTTGAAGAATAATTTATTTTATATTAGTATATATTTTGTAAGAAAATTAGTTAGTGGATCATATTTATAAACCCTTACATTTCCGTTTTCTAGTTGTTTGTTTTTTTCTATTATTATGAATGAATTACATTTTAATGAATTCATGTCAAATAATAAGAAATATAGTTTTAAGAAGAAGTCAAATCCTTTAAAATCATTAATCTTATCTTAAAATACATATCATACATTATTTATTTGCTAATAGTTAATTTAATTAATATAAATATATGACTGTGGTGCATTCACCAAGAAAAATCTAGTGACAGTTAAACTCATGTGCCACTTACCAATCTTCTAAACACCACTAGACGACTTATTGTTTAGTGACTCATAAGTGATACACTAAGAGTCAAATGTTGCTAAAACATTTTCCACATGTAACTATTGTCACATTAAGTTGTGGTAATGGACATACCACATAATATCTTCTTATTTCAAAGAGATAATTTTTAGAAGATTACTTGTACTAAATTTTTTTTTTCTCATTTTCATTTCTTATAAAATATATTGTTAATAGATAATTATATTGATCTCATACACATCAATCATGAATAAAAGTCTTATAAAAGGAATAATTATAACAACTTTGAGCATTTACCTTTGACTACAATATGTGGAGGGATCTATCTTCTCTTCCATTTCAATTTCTTAACTCTCTCTATTAAAGAAATAGCTTCCACCTTAGCTTTTTACAAAAATAGGACTAGACCAGGATTGAAATTGTAATAAGATAATTTTATTGATTTGTTAGCATCTATTTTGAAGGGATTTTGTTCACATAGATTATCCCTCTTTCCCCTTTTCTTATTTTTTTTCTTTTTACCATAGTTAGAACTAACAGAGTGCTAGTTTTAATTAATTTTAACATAATGTTCACCTCTTTTTTGAAAACTTTGATTTCAAAATAAACTATAGATGGTTACTTAATAGATTATTCCTATTGTCTTTTCATATTTCTTAACCTCTTCACCATGATTTCTTATTTGACATTATGGTCAATATTGTATATATATTTACTATTCAGATTGCAAAGAACAACATAATTTCATTTAATGGCTTTGTTTCATCTATTTTTAATCTATGATTTTCACTCATTTTATTCGGCAAGATTTTTAATTTACTTAAAAAAATTGCTGCAAAGTTCTACAATACGTATCTCACTTCACCAGAAATACTTAAGAGAACAATCACTTTCATGAAAGCATTCATCCTTCTATGTTTGGTATGTTTTACAAACTTAAATTTAATTCAACAAAACCTTCTTGAAGAAAACAATTAATTTCAATCAAATGGTAAACTAGTACCTATGAAGCTAGTTTTCATTTCAACAATCTAATAATATCTAAAAGTATTTATTCAACCCTTTAAACCATAATTATAAATTTATTTGAATATATTTTAATTATATTATATAATAATCTTAATTATAGTTTAGTGTTGTATTATTTTAATAATATATCATATATGATATAGTATTATAATATATCTCATATTATAGTATCATATTTCATATAGTAAGAATAATGTAAATAAAATATAGATTATAAAAAAATTTATAATGTTATATCCTAGCATCATTAATATGTATTGGGTAAATTATTAGAACAATTTGATAAATTTGATAAATTTGTATTTTTATAGTGCTTTCCGAAAAAGTTTGTATAAGAGGCCAAATGCTTTTAGCCAATGAGATGGCTACAAATTAGTTTTGTTCATTTCTTAAACCTATCCACAATTTTTTTTTAAAGCTAAAATCTCTGCTCTATAAGGAATCTAAACTTCCATATTAACATCTTTCATGTTTTTGAAGTATATAGATAGTAGCCAAAAGAGATAGGGGCCTGACCCCAGAGTACAAAAATATTGAAAGACTAGCCAAAGGTTAACAAAACTAACACTAGTTTTATACTAGTTTTATACTTCAAAAAACTAACATAATTCATAATAGCCCTAACAACATCAATCCTAATATGATCAAGTAGATAAATTGGAAACATCTTCCAATAGTAAAATAACATACTACTACTATCAGTCCAACAATTAGACTTATGAAAATAAGAAAAAGCCTCGTATGACATCAAGTTCAAATTAAATGATATCATTAAAGGTAAAAAAAAATGGCAAACAGGGCTAGCTACCCTCATTCTTATCAGGCTCCTCAACATCCTTCCCCTCAATTTCATCACTATCTGTAGTCACCCCCTCTTTCTTGACAAATTTTTCTAGGTGGGTCTTCATCCAGTCCTCTACCAGGAAGTCATATATGGAGTGAGAAGTTTCACACTCCTTTCCCAAGTCTTTTACATTCTTGTTCACCTATAGAAAGTAAAGGGTGGTAGCCATTGAATGCATCACTTTAGTGGAGAACTCAACCAAGGTTTCAAATGTTTAGTAGATGTGATTATGATTATCTACCAAATAATTCATTGACTATTAAAGCCTGTCAATATGAGCCTTGCAAAGAATAAGGTCATGGCTATTCTTTCTTTTTTGTGGCCTCAATTTAGGGGTGTCCTTCATGTGGAAAGTAATGTCTACACCACTACTTCTAGATGGGGAAGGGTTAGCCTCCAGGGTATCAAAATTATGGGAGGGACTAGGAGGATTGGAACTAGGCTTCTTGCCAATGTCTTGGTGGGGTTTCTTCCTCTTAGGGGGTTTAATGTCACTTTCAAAAGACTTTGAGATGAAGACCTATTTTGGAGGAGACTTTAAATTCTCCAATTGGAGGCATTTGTTGGATCTACAAACACTCTTTTTTCTCTTCCTAACTTATTTGTGTCAGAGTCAATGAGACTAATTTTGACCTTAGGATTGGGGTTTTTCTCTATTTCTTTTATGGCTAGGGTCAAGAGATACTTGGGGGGTAGTAGTAGCTAGAGGGTTAACTAGAGTGGTGGTTTTTGGGAAAGGTGATAGGTATACAACTCATTCATGAAACCCTAGTGGATGAGGTAAAAGGGTTTTCCCTCCTCCTTCCTTCTCTTAGCCTTGAAAATACTATCTTCCATAGAATTAAAAAAAAGGAATAGAAAAGAGATTTCATCCAAATCACTAAAATAATTGAGGATGGGGAAATGGTAAAAATAAGAAACCTAAACCAATCCTCCAAGTTAATATATCTCATAATAGCATAGCAGATGATGTCCCAAGGCTTAGTAAGGTGTTCATTGGATTCTACAACATTCTTGGTTTGAAAATATCATATATCTCCTAACATATGGTTAATTCCCTAAAGGATTGATGATGAAACAAAGAAGAGTTCTCAAGTTGAAAGGTACCAAGGATGTGATCTAGGATGATAGATTATACAAAATATTTCTAGACAAGACTTTCCTCATATGTGTAGAGAAACAATAGCAAGAGAAATTGTTGAAGTCATTCCACAATGAAGAATGTGGAATACATTTCTCATCCTTTGTCACTCTTTTTAAAAATATTTTGGTAATGCTAGTATTGGCCCATAATGCTTAAAGACACTTATCAATGGGTGTCAAAATGTGAAAATGCCAGATGTTCATAGGTAGACCTCATTTAGCCACATTACCTCTTAGGATTGTAATAGTCAAAGGTCCTTTCCAATATTGGGGTCTCAATTTCATTGGTCCTATTAAGACACCATCTAGTGTTAGTCACATCTATATCATCACCATGACAGATTAGTTTACAAAGTGGGTAGAGGTGAAGGTGACCAAGAAAACAACTTCCCAAGCAGTTTGTAAATTCATAGAAGAGAACATACTAGTTAAGTATGGTGTACAAATTAAAATAGAAATGGATAATGTAACATACTTTTCTTCACTTGAAATTATTAAGTTCTTCTTTGAGTACAACATAATAGTCAGTCACTCATCTGAGTGCTTTCTGCAAGGGAATGGTCAAGCTAAGGCTAGTAACAATAATTTGGTGAACATCATAAAGAAAATAGTACTAGATAATCAGAAGACATGGCACAAAAATATTTATGAAATACTTCGAGCAGACAGGGTGACTCCAAAGAGGGCAATTGGAATTTCCCCTTTCAAATTAGTCTATGGAGTATAAGCTAATTTTCCCCTACAGATGGAATTGGCCACTATCAGATTGAAGATAGTCATCAAAGATGACATTTACAAAGATGGACTAGAGAAAAGGATCCTATATCTAAGAAATATTGAGGAAGAAAGAGAAGAAATTGTGGATAGTATCACACAATATCAAATGCATGTGAAGAACTTGTTTGACAAGAAGACTAGACCATGAAATTTCATGGTGGGAGATACTATACTCTTGTGGGATAAAAGAAGGGAAACAAAAGGTATGCATGGGAAATTTGACACACTCTATAAAGGGCCATTCATTGTTTATCAAGCTTTGAAAAAGAAATCATTCAAACTAGCTTATCCAAATGGTGAAGTACTACCTCTGACCTACAATGGTCAGGACTTGAAGTTGTATCAAATCTCAAATTGAAAATAGGTAACCCTTGTATTGTATCATAGTTATGTTTAGTTCCCATTTTCGTCTTTTCTTAGTTTAGTTTTATTCTCTTTTCTTCCTTTAGGTTTCTTGTGTAGCCACTTTTCTTTCTTGCGAAACTAGAGATCCTAGATTTCTTGCTTGGATATGGGATATCCAAGTCCCCAGATAGAACCAGCTATTCCCCACTTTTGTTTTCTAGTGCATTGGGAAAAGTGAGTTATATGTTTCTAGATGAGGTCAGCCTCTTTACCAAAATTTTTGAGTCTAGGTCTAAATTCTTAAAGGCTAGGTGATCTCTATTAGATTTTCCCAATGTGCCTTCTCTTTCTCCATAGTCAGGCAAGTGGTTGTTTTTATCTTTTATTTTGTCAAGTAGGTTAGATCCAATTCAATAGAGATTAAATTTCACTTTTGATAGGTGAAGCATGTTTTCTATTTATTTATGACATATTAATGGTTAAAAGAGAGCATTGACGAAAAATCTCATTTTGCCTTCTCTGTAAGGAAACTTGGCAATAAAGAATATAACCGTTTCCACATAACCCATAATAGATCTGAAATAAACATGGAATTAAAATCCACATGCAAGAGAATAGACAACATACTCACAAAATTGTGACACAAGATATACCCTGGGAAACCCTCATTGAGGGAAAAACCCAGCCTCCAAAAGCATCCATCATCATGTATTATTTAGCAAAAATACCATTGCCATACATCCATGGAAGCCTTCATGGCCATAGCCACAACCGAGAAAATTATGTGAATAAGCATGAATCCACACATCCCATGCCATGCTTTCAACCTTCACAAATGCTCCCTTGGCTAACCTGTCAAGCCTTGCCCCGCTCGACTCTTGCCTTTTGTCTTCTCCTTGTCACTCTCTCTACAACAACTACCCTTGTGGCTACTTATATAATAGCAAGTCCCACAAAACCACTAAGTGGTATTACATAAACCATGTGCTAAAACCATGTGCTACCTAACCCACTGACCCTACATTTAATATTGGGCATTTAATTCTTTTCCCCAATATTAAATAATTACATGAAATATTTTCACAATGTTACAATACAACTCACCAAGAATATTCCATGGGAATATTTAGATGTTGCACATCCATCTAGGTACAGCATTACATAATAAAATAAAATAATAAAATAACAATATTATGCAATGTGTGCAACACCCATTATCTCAACAATCTCCCACTTGTTGTATACATTGCATAGGGTCAATAAGTAGCCACATAAATGAATAGGGGAACAATCCCTCCCAGCACATCCACCATCATGGATCAAAATACACCAAGTGCTCCATCCTAGTACCCACAACAAAATCAAAGTATCTAGCATCTCAAACATGAATGATCTCACCTCCTATTATGCCACTCCCACTGGACATAGATAGAAGCCATCCAAAGAGAAAACCACCCAACCTATCGCATTAGAAGATCATAAAATCCTGTACCAACTGAAATTCCAAGCACAAAAATTTGATCCAAAGGTAATCACATGTATCTGTAGTTGTCAAAATATCCATAGCTGAAATAGCACCCACAGCAAGTGTCAAACCCATCCAACTATCCATACCTCAAAGGTATAACAAGTGAATCTCATATCACCGACATATCCAATCTATAACCTGCAATCACAAGCCTCAAGAGCAATACCTACCACATATATACCAAGAAGCTCCCACTGCAAAAGATAATGTCAAATCTATAACCAATCCACTCAACACACCTCAAAGAAGTGAATCCATGTAGTATCAAGGACATCCACAATACATAAACCAATATCCTGCAAGAAAAACTCTCATAACAAATCTCCAATAGTCTCCCAAATTCTCCACAACTAATAGAGGAAAGAGATAAAGTAATAACCATGTCATCTCTCACATGACATACATGAGCACAAACCAGTGATCACAATCTCCAACCAATCTCAAATCCAATGTAGGCAAAATTGAACATCCAAGAAGATAACCAAGACTAGAGAAACCATGCAAATCATAACCTGTATCATGTCCTTCTACACACACCTCTAGATGTAAACTGTGCAAGTATGATCTCCTCCATAAAACCCCAACAAGAAGCCTCAACAACACCCAAACCATAACATATAGCTCATCATGGATGTAAGCCTCTCACAAGAAGATCAAACTCAATAAACCATTCCTAATTCAAGGAATAACCATTCCTAATCCAAGGAAAATGCCCAATATAAAACCATCTCCCAAATTCAATCAGCATAACAACATATGCACGTGGAGATAACCAATGCTAAACCATCTCTCAAATGAACCCTCCAGAACTAACTCATGTACCATAGCTCAAGATCCATATTCATGAAAGACAAGCATAAATATAATGCAACTGAGAGAAAATAATGGGCTATACCTCTCAAGTAGCAAACTGCCAAGTAGACCAAGAGTGGGAAATGAGAATGCTCATCAAGATACCCAAGTCTCCAACCAAGACTCATCTAAGAAAAATCTCCTCTCAAGTCCATATCAGGTGACTGCCCCTCGGACTTCTTGCTGAAACCATCAACCATCCCAACAAATACTTCTCTAATCCAAGAGAAATCAGCATCACCACCGTCTCTAAGTATCCATGAGCACCTGTAACCAATCAATCCATGCCAACTCCAAATGCAACATAGCAATATCATGAAGTATCCATCTTATGATCAGTGTACTCAATACCAAGAAACTAAACCAAGATCAATGTCAAAGTTCCAACCATGGCCTCAGGAACATAAACATGACAACATGATCTTACCATCTCAACTAAAGAGATAACATGCTCCATATGAACATACTATAGCATGTCAAAACTCTAAATGCGTATCAAGAGTATACCATGACATAATAATGAAACCGTCCTCATACCAAGGATAACATGCCAAATAAAAGCATAAACCACACCTTTGCCAAGAACCCTGTGAGTCCTCAAGATACAACCATCTCCACACACCATGAAGAAAACCATCTCCACATACCAGGAAGAACCATTTCCATACACCATGAAGATAACCAAGAACTCCATGAGTCCTCAAGATCTAACCATCTTCACACACTATGAAGATAACAAGTGCACCATGCAAATGTCAAAGACGCTTCTGCAGCAACAGGATCTAAGACAAACCTCCAACATCTGCAAACACTCAATAAATATATCAATTCCAACAACTCCCACTCAACTGTGGTACCAAGTCACCTATGACATCATAAAATCCATCCTCTCCAAACCAAGAAGATATAAACCAAACCAGGAACTAATCCTACACTGTCACCCCATCACTGTCACAAGCTCCCACTGAACCATGTACCCAAGCTATCCATGACATCATGATGAAAACCCATCCTCTAACCATGAGAATCAACCAAGGCATCAAACTATCAAAGAACTCAAAGTGCACATCATGAGCTCCTCAAAAGAAACCAAATAACCATGATCCTCAACCAAGAAGATATACCACCATAACTGAATCAAAAAATCCAAGCTAATGAACATCATGGATGTACCTATATATCCAAACATGTCATGCCAAAATCCATGACACCATGATCACATCCATGAACCGAGCATCTGGCTCTCAATATGTCCAACTTGTCAGCATAAAATAGTCAACCACAATCCTCCACCATGATTGTACCTAGTAACAACATCTCATCCCTTCTACATGAAGAAAGAATCAGCAAATCTTATGACTTAGGGCATAGAAAACCCAAATCCAAGCCACCAATCTGAATATGCATCAATAATGAAAGATCAACGGGAAAAGACAACCCATAACCAAGGTATAAATGCAACCTATAAGTATAGACTGCTTACAACACTGCACAACTTGTAGACCCAACAAGTCATCATGCATATCCAAACCAAACACTAATAACCATATCATCATGAGACCAAACTAAAATATGAAATGAGTATACAATGACATCAAATCTTAAATTTCCAATGCCATACACTCACAATGTTACCATAGTCAAAATATATCTATAAACTGTTTAGATCAATATATCACCAAATAAATCATGTCAAACTTGCACCAAATTTGAACCAATGTGTAGAGCTCCCCAAGAGCTTTCCGTTGACTACTCGAAATCCAAAATCTGACTCTGTATGCCCAAGTTATGCCCTAATTCATGCTCAAAATAAACATCATCTGACTTTAGGGCTCTTAAAACTTGACAAAATGTCAAAATCATAGAACCAAACCTATGCCAAGTTGTAGTGCTCTAAGTTAGCTTTCCAACGCCTATAAGAACTCTGAAATCCGATATTCTAAGAGAAAGTTATGGTCGTTTTACTAAGACAGCCTTTTTACCATTTTCAGTACGATTTTTCATTTTTAAATTTTTTTCAGTGACGAAAATTCTGACGGGATTAAATTTGACGGCCATCATGGGCTGAAACTAAAAACCTCTTTCATTTCCTCTGAACATGGCCAAACTAGGGCATATTATATATCAAAATTTATGGAAATGTTGACTCGGATCCAATGGTGAGGTCAATTTTTACCCAAGAGGTCATTTGTGCATGCTACCCCCAAAAAACCCTCATTTTAAATGAAACATCCAAAAAAATTCTTTTGTCCAACAATTTCACATGCCCAAATCTTTTAACATCCCATCATAACAGCAAACCCCAAAACCCTCAGATCTGCAATAAATCATTCATATATCTTGCCCTTTCTTTTATCCTCTCATGCATTCCCATGGATTCAATCTAGGGTTACAATAATAAAACGATAGCTCTGATACCACTTGTAAGGAAACTTGGCAATAAAGAATATAACCGTTTTCACATAACCCATAATAGATCTGAAATAAACATGGAATTAAAATCCACATGTAAGAGAATAGACAACATACTCACAAAATTGTGACACAAGATATACCCTGGGAAACCCTTGTTGAGGGAAAAACCCAGCCTCCAAAAGCATCCATCATCATGTATTATTCAACAAAAATACCATTGCCATACATCCATGGAAGTCTTCATGGCCATAGCCACAACCGAGCAAACTATGTGAACAAGCATGAATCCACACATCCCATGCCATGCTTTCAACCTTCACAAATGCTTTCTTGGCTAACCTGTGAAGCCTTGTCCCGCTCGACTCTTGCCTTTTGTCTTCTCCTTGTCACCGTCTCTACAACAACTACCCTTGTGGCTGCTTATATAATAGCAAGTCCCACAAAACCACTAAGTGGTATTACATAAACCATGTGCTAAAACCATGTGCTACCTAACCCACTGAACCCACATTTAATATTGGGCATTTAATTCTTTTTCCCAATATTAAATAATTACATGAAATATTTTCACAATGTTACAATACAACTCACCAAGAATATTCCATGGGAATCTTTACATGTTGCACATCCATCTAGGTACAACATTACATAATAAAATAAAATAATAAAATAACAATATTATGCAATGTGTGCAACACCCATTATCTCAACATTCTCCTTGGTGGGTTTCCAACCTATGAAGGAAAGTTTCTATGAAGGCTCACTTGCAAACATGTTTTTCTTAAGAAGATTCAAAGAAGGTATACTTTTGAAGTAAATTTATGTTTGAGTTTAGGATAAGACTCCTAATCATGATTTTTATTCATTATCTCTCAAATACTAAGCCTTGGTAGAAAACCTAAAATTGTTTTATCCTTGGCAGGTTTCGAACCCATGAAGATGACTTTCCAAAGAAGAGATAAAGGTGAAAAAAGAAGTTAAGTGACACCCAAGTGGATTTGTACACCTTAAATTAACATCCTTAATAACCAAAAATTCAGTTGTCAAAGATTCAACCAATAAAGGACCATTGGAGGAAAGAAATTGCCTTCTCCTTCATGGGTTTCCAACCCATGTAGGCAATTTTCTTATTGTACATGAAAAATCAAGTCAAAAAGTAGATTTGGACCTTGTACTTGATCTAGTGCATTTCTAAATGATTTTAAAATGAACTGGGCCATTATGAGAGGAAGATATGGTTAGGATCTCACTCAACAAACTTTCATCAATGGCATACCCCAACAACAACATTCTAAAACTTAAAGGAAAATGGAAAAGTAAATAATGGATTTATAGAAAGTTATCATTATGCACAAGAGAATAGTGAAAAGACTTTTAAATATTCATTGAGTCATTGCATATATTCCCTAATGGGTATCTCCTTAGATTTAACTCACGTGGCATGAATTCTAAAGTATAATGGATGAATTAAAATCCTTTATAAAAATACACAGGTAGTCAAAGGAGTTACCTTGCTTCTTTGATTTTTCATTCTGTCAATACACTTCACTTTTTGAAAACTAATGATTATTGTATTTGTTGTCTTATTCACTCTTTTGAATCAAAATCTCATTCATACATTATGGCCACCAAGTTTTCAAGTTGTGATGGTTTGACTAGAATCAAGTCTCAATTGGAGAATTTCACAAACACATCCCTCTGTTTCTATGATATGAAATGTTTTCCAAAGGATGATCTGAAATTTGAATGAATTCATCCTATCATTAAGAAACTTCAAGGATGTGATTTAATCAAAGTTGTTGGCTCTCTATTTGTAGTCCAAGCCTTAGAACTCATTAAAAAATGTATTCATTATTACAATATGAAAACCAAGCAAATAGTTCTACTAGATGACACTATGTTGATTTCAATTGATAGGCAGATGGTGGTAAATTGTCTTTATGTGCCAAAGTCAGAGGAGTTCTCTGACTTGACTATTAGTAGGGTCATCTCAAAATTCTTAGTGAAGAAGATGATCTAGAGAAAGGAGATCATGCGAACATGGTTCCAGACACCAAGGAGTAACAAGAGAAAAGTTCCCAAAACTTTGTTTATGACCAATCTCAAACCAAAAATAATTGATATTTGGTTCTTCTACATAGATTGAGAGGTGAAGTAGAAGCCTTAAATTTTGTTGAGAAATATTTCTTTTTGGTTTAAATAATATGGTCAAACATAGTATATCAATTGGGCACAAGAGGTAAGTGATATTCTTTCCAATGCCCTCCAAGCGGCCAGGTTTGACAATTCCTTCTACATATTTTTATTCTTAATTTACATGATAGCTTCTTTGCAATTATGGCTTGGGCTTCAAATATTAGAAAATTTTACTGATTATGTTAAGACCTATGAGTTCCACCCATGTCTCCAATTATAGAATAGTTAAGTGGATTATGTAAAGGTGGATGATGTGTTTACCATGAGAATTTGTAGGGAACTACAAGGATGCCTAGAAAGGAGACTCTCTCTTGAGGTCATGGCTGCGATTAGCCAATTTCACTGTAATTTTATTTAGTTCTCATCCTTTTCTTATCTGTGTCTTGCAAATTTGATGGTTTTCCCCTAAAGCTGCCAAGATATCCAAGCGATATGATAATGCTAGTCTATATCATCTAACAATATTTGTAGGTGAATGTCCTAAGAAAAATCCTAAAGAAGGGATATGAGTTCCCTATGAGGGTTGGATCTTTAAGTTGTGACACCCATTCAACTACCAAGAACATGATGAAGGTGTTTGAAAAGAAGTACAAGCTTGATATGTATGAAGTTGTGAGGCCTATGTTCGACCCCAACGAGCATGCTAGATATGTTTTGAAAATTAGGAGTGTGATAAATCATATCACCAAAATTTAAGATTATTGGGTTGATTGCAAAGATGAATTCAAGAGTTACAACCGAGCCTTCACAAGATTGACAATTGATAAAGTAAGGATGTATAAGGTAAACATAGATGTAGATTGAATCAAAGATGATGCTAAAAATATGTATAACAATACTTATTTGACTAAGTTGAGGCATACTCCCATGAGATTTGAACCTTTTGAAGATTCTATAGAAGATCTAGATGTAATGATGGCTAGAATCTACAAGAGGATCAAAAAGTGGGTCGAGTGGAGCATGACACAGTGAAGTAGAAGCAAAGGCACACCCACCCAATCGTCCCCAAATGTAGCAACACCTTCATCTTATGAAAGTGGTCCTTTATGTACAATTGTACCTCTTACTCAGGGAACCACTCAACTAGTAAGAGGAGGTGATCAACATCTACAAGAACATCACACGTGATAAGACTATTCGGGATGATTTAGTGCCAGTGATCACAATGGAGATAGAGGATGAGAAGAAGAAGGTAGAAGAATTAAAGGACAATACAATCATGATAGCTCTCTAAAATTGTGGTGGTCAAATCCCATCTACAAGTGCCACATTACTCCTAAGTAGTCCCCAAATACAAGTTGTTGATCTTACAGATGATGGGAGTAGCAATACTGAATCTACAGAGTCAAATGAAGTAGTAAAGAAACATCTAAAGTGAAGAAATTGTCTAAAGCTCCAAATCTCATTTCCCTAGCTCTAAAGAATCCTTTCTCTTCAATTTCAAAGTCATTGACTTCTATTAGGAGGAATATGTTTAGTATAGATACACTAGGGACTACATCTAAAATGATCGGCACTAAGTCATGGCTCAAGAACACCTTAGATAGAAAGAAGAAAAGGAAAGAAGAGGGGGCTCCAAAAAAATAGACTTTGTCTCTTGCAATCCATTCTATATCAGCATTGAGCAAAGTGAAGAAGAAAAAGACTTTATGCATCCTTGGCCATTACCCAAATATCGGGCACCTAACTATGTAGATAACCAAGCTTAACAAAGAAGGTAGAATTGAAGACCTAACCATAGATGACTTCACATTACAAACTTTGGATCTTGGAGAAGTTAGGAACAACACCAAGGTTGGTTTATGTAAATCAAAAAATAAAGTAATAGAAGGACAAATTTAAGGTCTCAAGCTTGCCAAATTTAGAATGAAGGTGGAGATCCAAAAACTTAACTATTTCATCAGGCAACTAATTTCCCCACTAGAAAGTATTTCTAGAGTGTCACCTATTAGTGACCCTGTAGCCATAGAGATTTGGGCTATCATCTCCTAGCTCCAAGAAGATAAGCATTTTGGGAAAATTGATAGGGAGTGGAGTGGAAGAATCAAGTATAAAGGACTTGTAGACATAGAGAAACTGATTAATGTAGTGTTGAGACTTGAGATGGAAAAGGATAACATCTTGGATAACTAGGATACTCTATCAATAGAAAAGACAAAAAGTGAGGATTACATCTCCCTCTTGAAAATGGTCATCCAAATGAAGACTAAAGAGGCAATGGAATTAAAGATTCTATGAAAAAGAGATGAGCTCTTATTCGAATGGCAAGAGAGTCTACAATTCAAAGTTGAAATGATTTTAGTGGCAAAGGAAGGATTAAAAGAAATAAAGAGAAAAGTTAAAGAGGAATAGGAATAGAATAATGAGTTCATAAAAGGCCTACACACTAACTCCCAAACCAATGGACAAGGGAAAGGGGTAGCAGGAGTTATTTTCATGATAAATAATGTTGGAATTACAATAGGAAAGGTAAATTCCTAAAGGGGTGGATGAATCAATAGTTTAAACTTTGACCCATAAAACTTTCACCATACATCCATATCATACATTCAATAAGTAAATTAAAATACCATGTAAAGCATGTACATCTAGATCATCTAAACAAGTAAACATTCACACATATATGATTACCTAGAAACCCTCCAATGAAAAGGTAAACCTGGGGTAGGGATGACACCCACAAATCTTCACTATTTTAGTAATAAAGTGTATCCAACAAAGGTTACAATGTTTGATCATGAGACATGATCTACCCTATGAAAGGTCTACAATGTTAAAGGATTACAAAGACTGTTAGGTCTTACCCTATTAAAGGATTTCAACACCCTGTTAGAAGTGTGCCTTGTTAAAGGACAATAACTCACAATTAAGTAAGCACCTTGTTAGAGGATTTCAATATAGCCTATTAGGACTACTCTATTAAGAGATTTAATTGATTAATCTATTAGAGTGACTCAAAATTGCTCCTATTGTTAGAACTTTTTTTCTTGATGATAGATTTCCTCTAGATTGATGTATTCTTGATCCTTCTTGATTAGATGTCTCTATACTATAGACTATTTCCTTCCAATGTTCTCCTTTAACTTATTCTGCAATGCAATTTTAATTCATAATTCCTTAGCCACCACAAATGCTCTATTTGAACATGCAACACTTCTCACTTCACTCCTTCCACACACATATGAAGTTTAGGGTTTGTCCTCCTGAAGAAGACCTCAATGACTTAGGGTTAGATATGAATCAATGACTGTGATTCATCCATTTTGCTGCTTAAACCTTCCCTTATCTTGATTGGATACATTTCCTTCATAGGGATTCCAACTTAAGGTTCATCCTTATCATCAAAATATAGTAATTCATCTTGTAAGTTGGCTAAAAAATGGTTTATTACATAATAGTTTGTGCTATTACAAAAAACTATGACAAAACTATGTTACTCCACATCTGAAGTCTCTAATGCTTAGCATATATTGATTTCTATAATGTGACTTAGCATTTGAATGAATCAGCATGCACTCCTTGCTCATCTTTTGTATCACTTAGTATACACTATTTTCTCAGCACTTGAGTGACTTGGCACTAACTATGGACTCAACATACTCTATTTTATACATGTTGTGCTAAGCATATACTACTTGTTTGGCATGAACTAAATAAATGACTTAAGTGTATAGACACTCACTTGTTGAAACCAATCTGAGATCAACAATCTCTCCCTTTGACATGAGTTTCAAAAACACTTGGTCATCCATTGATATCCTTATGAGGATAACATATCTCTTATTTGGCTTATGTACAAAATTTCAAAATTTCAAAATTTTGTAGCAACTTATACCTCAAAATCTTATACTCCCCCTGAGTTATTTGGTCTAATTTTGTATTCCAAATGTTACTCCTACTGAGTAGATATGCTTCAATGTTACTCTTTTTCCTGCTTATTGTTTATGGTTGTTGCCCCATGCTTTATTTCTCTCTTTTGCTTAATCTAACTTTCTCCTCCTTTGGCTTTGGCTATTCTTCCTCCCTTTTTACTTTCTCCCCCTTTTCTTAACTCTCTTTCATCTCCCCATTTTTGACACTGATGTCAATGGGCTATACATTGATAGTGTGTTTTTTGAAAAAGGATTTATGAACCTCAAAATAATTTTGAGAGCAGCATCCCAATTTTCACAAGCTACATTCAAAGACTTAATTTGGATGGCTAGGTTGGTAGCAAGGTGGACTATGTTGTCTAATTTAGAAAGATTGAGGTCTTTCTTAATAAGATTTTTTGCATAGCCTAAGTCCTTGTGCAAAATCTCCATGTGAGGAGTGAATTTTGTTTAGATGCTAATCAGTTTGGCCCTTATATGGGCTTCTTCTGTAGATAATATTGCTAACTAACTTTGGGTTTTCCATAAAGTTTTAAAATGTTTTTCACTTTGAGTTGGAGTCATAGTTAATTTAGCTCCTGATGATTGTATGTTACTCTCCAAGCTCAAGATGTGATTCTTTGTCTCTTGTGTGAAGAGTGTGGGGTTGCACAATTTGGTGTATAGTGACCAAATATTCTCAAGTACCTTCTTCACACTCTCTACCTTAGTTTCCAATGAAACTTGTGTAAGTGCTATATCACTAGATATTTTCTTATTCAGTTTACTTTGAAATTTATTTTCAAAACATTCTAATAATCTTGCATTAGTATCAAGGTTTGCATTACTTACCTTTTCCACTATATTTTTCAATTGTTCAATCAATGGATTGGTTTCATCTAGAGTAGGTAGACTAAATGCATCTAGGAATATGTCTTTAATATTGTGCAAAACTTTCTTTTTCCTATTCTACCTTCTAAGTAGTTCTTGATGTTGCTTTCTAGCTAGAGCTTCTTGTAGTATGCCCATCTACTTTGTTGTCATTGTGTCATAATAATATTTTGGTAAAAAAATCTCTTAATCCATGCTTATATTTCCATATTTTACCTCTTCTTCCTTTTATGAGCTTGGACTTGGCACTAAAAATTGTAAAGGTGTTGCATCTGTGCTTGGCCTCTGAAGAGTGTGACTAGAAGGAGTGCCAAATTCTAGTAAAGTTATTAGGGCTTGGATGGGTCCTTTCTCCTTCATCTTTAATGTCAACTCGATCTCTTTAGGCTTGTTTTTTTCTAACACAATTCCTTGAATTGCATCTTGAACTTGTGTTGGAGGTGCAAATAAGTCTATTTGACCTACTTGACTCTGTGTTTTAGTAGTGGCATGAGTTTCCACTCTATCTGCTTCAACTATATCAACCTTTGTAGGTGTAGCTTTTGGTAATTTATCTAAAGGTTATACATTAGTGACTTGTGGTGTGATGGTAGGTGATTCTTATGTATTCACCTCTTCCCTTATACTATTAGTCACTAATTTTTGAATTTCATCTGCACTCACTAATATAGGGTTGTCACACAATTTAGCCTGTAGTGTAATTTTCTCAAGTATATTTTTTAGATCTTCCTCTATTAGGGGGTTGATGTTCTAAGTAGTGAGAGTAAAAACATCCTTTACTATAACTATTTCAGTATTTACACTTGTTATTTGTTGAGCACTGACATTTGGAAATTGTGTATCTTGTACACTCTATCCTTGTTGTTTCTCTACCTCAGTTGTTGCCTAGTCATCTATATTCATTTGTGTTCCTCCCTCAACTAGGCCTTCATTTTTTTCATCTTCTTCATCATCCTTAACCTCAATAGGCTCTTGTTCTCCTTCTTTCACTGTAGCTAACCCATTTATGACTTTCCACATCTATGTGGTTTTTTGTACATCTTTAATATTGTTTTGCAGTATGTTGAAGGCTCTATATTTGGGTAAAAATCTAATAGCATATTTCTTCATGGCTTTAGCAATTTGTGCCTTGTTAAGTTTAGGCATAACTTGAGCAAGTGATGTCTCTCTAATTTTCCTTTCTACACTCAAAATAATAATGACATTTCTGCTCAACTCTTTCATATAAACTTTTAGGCATTGAGTTAGCAATCTCTAGTGGGGTTTTCTTAAAATTTTCCATCATGGCATATATTGCCTCCTCTACTTGATCCTTTTCAACTTTTCCAAAATTGTCAAAATCAATGTGAGGAAATCCTGATAAATCTGTATTATTTTTAACATTCTCACATAGTTTGTCTAAATCTTAAGATGGGTTGTGACTCAACACTTTGAACTGGCTATTGTCATCTGATTCTATTTTTTTCTATCATATTTAGCTTGAGAAATGTACTTTCTCCTTGATATTTTTTTTTTCTTCTTCTTTCTCTATAGATTTGGCTTTCCCTTTAGTCTTTTTCACTATGACATGTGTGCTAGCCCTTATGATTGATGTTGTAGGTTTGGGTTGGCTTAGTTTGATAATATTTATGGGTCTTGTCCCTAATTGTGCCTTAGCCTTTCTCTTCTTCTGATTAGTAGGAGTAGGTGCTTCCTCTACTTGTTCTCCCTCAGTAGCTTATGTAATTTCTTTCCCTTCCTCTTGATGATCTTCACCCAATCCTTGTGTTAATGTGAGTGGTTCTTAAATCTGAGTTTCTTTTTCTTCATCATCTTCTTTTTCTTCATCCTCTTCCTACTCATCATGTTCATCAAACTTAGCTTTAAATTTCTTCACCAACTTCTCCTACTTCTTGATGACAAAGGTAGTCTTTAATTCCATAGTAATCTTAGATTTAGCCTTTTTGTAATTACCAAATGCTTTGGTATTTTTGTCTATCTCTTCTACAAGTAATGATGTTATTACTGTAGAGGCCTCATCTACATTAATTTCATATCCTAATGGCCTTAGCCATCTTACTCTTGGAGTTGCCACTTGAACAAATGTATAATTAGTATCAACTAGGAAACAGACATCATTATAATTTTTTTCCACTAATGATAGTAGAATTCTCAATGTTTTGTTCATAGATTTCTTGAAGTCCTCAAAGTAACTAGTCATTACTGATTCAAAATTATCACCTAGTTGTTCAATGAACTCTCCTATTTGAACTACCACAGACCTATTTTTCTTTCATGCCATGGTGCAAAATGTAGGAAATTTGTTTTGAACATAAAATAAGATACATATCGAAATAAATCCAAATTTACATTGAGCACTCTTTGTTTTCCTTATTGCTCTTAGGTTTTCAATCAATTGTTATAGTTGTAGCTTAGCAAGATCATATGTATGATCCTTCTTCACAATCTTATAAACACATCTACTATAATGTAGGGCACACTATTCAATCTACTTGATTGGTAAAACTTATGTGCAATTACCCTTACTACAAAATCTATTAGATGATCTGTGATGGTGTCAATTGTCATTCCCCTCTTATTCCACATAGCTTTTGTATTCTTCTCAATAACCTCTTTGGATTCACTCCCAATATTCTTAGGTTGATCTAGGGTTGGATACTGTATTACCTTATGGATTATTCTTTTGCTGATTTTGATAGGTCCATTGCCTAACCATAGTGAACTATCATCTATCCTACTCAATAAAATCCTAACCCATTCAGTTTGGAAAAAAAATGAGAAATCTAGGGTACGAGTTAACCCTTTCTTTTCTACAATCTTAAATTCTTCCCTTAGCACACCATTTTCACAAATTTTACCATATGCTTCTTTGATTTCCATGTCTCCAATACTACCAATCTTAAAGTTGTAACACTTTCTAACATCCTAAATCATTAAAACTTTTGGTTGTATCATAGATAGGGCACCAGAGGGATCTTGTTTGTATGCAATGTTTGATATGGCTTTCAAAATAGGTTTTTTAATTTTGTTACTAACCAACTAAACATTCAAAACCTTCTTTTGATGCCATTTTAAAAAAACTAGGGTTTATGAAAATAGAAACAACATAACTTAGCACACATTAAATACCTTGCCAAATCTGATGAAATGGTGTCAAATTTCTATTCAAACCTTCTACATTCACTTCAGATGAGTTTTTAGATCACCTCTAACTCTTCTTGCTCTTTCTCAATTTTGAATGAAGTAAAATGAGTTGAAACTGATCAAATACTCTTTTGAAATACTTTAAATACTACTAAGTTCTTGTACAGTTGGAAGCTCAGCATCGACTAGTTTCTAGCTCACTTGGCATCCACTACTCTTTTTATTTGTTCAAAAAACATTACAAGCTTGGCATCCTCTAGAATTTCACTTGAAAATTATAGGAGACTTTTCATCAGCAATAACATGAAAAATTGAAATATTTTTCTTTGATTCCTAATAACATCTTGCATCTTCATTCAAGCTTATGTAAACTTTTCAAAACTAAATCCTTTGAAACTGATGTATGATATAAATTTTTGATAATCAATCCTACATGCCTCTTGATTTCTTAGTTTGATGTGGTGTGATCACTAGACCCATTAGGTGAAGTGATCCATTCTCCACTTGATGTGTTACAATCCTCCTTTTTCTTCCATGTCTTGTTCATATCATTTCTAACATTTTCAACATCTACCTTGCCTTTGCCTTTATTGAACTCACAACTTAGTGCCTTTGACCTTGTTGGACAATATTAACTAATGTAACCAATCTTCAAATAGCTATAACATGTGGTTTGACTCAACCACTTTTTGTAGTCACTTCTAAAGTGTGTTCTAATACAATTCTTAGGAACATGTCCATACTCTTGACAATAGTGACAACTATACCTTGTATTATAATCCTAGTTGTAAAAGTTGTCATTGTTCTTTACCTTAGTTTGCATGTCTGATGACCACATGGATTTCAATATACACTCAAAAGCACTATGTCCATAGTTCTAACAATTATAACAATATCCTTCAAATCTTTTTGTGTGCATGGTCTTAATTATACATTTATTTTCCTAATGACCTTGTTTATTGCACTTATCGAAGTGAACCATGCTCTTATGCTTGACATTCTAATTTACAGTCTTTCTTTTGCACACATTAGTAGCATGTCTTTTCTTACCACAATTATGACGAGTAGGTTTAGAATTATTACCTTTGTTGTTCCTTTCTTCAGTACTTCTAGATGACTCTCCTTCTTGAATACTTGTGTATCGTAGTCTAGGTGTATCATTATTAGATATAGGGGATCTCAATAATTTCTCAAAGTATTTGATGGCTTGACTTGGTTTATTGAAACTTCGAAAAAATTCCTTTTCCCTTTTTAAGTCATTGTGCAATTACTCATTCGGCAACTTCAATGTTGTTATCTCATTTTCCTTAACACTCAATTCATAGTTGGCATTCATTATTTCACTTAAATTATCCAATTGCATGTTGGAAATCTTAGTTACCTCTAATGATTTCTCTTCTAGTATATTGGTCAAAACTCTTTTACCTTCTTCAATCATGGCTTTTTCTTCGATAGCTTTCTTTTTCTATTTGGTCACCTCACATAGTAGTATGGCTTGTGATTCTTGCTCTAACTTGAGATTTTTGATCTCTTCATCTTGGGCCCTATTCTTTTCCATTAGATCTACAATTGCTACATCAAATTCATTGGAGTCTCCATTAGTAAATAGCTTTGCAGTGTCCATCGCTCTATATTACTTATCATTTTCGTCAATAGAAATTTCCTTTCTTCTCTTTAAAGATTTCTTTATTTTTTTTCTTACTTCATTCAGTTGATGTAGAATGGGTTGTATTTCAATTCCTTGATTCTCAATGATCTTTCCCAACTTATAGATGTCCATTTTCAAGATCTTTCCTTAAAGATGAAAAGCTTCTCTTTCAGATAACAAGGCTCTAATATCAATTGTTGGAATTACAATAGAAAAGGTAAACTTGAAAGAGTAGTAGTGAATCAGTAGTTTAAAATTTGACCCATAAAACTTTCACCATAAATCCATCTTGTACATTCAATAAGTAAATTGGAATACCATGTAAAGCATGTACATCTAAATCATGTAAACAAGCAAACATTCACACATATATGACACTAGATATGATTACCCAAAATCCCTCCAATGAGAAGATAAAACTGGGGTGGGGATGAAACTCATAAACCTTTACTACTATAGTAATAAAGTGTATCCAATGAAGGTTACAATGTTTGATCATGAAATGTGATCTACCCTGTAAAAGGTCTTCCGTATTAAAAGCTTACAAAGACTGTTAGATCTTACCTCGTTAAATGATTTCAACACCCTGTTAGAAGTTTTCCTTGTTAAAGGACTTTAACTCAAAATTAAGTGAGCACCTTGTTAAAGGATTTTAATATAGCCTATTAAGACTACTCTATTAAGAGATTTGACTGATTCACCTATTATAATGACTCAACATTGATCAAGCGGTTAGCACTTTGTTGCTTGATGATGGATCTCTCTAGACTCATGTATTCTTGATCCTTCTTGATAAAATGTTTCTCTATTGTCTAATATTTCCTTACTGTATTCTCCTTTAACTAATTATGCAATGTAATTTCACTTCACAATTCTTTAGCCTCCATGAATTCTCTATTTGTGCATGTAAAACTTCTCACTTTGCTCCTTCCACATGCATATGAAGTTTAGGGTTTTTCCTCCTTAAGGAGACCTCAGTGACTTAGGGTTAGGCATGAGTTAATAGATGTGATTCACCCATTTTTCACAAAACCTTCCCTTATCTTGATCAGATGCATTTCCTTCATAGGGATTCCAACTTAAGTTTCATCCTTATCATCAAAATATCATAATTCAACCTAAAATTTGGCTAAAGAATGGTTTATGTTGTAGATTATGCCATTACAAATAACTACAACAAAACTATTTTACTCGACATCCGAAGTCTCTAATGCTTTGCATATACTAATTTCTATATTGTAACTCAAAATCTGAATGACTCGGCATGCACTTCTTGCTTAGCTTCTCTATCACTCAACATATACTATCTACTCAGCACTTAAGTGACTTGGCATGTGATTGACTTGGCACTCATTGTGGAGTTGGTATGCTCTATTTTATACATGTTGTGCTTGGAATATACTTCTTGCTTGACATGAACTATGTAAATGACTTAAGAGTACATAGACACTCACTTGTCAAAACCAATCTGAGATCAAAAAATAATTTCTCTAGTTACCTAGATAATCTAATAGAGAAATCTACCAATCATCATAATAGATTGTCAGATCTCCAATGGCTCAGTCAATGTATACATGTGGCGATGGAGGAAACACAAGAATAGTTGAATGCAACTAAAGACGTAGCTCGAGAACACTTCAAGTGGCTCTTGAGATACACCAACATTCATGTTCATGGATAGAAAGAGCTTATTCCAATCATTGACATTTCCAAGGCCTATAAGGCAAAGTTTGAAAAGGGAAAGAAGGCAAAGTGACCTTTCTCCCTCCCTTTTTTATTTTGATGTGAAATTATAACTGATAATTGGCTCCTTGTCATTTGTCATATTTTATGAGACAAACCAGTTCAGTTTCTTTTTGTAATAGTCATGGTGGAATCCTATATTTACTGAATTGAAATATTAATGAAAAGTTAGCTAATTTTTAGTTTAAAATACTTGAAATTGTAGAGACAAGATTAAATGTATCTTTTGTAAATTATTTACTATTCCATTGCATATTTAAGTTTAAAGGTCTCTTGAATTTAAATCAAATTGGTGAATGAATAGAGTTCTAGTCCCCTATTTTAATGCAACAAACCTAAGATAATAATAGTATTGTCCAAAGTAAAAAGAGGTCTTTCAGTCTTTTCTTAAATTAGTTTCTTTTTGTTTAGGAGTTAAGAATCTTTGACATATATCTTAGCTTTCCAATATGATTCATTTCTACATCATCAAATTCTGAGGGTTCATAGGATGTATGAGTTCACAAATTTGATTAGTATGAAGACCCAAAATCTAGCCTAAGTTAGTTCATGTCTAGGCCTAACTTAGTTTTCCTTTCTTGTTCTCTGGTTAAGAAAAAACCCCATTTAAGAATTAGGAATAAAAAAATTCATTGCAAAATCATACATTCAAGGGAGCTATACCTTCAAATTTAGAGGGAAATCAGTCACTTAGTACAGTTTCCTAACTATTGTAATCAGTTATTGTTCACAAGTTTTGGGAATTTAAGAGTTAGATTGTAAGGAACAATCTATTTATGAATGATATAATCTTTCCAAACATAAACTTTATGAGACCATTTTCATTTCTACCCACATGAAACATAGGTCAACTATTAACGTTCCCACTTGTTAATCCCACATAATTAACCAACCTAGATTGGACTATAAGATATTATTATTATACACAATTCTCTCTTTTTTGATCTAGAGATTGGAATTTCTTATTGCTACCAAAGTTTCAGAGTGTTGAGTGCATTGCCCATTGACGTATGGATCGTCGTTTTCCTAAAAGGCAAGTGATTTTTAATATATATTTTATGTTGACAATGGTACTGGTACAATGGTACTGTTATTATTTTATTTTTACTGTCCAGTGTCCACTAGTGACTAGATGTCTCACATGTTAAGATAGCCTATGGGTAAAAGTACAAAGTTGTGTCACCTTTCAAGCTGACTTATTAGAATGAATAAATCTAAGTATTTCTATCTAAAAATCAATTTTATTCAAACATATGATCTAAAAAAAATCACTCTAGCTAAGTTATATATGGTCTCACACTTTTCCAATTGGAAATGTCTATTAAACGCATGTTTTATACTACTTTGTATCCAATTACTAAAGAAATAAAATTATTTTAGAAAACTAATGTTTCAATAACTCTTACTATTTATTTATTTTTTTTTTTAATAACATATAAACAACATTTTATATATTTTAATGTCAAGAATATTTCCATATAGATTTTATAGTGTTTTAATTAGATATAGTATGTTGTAATTAAAAAATTCTACAAGTATGTATTTTAACACTCAAGAAGATGTCAAGTTTTAGAATGGAAATAATATTAAATCATATCAAAAAAATTTAAAAATTATATGATGTTATAGAGGAGAGAGTCCTTTTCAAGAATTTATAATTTTTTTTTTGTTACAAAAGATTTATTTTGAAAAAGGTGGTAGGAGATGAAAACTATCGATTTCAGATGAGTTAATTTTGAATTGTTATAAAAGATAAAATATAGGTCTAGAGCCAATTTTTATTTTTGATTGTTCTAGCTATATATGTTATCTATAACATAATCTAAGATCAAAATAAATAAGTTTATTTCCACATTATTTTACGGTGGAAACTAGATCCCTAATTTTCAACATTTTTCATCAAGTAAAAATTTATCTATAAAAATTAGGAAAATATATCAATTCTTATTCCAAATAATTATTAAAAATCATAATCCTAAAATTCATCCATTTCTACAGATTTTATTAGTTTACTTCATTATCAAATTTTAAATAATACTACCATTTTTATGTCATTGACGATGAATAGTTATACTTTTGTTAACCTTTTCCTTTATAAAAGGGTGACACAAGTTTGTGCTTTTACCCCTTATAGGTTTGTGAATTTTATTGGGTAGACCATAGACTATAGTACCATAGCAGTAGTACCTTTTTTTAAAATTGAATCATATTATTGTTATTATATGTAGTCTAAGTAGTCTACTATCACTATTCACAGTCTTTGACTTGTCACTATTTGAGTATTTTGTTCAACAACTAAGTTGTTTTATTTTTTGCAGCCTTGGCCCTTTATTAGTTTGCAATGTCAAAAAAGAGGAGTAACAGGGGTTCTGGTAGGATCCCTAAAAGCCAAGAGGGCCACCATTACCAAAACATAGAACCATATCAGCATATTTTGGTGGTGGAAATGTTGGCAACCTACAAGATTCACAAATTAGATCTCTAGTACTTATTGAAAAAGGAGATTCATCACAACTTGGAGATAGACCATATTGAAAAAGTTTAAGTTGGTGAACCTGATATCTCAGTCGATGATGAACTTGAACATGATTTGGAGGTACTTCCCCTAGGTAGGGAGTCACAAACTGACATTATAGAGTTGGAGTCATTTCTAGACCAGTTGGGTGAGAAAACTAAAAGTGATTACATAAATCATGTTCATCCATAAAAGGGGAAAAGAAAATTGGAATCACAGAAAGATCAATCTCGCTGAGATCTATCCAAAAGGAATTCTCAATTAGAATGAGTGGAAAGGCATTGATTCATTGAACCAGTGGCCAATCAATTGATGGTAAGCCTCCTATACAATGTAGGTGTAAGATTTGCATAAAGATAACAAAGAAAGAGAAGAGGTTTTAGCTTAAACTTGATACTATAGAAAATCATGTCAGTAAATTTTACTAAAAGGAAACTATAGATGGAGTTGAAAAATCCATGCTAACTTGGAAAACAAAGGACAATTATCTGCATATCAGGAATGTTAAAATATACGAGTTACACCAGTAATTACAAGAGAAGTGTTTTGTAGTAATAGGTTTCATTGAAGATTTTATTGGGAAAGTAATGGAAGTGCAAAATATGGGAAAGGTAGTTCAATTAAGTGTGCTCTTTTATATTTTGAGTATAGAATGTCCTATCATAGACTACCCTTCAATTACTACCTTATTGTGTTTTTCTAAAGTCTGAAACTATTCGAACAATCACTAGTCATTAAACAACGGGTGGGAATTGGCTATATGTCTTGCATGAGTTGAAAAAGAAGATATGAAGGGAAAAAATAGAATTCTCAAATTTCATTGCATATTCTCTAGATGAAGTTACAACAATTGATAATACTTCCTAGGTGTACATGCATGTTTACCCTATAAATGATCTTTGTCGTCAACCCTTTCTACCATCTATTGCTAAATTGAATTATAGTGTGACAACTAAAAATTTATATGATTTATTAAAGAGTATTCTAATTGAGATTGCCAAAAAATTGGTGTGTGTTGGTGCGGATGGAGCTTCGATTATACAAGATCATAAAAGTGGTCTTTGTAAAAAGATCAAGAATGATTTAGCACCCTACATTATTCCCATTAATTACATTGCCCATCGAATGAATCTAGCTTTTGGAATTGTCAAGAATTTTAGTTGTGTAAGTAAAGTGGAATCTCTAATCAAAGTGATTTACCAATACTTTTATCAAATTCCAAAACTAGTCCTTGAATTTCAAGACTTTGCTCAAGGAATTATAGATGGGAGGAAGCTTCTTAAAGACAACTATACCAGACGGATATCTTTGGATGTACCAATGCATCAAGTAATTTCTGAATATCCATCATTGGTTGGACTAATCCACTATATGCGAGATAGATTCCCTAAGCTATATTTAAGTCTAACTAATATTAAGATACTCTTAACTTTAGCAGTTATTCTCCCCATGCTATAGGACATGAGAAATATTTTGAAAAAGGTTCAAAAAAGAGCTATGTACATTGCAGAATATAATAAATTGCATAAAATGACATGTAATAGTTTGGCTACTCTGTATTGATTACTACCATTAGATGAATCAAAGTTTTCAAAGTGGATAGAAATCATAGATTTGAACAATCCTAGGAACTTTTTACATATTGGTGCAAACGATGAGGTATGTGCTAGGGTATGTAGAGTTGATATACCAATGTAGTACTATGCTCACATCAACCCTAACTCCAACCCCAACAAAGCAAGAAGTAAAGTAGAATCAGAACCAAAGAAGGTACTTTCATGTATTACGAGTGAAGACTTCAAGAAGATCAAAGACTCTATGCTTGACTTTGTCAAGAGAGTTTGATACAATCTTTCATCAGAAATTACATTCAAATTCCCTCTAGATGAACTGCTCAAAGAAATGTCAATTATTTTTCCTCAATATTGGTCTCTAAACTATCTAATTGATTTTCAAAGAAGGATGATGACTTTGATTCAGCATTTTTGCAAACCCATAGTAATCAATGAAGTAAATATAAATGGAATTTTAGATGAACCTCCATTAAGAGATCAATCATATTCTTTTTCAAACATAATGAGGGAACAATGTGATCTTATGGAGAATTCAAATGAAGAGGAAGTGGTAACAAAGCTCTGGAAAAACCTTAGTAAGAGAAATTAGTTGAGAGAGTCAATACCAAAATATTTCAAGCTTACCAATTTATTTTTAACAATGATATTGGGTTTACTGGAGGATGATATAGTTTTTGGTACTTTGGGCTTCCTGAAGTCAAAGGTTAGAATCAAATTAGACAAATATTTGGATAACTGTTTGAGGCTCTATAATTCTAGGTATGAGGTAGATAGTTTCCCTTATAATGAGGCTCTCAACATTTGGAGAAAACAATGTCAAAGAAGAGGGATGAGAAACATTTCAAACCCAAATGGCAGTGGTAGTGGTGATGGCAGTGGTTCGTGTCTTGATATTGGAAGCAATGAAGATAATGTTGACTTTGGCATGCATACCGACACTGATAGTAAATCTGAAGAAAACACAATGAATAATGAAATGTTATCTGCAATAAATGAGTTGAATTCTGATGATAGTGATGCTAAGCCAATCCAAGTAGAGTGGCAACTATAGCAACTTCTCAATTTGAAGTTCTAAGTTCTACATGAGTCAAGTAGTAGGCTACTAGCTTTGAACTAAGACTTTATCTACTAATTAATTATGTTTGTAGAAGTTAATTTATAGCCTTCATTCAATTTCATTTTATAGATGCTTAAAAAAAAATTTAAACGTGTTGATGCTGCAAACTTACATGTTCAGATTTTCATTGAAACTAGTTTTTACTTTTAGAGTCTAGACACATGTTGAGCTTTTCATTGATTGTATTTTTTAAACTTGTTGAATTTTTTATTGATTCTAGTTTCTTTAAGAAATTGTAACATAATGCATTTAAAAAAATAAGCTATATTTTAAAAAATGATATTATAATTTATAATTTTAAATCAGCCTATACCATAATACATTTAACAATTAAAAATAATTACAACTCTCTGGATATGATTCAATGTACTATTACCCTAAATTTTCTTTTACAGATACAAGGGAGCAACAATAGTTGTCGGTTGGTTTGTAAATATATAATACATTATGTGTATACAATGACATTGCCAATCTGCCACCTTGCCAAATGTACAATTTTTTCAAGTAGGAGTAGGGAAATTATTTCCATCTACTCTGTGCAGTAATAGTATGTCAGTGCCTGGTTGACCAACTATCCTAATATGATAGCTCTTGGTTCCAGTAACAATTAACATTAAAAAAAGATGAATTAAATCCAAAATTTGAAATTTAAGAGCAACAAGTAACAAAAAGATTATAGTACTATCACTTACTAAGTTGTTACTTCTTAATGCTATTAGTTATTACTACAAGTGATAGTAATAGTAACATTTTGAGAAGATGACCCATCTCAGTGAAGTTCTTTATAGTACTCCATTCTGCATCATTTGGAAGCTCTATTTGTTTGAGGTTGTAGCTAAATAGTTGTAACCTCATCAACAATGAATACTTAAAAGAGATAATTTTACATGAATCAAAGAATTTATCTATAATTTTATTCACTATTGATAGTGGTTTGATGTGACTTGCAATTCTTTCTAGAGTGGTTTCCTAACGCAGGTTACCTAAATCAAAATTCATGGTGTTCTAGAACTTTTTCATGTAAACTTCATTTCCAGTATCTTTTTTGGTCTAAGCTGGATTTGTTAATCCAATATTTAACAAGTTTAGTATGCTATGATTCATCTTCATCAAGTCTTTGGAATTAGATTTTAGATATTCATCTATTTCCATTACTTGTTCACAATTGTGATAGGCAAGAAAGGCCATTACAAAGGCATCTGAGCAATTGTTTATTCCATGGTTTGCCAAATCCCTATCACTAGATCTCTATACTTTATTCAAAATTTGTTTAGAAAGAATTTTTAAGGAATTGGTGGAGATTCCTCTTTTACCCTCAGCATCTTTTTCTTTAAATTTTCAAAGACAAGTCTAAGATTGCTATTTAAATCAATTCATTCAAAAAAACTATCATTGTTCATTATTTTCTCCCAATTTTCTTATTTGATAACCTTAACCATGTTTATTATAGTATCCTTGACATGATGGTCTTTGGAAGATGTCATTCTATTTTCTGCAATTCCATTCTCCATCTTTTTCTTCATTTTAGGCATCTCTATTTCACTCGTTTTCTGTGTTTCCTCTAGTTACGCTTGCCAATTAGTTGCTCTCTTCCTCTCATCCACTAATTTCTTCTTAAAATCTTGGATTGTCTTTACAATAGTTACCTTTTTTTCCTTCTCATACTCAAGTTCCCTTTTGAAATCATGGATTATTTTCACAGTGGATTCCTTATTTTTCTTCACATTGTCCAATTCCTTCTTCAAATCATGGAGTGTTTGACTAGACTCCTCTTTCATCATGTTCTCCAATTCCTTCTTCAAATCTAGAATTCTCTTTATAGTTGACTCCTATTTTTTCTTTTCTTTCTCCAATTCCTTCTTCATATGGTGGATTGTGTTATTGTTTGTAGTAGCACTAGACTCTATTTTCTTTGCATTCAACAACTCCTTCTTCAAATCAAGGATTGTTTTTGCAGTTGACTCCTCTTTTTTCTTCATATTCTCAATTGCTTCTTCAAATTGTAGATTGTGTTTGCACTAGACTCCTTTTTTTTTTTTTCTCATTCCCTAATTCCTTTTGCAAATTATCAATTATCCATGCCTTAGACTCCTCTTTTTTCTTTTCATTCTCCAATTCAATCTTAAAATTATTATTTTCCTTCACAGTAGAGTCCAGGTCATTTTTCAATTTATTGTTGACCTATGCACTACTCTCTATAGACTTGAACAACTATGTAGTAGAGGATTTTTCAAGCTCAATTCTTTTTTTTCACTCATCCAACTCTTTAGTCAAATTTTGCACTTTTTCATTCATCCTTTCTTGCTAGACAATTGTCTCTATCAGAGAAGAATTCCATATTCTATTTTGCAATTCAATGAACCTATTGTCTATTGTTCTCTCCTTGGCCTTCACATTATCAAGGTCTACCTATAACTTTTCTATTTTCTTTTAAGCCTTTTATTTTCCCTCTCTACTTTCAAAAGCATAGAGTAGATCATTTGGTTTCTCTCTTTTGATATATTGATTTTGTCAATATTTTTTACTTTTGACAAATCCATTTGAAGACTAGTAACTTGTACATCATTACAATTTATTACATTTTTTGGTGGATTATTATCTCTATCTAGGGACATAATAGCCATGAAGTTCATTATTTCATTGTTTGGATCATATGTTGGAAATATACTATTAGTAGATCCCTGACATTTAGCAACTGCATCACTTTTCAAAGTCTTCATAATTTTCCTATTTCTTTTTCTTGTTTGATCAAACTTTGATAAAAACACATTCAAACTAAAACTTGGGTTTGTGACACAATTGAGTGTTTGAAAGGGGAATATTCTTTTTTTTTGTTCTATGAACCTCCAACTCCAGTTAAACTTACTCCACCTACAATTGTATTTTAAGGATTGACAACATAGTGAAGATGGTTAATTCCAAATCCTAGCATTTTAGGACTATTTTCAAGGTTTTGTACATAAGCTACTAGTGCATACATTGGTGAAGTAACTACAAACATTTCTTGTAGTGTAATTGTCATAAAAAAATTCTTTTTTGCATGAGGTTCACCCATGCTAGTGCTAGTGCCAATGCCAATACTAGTGCCAGTGGGACCAACTATAACCAGATTTGAAGATTTAACAAATAATGTGTTGGGATGATGTTTAGAAGAAGAAGTATAATATTTTTTGCCCTTTCTAGATGAATCATCTTCAATCTCATTGGAGAGTCCAATGATTGGTTTACTTCCTCTTTTGGGTGGGTCTAGTACTGCCAAATCCCTTCACCACTTGCACCAATGGGCCTTATACTTGCATAACCCATTTTTTGTATCATAGTTTACCCTTTACTATATGTTTTTTTAATAGAATCATTCATTTGAAGATTAACAATATGTCTACCCCTAGTTGACCCAGAATCTTGAATACCTTGAATGTCACCATTAGACTTGAGGTTCTTCTATCTTTGAATATCATTTTCGTTACAACTACCAAAATCATATAGTACAGTTGGATGATCTTTATTCCAATAACCACTAAAAATTTCATCCTCCTCAATTTCCTTTAAAACCTACTGATGTCTTTGGTTCACCCAAACTTTTCCTCATTTTTCAAATATCAATCATCTTGGTTTGATACCACAATTCAGATGTACATGCCTTTTTAATTTCTGTCGGTATAGACCTCTTGGAAGGTTGAGATTTTTTCTTGTAAAAATTTAAGTATGTTAGAGGCTTTGATTTATGTGACTCTGATATGTGTAATGCTATAATTTGTGATGACAATTCTTGCATTGAAATATTCTTCTCTATTGCATGCTTCTCCATCTCTTTCTTAACCTCATCCCACAAATATTTTTTTTAACTTTTCTATCAATGGCATCTCCTAATGTTTATATTTGCTAGCAGAGTTCCCATTAGCAATAAGTCTTGTTTTTATTATGTTTAGTAGATCATAATTCTAGTAACTAACCAAATCAACGCTAAAAAAAGTGACCAATTCATTTTCCACTTTGAAAGCCTTTCTCTCAAATGTGAAGCCTCTAATTGCAAAAGGTAACGAAGGAAATATGATTTTCTTTTTTTGTCTAGTGAAAAATTCATCTACACTCTCCGTCTATTGTACATATTCCAGTGCAAAAAACCTTTTTGTGACATGCATTGGAATTTTGCATGGTTCAACTACTAAACTGTAAAACCTTAAGACAATGTACTATTCCATGAAGAACTAGTTAGCCAATTGAATTTGACTTCCCAGTTTAACGCAATCTTTACAAGACAGAAACAATTTAGGCATCAAAGTGCTTGTGATTTTTTGGTAAATAGGTGACAAAAAGTACTCTACAAAATGGTTGTAGTTATTATTGTTAGTTTTCATCCTCATCTTATGTGTCCACTCATATACTGGACTTGGAGTCTATGATTTCTTCTAAGTTTTATCATCAAACTTATAGACCTCAATATCAAGCTTGTTGTTCTCTGTCTCAAATATTGGGTGATGTTTTGCTAAAAGAAGGTAGCACAAGTAACTTGTGAACCTAAATGTCTTCCTCTTTCCTGTAGTTGTACTTTGTTTAATTATTAGTAATTGTTGTTGCATAGATTCAACAATTTTTTGAAAAAAATTATATCTTACATCTACCTTCTCAACTAATTGACCTCAACAATGGATTTTATAAATCATTTCAGGAACACTGGCCCCCACTTCCTTGTTACTATCCAATCATAGACAAAATAATAACAAATAAATAGTATTATAAACCCATGGCACAAAAATATCATACTGATAAGGAGGCTTATAGTCTATGTCTAGTGTAACACTAGTATATGACTCTGAGTTTATTAAACCCTTAATATATGAATCTCGTAAAACTCTTTCTAGTTTTTCATAAGCCTATGCTAGTTTATCAGAGTCAATGCACTCATTAAAGCTTTCTAGTTTAAACCCTAGCCCTAGGTCTAACAAAATGAAAAATTCACTCTCAGTTATGGATAGAATTCCCTCTTGAGTTTTTTGGTTTACAATTGCCTTTCTATTTTCATCATAATTCTGAGCGCATAGCATTACAATTTTAGAGCAAGGGAATACTTCGGGTATGGTGAGGTTTGCTAATCAAGTAACCAAAGTAGCGAGTTTATTTGTATGTGCACAAATACTATTTTTATATTTGTAATAATTGCTCCCCTTTTGTGGATCTTTTCACTTATTAAACAATGAATGTCTAATTCCCATGATTCCAAAATCTCCATGGATAATAGGATGAAAAATATCATGACATTCATTGGTAAAACCTAGGGTTTGTAGCACTTGCCTAAGTTTGATAATGTCTTTCTTTTCCTTTATGCTTAAACACCTACTGGAGGTTTTATGCCTAAGACAATACAAATCAATATTTTTATTTCTATAAATTGCAATGAAAAAAATTTAAATACCCAAAATCAAGATTCGATAATTGGTGTTGTCCTATGATACTCAAGTTCACACTTTCAATCTTCAAAACACAAAATTGAATTCAGTCACTCTTTGAAAAGTTAAAATTTGAAAACCCTATCGTATTAGACTCTTGATTTGGAGAACTTTCATCTTCATACTCTAAAAACATAAAAGGTAAATAGTTAAATGTTAAAATGTAAGTATTAAGTAATTAATGGTTTTAGGTACTTTACTAATACTATGTACAATGTACATGTAAATGACATAAAGACTCAATAATGTAGTAATGTACATAAATATAATAATAAAAATTAAGAATTTATTACCTTAATATACATTTTAATTTTGAAATTTTTCATTTGAAATAAATCAATTAATCAAAATTGAACCTAATTATCGATATGATTTTCGAGTCAATTTGTGGAATGCTATCACTATTGTCAAGAGTCATTTGAAATCATGAAACTTGTCAAGGACATGTGCCACGATTGAAAATTTTTCTTAACAACAACAATAACATACCCAAAATTCATCTTGGGTCATTGCCATTGGCGTTGATCTGCCTTTTAGTTAACAATTGCAGCATCGCCAAGTAAAAATTAAGTAATAAATATTTTTAAAATCTAAACATAATTATTATTAATATTAATTGAGTCGTGACACTTAATTGAGCTTTGCAATAATCGGACACATGTCATGATTCCAAATGAATCTAGGCACATGGGAAAATATTCCCTAAATTGGCCCAAAATTCATCTCGAGCCGTCAATCTTTCTTTTAGTCAACAGTCAGGAGTCAAGAGTCACTGAGTCAGACATAACTATAAATAATAACTTATAAGAAAGAATCTTTGAGTACACATGTCTCAATATCAGGTAGAAATAGAATTTAACTTCAATTTTTTAAAATTTTCCTCGAAATAGAGTCACAGTCATTGATCTATCATTCATTGAATAGTCCAAATCAAATTGTGAATCATTAAAACTTAAATCTTTCATTTATAACTAATATTAATTATTTAAATAAGGTTCCATAGTAACTAATTTCATGGTAAAGAAAATGATAGAATTAGTTAAAAAATTGATTTAAAAAAAAAATTACCATCAAAAGAATTTAAATAGAATATTAATTAATTTAGAGAAAAATATTTAAATAAATATTGTTAAAGAAAATTTTATTAATTATTATTATTTTATTTTAAAGTTTGACCATGTCAAAATCATGATGTTAATTTAATTATTTATATAAAATATTTTTTATATATATAATATAATTTGTAATAATTAGTATAATAGTTATAATATAATATAAATAAAAAAAATTCTTTTCTATCATAAACTTTTTATTGTAAAGGTGATATGAAAAATTCAATGAAAATATATTAAATTTTATAAAATAAAATTGATGCAAGATATGAAATAATAATGACAAAAGTTTAATTTAAATAAAATAATTAATATTTAAAAATATAATTACAAATGCTATATTATTATTCATATTTATTATTTAGTTACAAAATTAAAATGTAATATAGTTTAATTATCTATAAATTATTAACATATATTGAAAATGTGTATGTGATAATTGTTTATAAACTATTCTTCATCATTTGAAATATTTCATATTGAAAAAAAGTTAGGTGACAAGATAGGTATGAAATAAAAAATTGACACATAAATTATCAAAAATTTATTTAACTTTTTTAAGGTTATAATCTTTAGTTTTCCTTAAAATATGGTCTTATTGCTCCATTTGTTTTAACCAATCAAATTAAAGAAAAAGAGTTTTAGAAATTACAAAACTTTTAAATTGTGCATTTTACTTTATCAAATATTGAAATTTGATATGTAGAAGAAAAATTATGAAAATTGATTGATTGGTGTTCAATAGTTTAATCAATAGTTTAAAACAATTGATGGCTATAGTTCTATAGCCTACGACACGAACTAATTATGATAACCCTATCATGAACATAGAGTCCAATCTTTGAACACATTTTTACTATTACACTATATATTGTAATTAATTGAACTATTTGTTCATATAAAAAATTTCAAATGTTGATAAACTAGTATAGATATCTTAAATAAATCTATCTAAATAAATAAATCTAACTAAAGAAATGCTGATAGATATCCATTACAAAATAATAATAATTTAATTTACTACATGTAAAAATATTTATATTTCCTTTATCTCCATTTATTTAGCTTTTGTACTGACTTAAGCTTTTCATTTTAATTTCTAGAAAAATGGATGATTTATATCTCCAAATATTATAATTTAAAAAAATATTTTATAAGGTATTTATTAAATTATTTTTAAAAGTATATTCTGGTTATAACAAGATTTAAACTTTTGACATGTAGATGGTTGTCAAATTTAACCTAGAAGAATAAAAATTAACATTAACATGTTCACACAATCCCACTCCACCCATTCTACCATTGTAGAATGCCTATTGGCATTAAAAATATACTAATACTTAAACACATGAAAACTTATAAATGTTATAGAAAAAATAAATAACCTTTTGTTTCAAATAAAAATTAAAATATCATAACTATTTCATATATATGTGTCACTCAAAACATAATTTTCTTAATTAAATAAACATTGATATCTTAGTAATAGTGTACAAATACTACTCTTATGTGTACAACTATTGGGGTAGCAATGTTTATGTATAGAGTAAATCATATCAATCATATGTCTCACAAATATAAAAGGTGAATACTAATAAATGTTTTGTATTTTCTTATGAAATGTGTGAGATTGTCAAAAACTTTTAGTGTTCAACTAATGGTCCCTTAAACCTTTGTGTTGCTTATAGGTTGTATTTTATATAATAATATGCTATTTTTATAAAAACAAATAATTTTTTGTTGTTAAAGTATTTGTCATTTTGTGTTATATATAAATGTTATATAAAACAAATATTTGTGATTAATAATAACTATTTGGTGCATTTAAGTTACATATATATTACATTTCATATAGTTATATAATATTCTATTAACAATAAATAATAATTTTAAATTTAATTATTAGATATTTTTAGATTAACCTTTGGCACATCTCACTAGGTGCACTATTTTAATGAGTTGTGTGACAAGTCACAACTTTAAACCTTCATTGTAGCATGTAGGTAATTCAATGTCCATTTTAAATTTCTAAAAAAAATAAAGGTGTTAGGATATGCCATCACCATGTACTGACTACATGTTGACAAAGTTAGCTCTTGTGACTATTCGTTCTTCTCCCCTATCTTATTGGTGCACAATGCAAATTAAAACTTAAATTACGAAGTGCAACAACTAGTTGCAAACATACCAATTATTTGAAGTTCTTAACAATTTCCAAAAACCATGATTTGGACGAATAAAATTAAACATCTAAAATTAATGAAACATTGAAGTTTAAAAGATGTAAAATTATAATTTGTAAATTGTAATCAATTATCACTCATCGATCATTAATTGTTTGATAATGATAACTTGATTTAATAATCGTAGCATTTATACTTAATTAAAATTTATTTAGATTATAACCAATATTTTCTAAATTGCTTCAACTTGATAATGATGAGTGATAACTTAATTTATATTTAAATAACCATGACAATTTTCATTTAATTCAAAATATGATAAAAAGTTAAAAATATTATGATGATCATGATATTTAAATAAATTTACATTTCAAAATAGGAAGAAATGAATAAATAAATTAATATTCAATACTTTATATGAACATTTATGTATAAGTTATAATTTGAACTTTTTATTTTCAAATCAAATTTCAGTATTATCTATACAATTTAAATTACATGATCATTGATTAGGATTTAGGGTTCATGGTTCATTACTCATGATGTTACATGTATCATAAGTTTAACTTTAACAAACTATTTTTTTATTTATTTAATATTTTTAAATAAATTTATAATAGTTAAAACTATTATAACTAATTACTATTAACTTGCATGGCCCTGGTGCCTGCATTTATATATTATCAAATTTAATAGGTTTTGAATTGAAAAGACATACATATAGTCATATAAATATTACAAATTTTCATTGGATAATTTTCAATTGATTAAATTTTTACTATAAATCATTAATCAAATATGAACCCATAAAGGGATTGTTGAAACCATTTTTTTTGTTTCTAACTTTATAACTATTAACAGTTAATTTTTATAAGTCATAGACTAACTTTTCAATAGTACATTGAGATTCCAAAAACAAAGTTGTAAACTAATAGGAACAATGATTTAAGAAGCCAAAAACTATTGTTTTCATTGATAATATTTTGTAGTATACAATGTACATAATATTGATTCATAGCATAGATATTCAAAATAGTTGATTAAGTCAGCTTGATTTTACTATTTTATAATTTACATTAAAGGGCAAGGCCCAATCCAAAGAAAAAACAGATATCTTAAAAGCATTTTTTTGCCCAAAAGGCAAGGGTTAAGGAAACAAGATTCAAGAAATAGGGAACAAAGAACTATGGAATAGGGAGGCTGGAAGCATCAGTAGGCTGAGGGGCTGAGGCTTGAAGACTTAACCAAAAATGTCTTCAAGTCCCTCCATAAGGAACCTATTGGAGAAGATGATGTCATTAAACTCATCCATCCATGTGAAGTCACTCTAGCTGAATTCATCCAACAACAACCACTTCTGTAGAAAATCACTTCCAAGTCGCACCCACTTTTGATGGAGAGTCAATTGTCATTTATTCATGTCGAGTAGGAAGGGATGCTTCGATACAATGCTCCCTATGCCTTGCTTGGATAGCACTTGTCTACTATGTTTGCAAAAAAGATGCCAATGCCTAGCCCTGATACTTACTCAAAAAATACAAGAATTTTGACATCATCTTCTAAAAACATTTCCTTAAAAATTTTACAAAAAAGCATTAGAATGTCTAGTTGGCTACCTTCAAGGTCGAGAAGAGACATGAAGAAGCAAGAGGTAATATTTATGGACACATGGTACCTCTTATCATTTCTTAAGTATTCATGGTTGAGGACCATGAATAAAGCATGGAAGATAAAAGGACTTTGGGCATCTTTCTTGTAAACCATGGTTTACAAGCATGGTGAGGACATTGTTAGGAATCCTACCCAAAAGGGCTTTTGTAGAGCCATTGTAGTGCATTTCAGCTAAATTGGTGTATCCATGAATCAGATTCAAGAAACTCTGCAAATTGAATTTAGATTAAAGAATTTGAGAAATGATAATGAAAGAGGAATTGACGAGGCTATTTAATGGTAGTTACATTAAATTGATTGGCATTCACAATCTTTTATATCTTATTTTTTTATATTCTTATTAATTTTCAAGTGTGCAAAATTTACTCGCATTAATTTCAGATAGTCAAAAGTGTCTGACATTGAGTACATTCTAGTTAATGGTTTCCATGCAAAACTTTCCACATGTCTCCATTCTAGAGAATTTCATGTGACTCTAGGCTTTTTCAAGTGAGTGGCCCCAAAATGCATCTTCTATCATTGATCTTTAATTAATCAATGGTTAATAAAACTATTGTATTAGCAATACAAAAGTGATGGTAGCTGACTTCGTAATAGTGACACTGACATAACAACATTACAAAATTATTAATAATAGACCTAAGAGAACACACAATTTGAAACTTGAAGTGACTACTCATTAATCAGTACATTCATTAACCAATACATGTGCAAATTCTCTTTCAGATTCAACAATTTTTTAGTTTACCACTAAATATTAGCCAAGACCATTATTATTCATTTTTAATTCATTTTTGGTAAGGGAAAAAATAGCCATCATTTATTTATCTATCAACAAGAAAAAATGTTAATTCGCCACATTTAAAATGATTTTTTTGAGGGCAAGAAAAAAATTGCCAACATGTAATATTTTATTTCCCTATATGGAACAAAAAAATCACCCTCAACATTAAAATTTTCCTGCCCACAAAATGTTGGAATCGCCATCATTTTAGGCTTATTTTTGGGGAGGAGTTTCTTAAAGTTATCACTAACTTTGATTCTCCCCTTTAGTGGCTTTGACAATAAAAATCGAATACCCCTCAACCATTAGTCTATTAACTCCATTTTTCCTCACAAGATTCAATCGCCACATAAGAGCTAAGGCTTTACCTTCATTATTTGAGCCACCTTCATAGTTTCCATAATAATCCATAATCATTTTACTTATATAATTGCATAAAACACCCCTAGCAATAGAACTTCCCATTATGGTTGAGTGATCTAAATTAACCTTAAACTATGTCTCAAGGGCTGGGTCCACACCATATTCTTCCTAGACAAGGCTTTGGAGTTATCAGACTATGCCACCATTTGGCTTACTCCCCAAGTAGAAGCCCACTACATATCAAGTCTACCCAGGGGGTGGGGTTCGGGGGGTGGGGGTTTACTCCACCAGATTCCACTACATTCCTTTAAGATTCTAATAACTTGTTGAGCCAACCCAAAACTAGAAGTAGTTTTATCCTTGAATATTTCTTTATTTTGTTTCTTCCAGATGTCCCATGAAACATAAGGATGATTTATTAACCATAAGTTATTTAGGCATGGGTGGGAGGAAAAGCCATTGTAGTGAACAAATTGTTATAGACCTTCATTATCACACCACTAGATTTCACATTAGATAAGTACCTACAAGGAAAAGTAGCAGTAGATAAGAAGGTGCAGTATAGATTTTGTGTCCTAAAGACAAAGGACATAGTAGTTTGCAAGCTGACATTGTCACCTTTGGAGATTGTACAAAGTAAGATAGACCTATGTAAAGCTATCCACCAGAATAAAATTATCTTTCACAGAATCTACAAGTGATAGACCTTTCTTCAATCTGCATAGGCCACCCCACTTTCAAGGAAACAAGGATAAGTTGACTTCCCCATGAAGTACCCCAAGGGAGTAACCTTCCAACACATGGATTCATCAGCTAGAAGGAGGGGCATCCTATAATTGTTTAGTAGACTTTGAAGTTCCAAAGAAAGACCTACCCCTGGATGAGTTTGGTGTTTGATCCCAATCTATTGGCTATCTAGTGTGATATAGTTTTAGATCATGGATCCATAAGGTCTGGTTCATAACTCATGCAATAGGAGGAATTTAGTGTGCTATAGAGGGTACTCTTGGATCCATTGATCCTCCTTGAAATTAATTGTTTCACCACTCCCAATATTATAATGGCACCCCATCTTAAGAATTTTTTGGGTGTGCACCATATTATTCCAGATTTTATAGCCCTAGGGGAGAGCCTAGGTCCATAGGGAATAATGAAATGAATCTACTTCAAGGTACTTGGCCCTCATAATGTGGCACCAATTACCCATTCAATTCATCAACCTCCATCTAACTTTGGTTAGAAGGGCCTTATTCATATGTCAAATTCTTCTTATACTTAAACCTCTAAGGTCCTTAGGATGATAGACTCTTTCCTAGCTAACCAAACTCATGTCCTAGTTTGTTCTTTAGTGGCAAACTACAATAAGTCCCACTGTATTTTATCAATGATATCTTTCAATCTACTAGGGAGCTTTAAAATGGAAAAAAAGAAAATTGAGATGTCGTGCAGAGAAAAATTGGAGTTTCCTGGTGTTTCTTAGAGTCTTGCCTTTCCAACCTACCAATTTTCTCTAGAAGCATTCAACAAGACCATTCTAAAACTTATTTAAGACTTCTTTAATTGTGAGTGGGAGCCTAAGATAAGTCTCTAGGAGAAACACCTCCTGGCATTCCATAATTTGAGTAACCTTACCTCTCAGGCTGGCAACAGTGTTCGGGAAATATACTTTTCTTTTCTACTAATTCATGCATTCTTTAGAGACCTCTACATATTGATTTAAGATGGCTTTCTACTCCCTGGCCTCATGGAAAGAGGAGATACCAAATATGAAGGTACCATCCACAAATTGTTTAATACTTTCATGAGCACACAAGGATGCAGGTCTAACACCTCTTAACCTACCGGCATTGTTCATGGAAACCAAATTTTTATCAAGGACCTCTATCACAATAATGAAAAGATATGGGGATAGGTTCTTACCATGGCATAAAACTTGGGATGAAGAAAAAAATCCTCTAAAACTCCCATTAGCAAGCACCAAAAAGGTTATAGTATTAGCCATATTTTTTATTATTTTGGAGAAAATTTCATTAAAACCAATTTTAGAGAGAATAGAAATCAGAAATTCCCTCCTAACCTTATCATAAGATTTCGAAATATCTAGTTAAAGAGCCATACCTTGGTTCTTGTTCCTATCCATAGAGTGGATAACCTTGTGTGTAGTTATGACTACATCTAGAATCTGCCTCCTAGGGACGAAATCATTCTGGTAGGAACCAATGAACTTATCAAGGAGGGGCTAGATTTGGTTTACCATAATCTTTGCAAGGATTTTATCAATCATGTTGCATAGATTAATAGGTTGAAAGTCTTCCAGAGGAATAGGGTTATCATTCTTAGGGACAAGAAAAATGGAGGCATGGTTGAATTCCTTCAATAAATTGCTCATTCTAATGAAGTCTCTAGCAACATGGATCAAATCATACTTCACAATATCCTACAATTCTTGAAAAAAAAAATGGGGAAAACTATTAGGACTAGGGGCTTTATATTGATTCATGTTATACACATATTTTTTGACTTCCTCCTCCTTAAATTTAGTATTCATATCCTCATTCATCTAGTTATTCACAACTAGGTAAAAAGATCTCAAGATTTCATTTTGCATGTTACTATTGACCTGCACGATAGGGGTTTTAAAGCTCCTTGAAATAGATATTGACTCTACCTTATATCTCCTCCATATCATTAATCTCCTAACCATTATCATCCACCAACATGTTTATGGTGTTACATTTTTTCCTTTTTGACACTGATCTATGGAAGAAGGTTGTATTTTGGTCACCCTCCTCCAACTAGTGAACTCTTGATCTCTATTTCCAGAAAACTTCCTCCCAATTTAGGAGTGTCTTCAATAAGTTCCAACACTTTGTCTCCTCCTATTGTTGTTCAAAATTAGTATTCTGTTGAATAAATTAGTATTGAAGGTATTCCAACTTCTTCTCAATAGATTTCTTCTCTTTGGAAATGTTCCCAAATGAGGATTTTCTTCAACCCCACACTTCTTTTTAGACACGTTCAAGTTTTCTAGTGATACCAAACATGACCATTCCCTCAATCAGATCCTTCCAACACCATGTAATAAAATATCTAAACTCGATGTGTTACTGCCACATGATTTTATATCTAAAAGGCCTCCATCTAGTAGGTTGATTCTCCAACCAAGAAAACACTAGCATAAAGTGATTTGAAATGGTCCTCCACTCTTCCTTTAAATAAGCATGTTGAAGAATGTCCCAACTAGAATAAAAAAGAGCCCTATCAAGTCTAATCTAACTCAAAATTTTCCCCAATCTATTATTTAGCCAGCTGAATGCAAGACCTTGATAATAAATATCAATCAAGTCATTCCTTCCAAAAAAGCCCTCAATATCATGCATTCTATCATAAAAGTCTTCCAAACCCCCCAATTTCTCTAATAGATATAGAGGGGTGTTAAAATCCACCATACACACAATTCCTTCTTGTCGCAAAGTCTCAGCCACATTACTAGCCTCATCTCGGACAACTAGTCTACCATTCCTAGTGTTTGGGGGATAGAAATTGAAAAGATTCTAACTAACAACATGGGAGGTGAAATGCATGACCACAAAAAGGGGATTAATAAAAATGACCATTCCCATCACCTTGTCTAGTTTCCACATCATGGAAATGCCACCAAAGGTGCCATAAGCCTCATTGTAAGAAAATTTAGCACCTAGCCAAATGTAAGTAGCTACTCTAGAGAAAAAATTCTCAGTCATTTTAACTCTCTATAGAAGAATCAATTCAAACTTAAGCTCTATGATCTTTTAATTTATTTCATGTTATTTTCTGGGGCTATTTAGCCCTCTCGCATTCGAAGACATAAGATTCATCTTTTTATTATATTGAGTTTTCTTCAGAGCTTTTTGTTTCCCCGATGTTATATCCTTTTGATGTACATTTATGGATAATTTTAAGAAACCCCCCTTTGGAAAAATCTATAAAACTGTGGTGAATCAAATATTACTTTAGGGGAAAAAAATTAATTTCTATTGGCAATTTTTTTTTGAAATATGAAAAAAATTAATTTTATTGGTGATTGGTTTTTTTTTGCCGTATGATAATTTTGTAAAACTATGGAAAATCTTTAATTATTTCCAAAAATTGCAACCAAAATTAAAATATCTAAAAACCATAAATTTGTATCATCCAAGATACTATAACCTTTTTTAATGACCATATGATCCTAAATCAATTATATAAATCCTATTTTAGGATAAAATGTTAAAGTCCAACAAGTTTCATACAAAGTTTTTAAATAATGATATTGGTCCATAGTATAATCTATTTTGGGCCAAATATTAGAAGGATAAAAAGTTCCTTAGAAAGTCTTCAGAATATAAACACTTGTCAAATCTATGTACTTTACATATAACCCAACGTAAAGTTTTACCATAGATTGGCGAATGTGACCATCTATTAAGACATGCCTCAAAAATTATGGACAAGAAAATTTAAATTACCATGTGGGATGGTTATATTCCATAGGAAAAGTCATTGTCAAAATAAAAATGATTATGTATAATTATTGGCAATTGGTCTGAACATGGAACCCAGTTTTCATAAATTGTGAGCAATGTCATCACCCCAAAAGTGCAAAAAAAATTGTCAAATTTGCAGTCCTCAATGAGTGAGATTTTCCATTTGGTGAATATTCGCCACTAAATTAAACCCTTTTTATGTTCCTGGCCAAAGGTCTCCCAATCCTCATGGATGACCCTACATCCACCCTATATCCTCCTCTAGGCTTCCACTTTGGGACCATCTATTCAACATCATTATTGAGAAGGTCAAGACTAGGTAGCTTAGTTGTGGGGCAAAGCATTTAAATAATACTTAGAAGTGAGACCACAAGGGTGCCATCAATGAGTGGTGATCCATTCCCTAAGAGAAGGGATGAAAATCATGAACCATCAACACTATTAGCTTCCATCACTTTAATCATCTATCCTTCCCTACGTTGATACAGTTGTAGAGCGAGTGTGTCAAAAGTCTTCCCCTCTTCATGGTCAACAACATCATCCATTTCGACTTGTCTTCCCTGTCCAATGGCATCCAACTTCACAGGGGTTGTTACCTTATCACCATTTTTGCTAGGGATTTCAACCTCTTTCTAAGAGGCCACCTGACAAGTTTGGTTCATGTCTATTAGTTCCTTATTCATTAGGCTTTTCACCTTTTTAGCCATCTTAGTAGTTTTTGAGCTTTGAACCACCACCATTCTTGTTGAGGACACTTTGAGTTTCTCACCCTTTCAGAAATCCACAACCAAATGACCAAACATGTTACAATTTTGGGAAAAAGGGGTTGCATCCTCATAGATTATTGGTTGTGACAAGCTATCCTATTTTTTCAGCAAGGGCTTATTCATTCCAACATTGATACAGAATCTAGCAAAACCCAATTTAGTTATAGAGCTAGTCATATTGTCCACTTTAATGAACTGACCAAAGGAGTTGTGAATCCATCTAAACACCTGCTCATCCTAGAACACTAAAGGGAGACTAGGCAACCTTATCTAGACTAGAGCATACCTATAGAGGTCCCTCTCCTAGTTGAATCCTAGTTTCCATTTCACCATTAGCAAGGGGTGTTGGCAAAAATACTAGAAGCCCACCTTGATAGAGTCATGATCCCTTTCCATAGTGAATCTAAATATGAAGAGCGGGTCAATCATTGTAGAGATGGACACTGAACCCAAGTGTTTCCACTTCATAGAGCATACTTACTTACCATATCAATCATGAGTCAAAAGGAGATGAACTTTCTTACAAGACAAAGGGTAAATCCTATTGCGATTGAATTGACAACTAAAATAGGTAAAGAAATCATGGGACTAGTGGCCCCTAGGGAGATCCTAGGACTCACACCAGAGTACATAGGAAACTTGGATCCAATGATGACCCATAACGAGTTTGATTTAGGGGACATCACCAATATAGATGTCAATAGGGTACCACCAAGGGGTTTTGGGCCCAAATAGGCACAATCATCAGGGACAGTGCAAGGTTCCATCAAAGGCATTTATCTTCCTGGTGTGGGTCACAAACATTTTGGGCCATAGCGAAGAAAACCAGCGGGGGAAGGGGGTAAAGGTGGGGGAGAGGACTATCCCCCTAAGGTCCAAGAGGGCATAGGGCTTGGGAGAAAGCCAAGAGTAGGAAAGGAGTTGCAAAGCACAATAAAATAGTGTGAAATAACATCTTTCATGTCACTTTAATTTAAATTTTAAATAAATTACACATTAAAAATGATATTTAACATAGATCAAATAAGATTCTCTATATTTTTATAAGATTGTGTATATCTTTTTCTAGGATTGTGTATATATTTTTATGAAAATTTAATTAAATAACTATATATATATTGTAGGCAATACTATTGCATTTTTCGTAGGCAATACTATTGCATTCACCTCTATTCAATTAATCAATAGTTTTGCACTCACAAACCAATCATAAAATTGTATTTTTTTCCATATTTGATTATTATTAAAGTTGCCATAAATATTTATTAATTTTAAATGTTATATAGTCAATTTATTTCAATTATGATTGGCTCAATCAATTTGGTCTTATAAGACCCCTTTTTTCGGAGGAGTACTCCATATTCTTTTTATTCTTTTTTTTCAGCAAGATTTTAGGATTTCTTAAATTTTTTAATTAGCTTTCCAATTAATATGTTGATTTATATTCACTTTCAATTAGTAATATAATTAGGTTAAATGACAACACACTCATAAGGCATGGTTCATATAAATAATTACTTTAAAAAGATATAATTTACTAATTTTAAAGATAATAAATGTTGATGTTAATAGAAAATATGTTGGTAAAATAACTTTTAATTTTCAAAAATATATTCAAATAGTATTTATTTAATTTTTTTATATTAATATTATTTTAAAATAAGAAATTATTATTATTATGTAAAAAATAATCCAATAATGAAATTAATAAAATAACTATTTTTTCGTCTTTCTATTTCTAATACAAAATTGTATTTGTAATTATAATAATAATAAAAAGTCACATATTTTGATATAGTTATACTCCTCTTGTTATTTAACATATTATATAAAAAAATTGTAAAACTAAAAATTTTCTTTTTAAATATATACTATACTTAATTTTTGTAATTTTTGGAGAAATGTTGGATAGTAAGATTCATGAAATGCTGGATAATAAGATTCATTTTTTACATTTATATAAATGTAGATCTAAATCTAATAGAAAATTGAAAGTGCATATTTCATCATTACAACATAGAATATCTATACACAATTTATATGTATTAAACACTTTTATTGTAAAAAAAAATCATATTTAAAATTATCAAGTATCTTGTTGCCCTAAAATTAAACTTGAATGTCATTTATACAATAATTTAAAGAGAATTAGAACAATTCTATTTTATTTTTCCTTTAAATTAAATTTTTAATTAAATAAATTATGAAATTAAATTTTAGTTCTAACCTTACATTGTAATTAATTTCTAATCTATTACCACAACACAAGTACACACCACTATTAAAAATGACCAAGTATCTTGTTTTAACATAATGTCATATTTAAAGAGAATTACAACAATTCTATTTTATTTTCCTTTTATAAATTAATTATAAAATTAAGTTTAGTTCTAACATTACATTGTAATTAATTTCTAATCTATTACGGCAGGTACATGCCACTAGTGGCACTTGTTATATCTAAAACAAAACTAACCTTGAATATTTATATTTATCAAATGTAGTACACCCTATAAATCAATGAATATAGTATAATATTTTGACATAAAAGCTCTCAAGTTAAAAATCAAAAGATATAGTTAAACCTATTCTATACTCTCGTAAGAATGTTGCCTTTGTAATTCCCAGACAACTAGACTGAATCCGGACCTTATACTTTTTTGAGATAGGTTATTGATGTAAGCAAGTGAAAATTTAATCACTTGTCAAGTTATTAAATTGAAAGTACATTATCATGAATATTCAGAATTTGTAATAATACCTAATTTATTTGTAGAATCCCTTTCTCTAATTTGACTATTTGCATTCAATAATATGAGAGAAGCCAAAACTATGAGAATCCCAGTGCCTATATGATTATTTTTATTGCATTATTTAGAGATTAAAAAAGGGGCGCAAGTTCCAAAGTTCTTTCCTTTCAATGAGGTGGTTTACTTAATTGTTAGCTTGAAATAGAATGATAGATGGTACTTGTGGTAGAATATAGCTTTAGAATTAACACAAGTAAAATAGTAAAACATTGATTAGTCAACAAACTTAGGAATAATTTTTAGAGAATAAAGGAACATGATACTTATGAATATGTGACACTTCATAAATCATTAACATAAGACATTTTTAAAACATTCAAATTTAAGCAAATATTTGACATTACATATTAATATTCTATAAATGTTAAGATCTAAAATCAATGTTACTTTTACACTTTTAGTAAAAGTGTTTGTAGTAGATGAGCAATAAATATATGCACAAAAGTTTGTTGATGTTGTTCTCAAGGAATTTGCATATAGAAGTGTTGAAAGATGGATGACATGGCTGAAGTGACATAAATAACAATTTTATTCTAATGAAGGTGAGTATCGCAAAAAGATGCACAATGTTGGTCTTAGTACCTATTGGAGCAATGTTGTAAATTGATCCCTTTTTGAAGAAGATGAGTATTGCAGAAAGATGCACAATGTTGGTCTTAGATCTTGTTGGAGCAATATTGTAGATTGATCCCTTTTTGCTTCTTCAAGAAGTGTATATCATGTTTTTCTTTGTAGATAAACCTCCATGATGTAATGGATAAAAGCTAAAGATAATCACATTACCCAAATCAAAGTAGAATTTTGTGAAAGAACATTAGGTTAATGTCACAAATATTTCAGATACAGTAAGCTGATCTAGAGGTGGGAAAATTAAATATGTAATTTTTAAGAATAAGTATGAATATGTATGAGTATGTAAGTCTTATGAAAATATAAGTCTTATGCAGATTTTTAAAGGATTATTTTTTTCTTCTTTCTTTATGATTCATACAACTAAACTTGGAGATATGATAAGTTTAATTCTTGTCATAGGGAAAATAGTTATGTCAAAAAAACAATAATGATATATAACAATGAAAATGATTGGACACCAACAAAAAAATGACCTAGAATTTTTATTAATACACTAATGTGAGAAAAAATAAACGCAATGCTTTCTATTGTTTGTACATGCTATTCAATAATTACAACTAGTTATTACATTTGAATGGAAATTGGTAAGAATATGGATGTTAAGATTAAGACAAAAATTCAGCAAACTTTCATATTTTTTTCAAAGATTGTTTATGTGTATTAAAGAACTATTTATTTGGCTTATCGGGCATGGACTGACTTTTACAATTCAACAGCCTTTCATTCTATTTTAAAGAACATGCCAATATGCAGTAAAAAACCACAAAAATAGATTTAAGTGCAACCTATGAACAATCTAATCGAATCTAGTAATTGTCCAGATTGTTACCCAAGAACAATCAACAGGAATAGGCAAATTGCATCACATTTACCTTCAGCTTCATACCGGACAGATCACCCCTCTGCCCAGCCAACTTCACTTAAGCCAAATATGAATATATGATATATCAGATAAGCTGAAAAAAATTTCTATGATAGCTTCTTCAGCACATGGACAATTTTACATGCTTCTCAGGCTTAAAAAAACCTTATATGTAGAATTGAATAATAAACATGTTATCGCTAACTAAAATTTGAGGCTGAATTTTACCAAAACAAAATCCTGCCGTAAGAGATAAAAATTCTTCAAAATGGTTAAAACCATCGAGTGTTCTATACGAAGTAACCATAAAATTTCCAAGAAATTACAATGAAAGATGAAATTTCACACACCCTCAATAAAATTGAAAACAGTAAAACCTGAAATTAGGTTATAATGGAAAAATGCCAGGACAATAAAATTCAAGAGTGGTAGAAATTTGGCCATAGAAATAATGAAATTGGAAGATACAAACCATTAGTGAGAGCTTTGATCAATGTAGTTTCTTGTCCTTTAATGTCCTTCGCTTAACTCAAAAATCATTCAACGTTATTATGCGAAGGGAAAATTTGCAAGAAATCTTTCTGAAAACATCTAGCGTCCCTGAAACTAGTGAGAATACATTAAATAAGTTACTATTAGATACCCACTTGTGGCCTATAGAATAAAATGCACAAACCCTAATGGATTCAAGGAAAAAGAGGGGGTTTGCAAATAGAATGGAAATTGTGCCAAGTAACAAAGAAAAAAATACTCATCGTAAACATGAAATTGTTGGTAGAAAAATGCTCCACTTGTCAACAACAATCAACATATTAAAAAAAAATAGTGGGTCTTTTGGCTATGAAAAATTTCTTAGAAAAGGGAAATGACTTAATCTAGTCTGAAAGTTTCGCGAGTTCACTACCAGGAGGAGATGACTATTTTAGGTCACTGCTACTGCCAATGGGGGATCAGATTGCTAACTATTAGATTTTGTGTTGGAATTTCTACTGTAAGAAAACTTGACTTACATTATTTGTTTGTGCATAAACGTCTCTGTTTTAATTGGAAATTGTGACATTGATGCTAATAAATAGATTTCATCAAGATATTAAGGACAACGGATTCATTTAATAATATTAAATAATATTAATGATATTATTAAATGCTATAACAGTGATATGATGGTAAAATTCTTAATTTTCATAATATAAGTGTATTTTTTCATTGCCTTTCTTATCATTGACAAATACAATTTTTTAAAAATTGTATTTTTCAATTTCTCAAAAATATTCAAATTAATATAGCTTTTGCAATCATTAGTATATCTCCAAATTTTTAAATTTAAATTTATGTAACTATGAAGAATCTATTCATTTCATTAGTTTCCAAAAACTAATATTAGGGGGCTCTAGTCCCCACTTAAGCCATCTGATTAGTAAAATGGCAAAATATAATTAAAAAGCAAAAGTCTAGTATTTTATAATTTAAGAAACTATAGAAGCTTATCCTAGTAAGTGATTACATATTTCGTAAATGAATTTAACTATTGAACTGCATGAGTAGGATCATACAAGTTTCAAGTGGAGCCTATTTGTTGCAATATTAGATTGTTTCTAATTTTGAACTAATTCTTTCCTAAATTGATTCTTGCCTTTCCTATAGCTATTTCCTTTCCTATAGCTTTATGCTTTTTAGCGCACTACTATATATCTACCTATACAGTTTTATGTGAATACAATGAATGGAAAATATTCTTCTAGATTTCTGATTTTAAAGTTGGTATCAGAGCTTTGAAGCTTGAATTATTTGTATCCCTTCATTGAACAATGGCCTATTTAGATTCAAAAGTATTTGAGAGAAAATCATTTGAAAGAAAATTTGCTCCCATTATTATTCAATCTGAAGGTTCATTGTTGAAGGTAGAGATTACACTCGATGAAGAAAATTATGATTTGTCATCTCAAACCATGGAGATGCATATTGCAAAGAAGGAGAAACTCTCTTTCATTCATGGTAACTCATAGCCACCTACTGAGAAGGATGATGGATATGAGAACTGGTATGCAGACAATCAAAAGGTCAAAAGATGGTTGTTAATATCTATGTCCCCAGAAATCATGATGTGATACATTCACTTACCAAATTGCTTAAGATATTTGGAAAACTCTTTCTAAGGCTTTTTATGATGGAGCAAATGAATTGTAGGTGTTTGTCTTGAATTAGGAGGCTTTCTCTACCAAACAGAATGGCAGAACACTCTCTGTGTATTATGGAGAATTAACCAAGATTTTTGGTGAGTTGGATCATCTTGATAAAGTTATTATGGAAAGTTAGAATGATCTTGAATCTTACAAAAAATTATTTCAGTGACAAAGGGTGTATATTTTTCTTGCTAGATTAGATGATGACTTTGAACAATTTTATGGTGAAATTTTGAGAAAGGATCCTATTCCAAAATTTGAAGCATGTTATGCATTGGTCTGTTGTAAATCTATTCGATACATAACAATGATTGGAGAACTAGAAAAGATTGAAACTTCAGCCATGGTGACTCAAAATCGATCTAATCAAAATGGGCCTCCTAAAAACCTGCCTAAGATCACTAATGGTACTAATAAATTCACCTACAAATGCACCCATTGCAATCAAACTGGTCATACCAAAAGTCACTACTTTGAACTTATTGGGTATCCAAAATGGTGGTATCATAGCCACAATTCATGGAAGAAGAATTCCAAGAAGACTTCCAGTGCAATGTTTGTTGAAACGAAGACAGAGGATAATATTGTAGGATAGATCTCAACATTAGCAGCAGTGGTAGGTAATGGTGGTAAGTCTTTAAATATGTCTACACTTGTTTCTAATAGTGCATGGATAATTGATTCTAGTGCTACAGATCATATAGCATTTGATTCTAGACAGGTCTCATCTCTTAAACAATCCTCACAAACAAAAATTTCCACTGCTAATGGCTCTCCAGCCCTAGTTATTGGAGAAGGATCCTTACCTCTCACTAATACTTTGAATCTAGATTTTGTTTTAGTAGTTCCATCTTTGGATTACAATTTTTTGTCAGTTTCCCAAATCACGACTACTTTACTTTGTGTTGTAATATTTTGGCCTGAATTATGTATGTTTAAGGACATTGAAATGAGGCAAATTATTAGTTGTGGTGTTTGGTGAGGGAAGTTGTATTACTTGGACTTGGTGTCAATGAGTTCGGACAAGCTGCACCAAGCTCTAGTGATGGATGGCTCTAGGGGTACAAGAAAAAATTTGAAATCTTGTTATGGCATCGATGTCTGGGAGATGCTTCCTTTGGTTGCCTGAAGAAATTATTTCCTAGTTTATTTGCAAAATTTGATTTTTCTAGCTTTTGGCATGAAGTTTGTGAATTTGCAAAAATCCATTGTTCTTCTTTTCCATTAACTTTGAATAAAAGTCTAGTTCCATTTATGATCATACATTCTAATGTTTGGGGTCCATCCAAAGTCACTACCTTGGGTGGATCAAGTTGGCTTGTCACTTTTATTGATGATTGTACTCATATGACCTAGGTATGTTTAATGAAGCCTAAAAGTGATTTGAACTTGTTATTTCAAAAAAATTATAACATGATTCGTACTTAGTACAATGCACAAGTTCAAGTTCCTCATAGTGATAGTCGAGGTGAATATTTGAGTTTTGAAGTTCAGCAGTATCTGGAAGCACATAGAACTATTCATCAAACTACTTGTTCCAATACACCTCAGCAGAATGGGTTAGCCAAGAGGAAAAATTGTCACTTTTTGGAGGTTGTTCATGCTTCTCTAATAGAAGCCCATATGCCATTATCCTACTAGGGCGAAGCACTTACCTCTAAAGCATATTTGATCAACTGGGTAGCCTCTGGCACTATTGATTTCCAAACACCACCCCAAGCTCTTAATGAGGTGGTTGTTTCTCCTATTGTCCCAAATTTACCTCCGCACATCTTTGGTTGTGTAGCTTTTGTACACCTCCATAAGAATCAACACAACAAGTTATCTCCTCAAGAGATGCAATGTATCTTTCTAGGATATGTTTCTTATCAAAAGGGGTACTAATGCTATCATTCTCCAACTCAACAAATGTTTATTACATTGGATGTAGTTTTTTATGAAGACTCGATGTGTTTTTCCTTTGACCTTGAACTTCAGGGGGAGTATCAGAAGGAAATTTAGACTCTAGACTATGATGAATACATCTTTCAAGATGTTGATGCTCATATCTCTAAAGATGTAAGTAGCTTGGACATCTCTAAATATGTGGATAACACCTCTGAAGATGTGGATGTTCACATTCCTAAAGATGTGGGTAGCTTGGACATCTCTAAAGAAGGGGAACTCTTTGAAACTATTAATCAAGAAGTAATTGAAACTTTGGATCAAAGTAGTAGTGAACACCTAGAAAGTGAAGTTGTGGGTCCACCTCTATCTGAGTCCCTCACACCACACCAATCACTTACCAAGGATGGACTTGAACCATCTAGAAAATAGCTACCTTAGCATCTCATCAGAGGTATCTCTAAATCTACATATGAGTCTAAAATTTCTAGTAAAGTTAAATATCCTATGAGTCATTATGTGTCTAACTATTATTTGTCAGAATCAAATTAATCATTTGTAAATAAATTATCTATTGTATCTATTCCTAACCATGTGTAGGAAGCCTTAGCTGATCCAAGGTGGAAAGCCACTATGAATGAGGAGATGAAATCATTACAGGGAAATAATACTTGGGAACTTGTTGACCATCCACTAGGAAAGAAACTAGTTGGATGTCAGTAGGTTTATATTGTTAAGTACAAAGTAGATGGTTCAATTGAACTCTTTAAGTTGAGACTAGTGGCAAAAGGGTACACCTAAACCTATGGAATCGATTATACAAAGACATTTGCACCTGTAGCTAAAATTAATATAGTACGAGTCTTTTTGTCTCTAGCTGCAAACTTGGGTTGACCATTACAATAGTTTGATGTGAAGAATGTCTTTCTCATGGAGAGTTCTCTAAAGAAGTCTACATGGAACTCCCATTCGGCTACATGATACCAGAAATACATAGTCTGAATGTGTACAGATTAAAGAAGTCACTATATGGATTGAAACAATCTCCAAGGGCATGGTTTGGAAGATTCACAAAGTTAATGAAAGCCTTTGGTTACCATCAGAGCAATTCATACCGTAACGTATTCATAAAGGATTAGAAGGGTAAGGTCAGTGCACTTATTATGTATGTGGATGACATGATAGTTAAAAGAAATGATCCTGAAGAAAGGAGGGCTCTCAAGGATTATTTGTTCAGAGAATTCAAAATGAAAGACCTCAGTCCCTTGAAATATTTCCTTGGGATCGAAGTGTCTCAATTTGAAAAAGGGATTTTTTTGTCTCAAAGAAAGTATGCCTTAGACTTGTTATAGGAAATTGGTATATCAGCATGTCAACCCACTAATACACCCATGGAAGAAGGATTGAAGTTATTTATTGAGTCTAATCATGTACCAGTTGATAAAGGAAGATACTAGAGACTCGTAGGAAGATTGATGAAATTACCACACACAAGGCCAAACCTTGCCTATGCATTAAGTATTGTTAGCTAGTTTATGCATAATCCTAGAGAGCAACATATGAATGCAGTTATGCACATTTTGAGGTATCTGAAGTCTACTTCTAGAAAAGGAATTTTATTCACTAAAAATGAGGATTATAATAGTGTGGATGCATATACTGATGTTGACTGGGTTGGAGTAGTAGATGACTAGAACACTACTTTAGGTTATTTCACCTTTGTAGGAGGTAATCTTGTTACATGGAGAAGCAAACAATAGAATGTTGTTGCACGATCAAGTGTGGAGGCAGAATTTAGAGGTATGGCAGTTGAAGTAAGTGATGCATTGTGGCTAAAGACTTCTTAGAGATTTTGATTGTCCACCTAGGTGGCCAATTTAACTATATTGTGACAATAAAGCAACATGTGATATTGCTCATAATCTGGTTCAACATGATTGTACAAAGCATGTGGAGATAGATAGATTCTTTATTAAGGAGAATTTGGATTAAAAGATTATGGAGCTACCTAAGATTCGATCAGAAGATCAGCTAGCTGATATTCTTACCAAAGCAATTTCAAGTTGAGTGTTCTTGAAGTTTTTGGGCAAGTTGGGCATGTGGGATATCTATGCACCAACTTGAGGGGGGGTGTTACAATATTAGATTGTTTCTAATATTGAATTGATTCTTTTCTAAACTATTTTTTCCTAAATTGATTCTTTCCTTTCCTGTAGCTTTCCTATAGTTGTTTCCTTTCTTGTAGCTTTATTCTTTTTGACACACAACTATATATGGTACCTATACATTTTTATGTGAATATAATGAATGGAAAATATTCTTCTTAATTTTTGATTTTCAAGTCTATTGTGGTAGAAATTCTTAGTTATAATATGGTTGATATTTGAATATTATTTACTTTGACTCATTTTCTATTATAAAAGTTATAATATTTATCATCCATAATAAAAATTATTTATATATTATAAAATGCTTATGGTACAAAAAATGAAACTATGCAAGACATCAAATCATAGTTAGAAAATTGGAGTAAGAAACCATCTGAGCATTCAATGGAAAACTGAACTATGAAATAGGAAAGCCCTTATTTCAATGTATACAAATCGATGTTTGATCTTTAAATTGATTTTGAGCATGCTTGAAATATTATAACAGTTCATTTTGTCACCTCAAGGAGCATTGCCATTACTATTTAGCAATAAAAATTTTGTACCATATTCAAATCTAATTAGTTAAGAAACTTGTTGTTGTTTTCATAAAAATGATTAGCACATTTCATGATAGAATAAGGTCTACAATCTTACGAATAGGAAAGCCTTTATAATTCAATGTGAAACTCAACTTTTCAAAAACCCCATCATTATTATAAAATTAAATAATAATAAACACTTGTTGTAAACTAAGATACCTATATTGTGTGCATTTCAAGACTAGACTGTCACTATGTAAGCCTATATGTACAAGTACATTTATTGCATATAGTTAACAGATCGAGTAAGCAATGGAATGAGCTAGAGGATTGGCTATTTAGCCAGGGACATGTTACTCTACCACAAAAAGGTACGAAAGACAAAACAAAGTCAATTTTTTATTTTCTAGATTTATGAAAACATAGTAAAAAAAATTTATACTTTTTGCAGTTTTCAAGTATGGAATATGAACATCATAAAGATCAATTGCTGAAATTTTCAAAAAAATCTATGATATTTTTTATCATTTGAAAATTGGTGAACTATACATTTTTGTGGGAGGATAGCCACATCCACAAACACAAATATAAAAAATTTGATTGTAAAAAATTATTCACTCCAAATTTAGTTTGATACAAAATTCTAAGTGGGAGGGACCACTAGTCATGAGGGCTAACTTCGTCAACATGTAGCTTCCGATTTTTAAAGACCTTCATTATTTTTTGAAATTTAAAGTGGACATTGAACTACCTACAACTAAGATGTCACTCATCACAGGTAAAGTTGTATGCCTCGCAAAGAGCATTTTTAAATAGAGGGGCATCACTTGTTCTCACATTAAGTTGTTGTAATGGGCATGGCTCACAATACTATTTTAAAGATAAATTGTATGTGAGATGGCATATAGGATGCTTCTCCTATTACAAATAGATAGTATCTTGAGCACAAATTTAAATTCAATTACTAGTGATCTAATTGCAATATATGGAAAAAAAATTAATTGAAAAGGAACAATTTAATACCATTTATCTTCTTTGTTCATCTATCTATTACTATTATAGTCTAATTGAGAAGATTACATGTACTAAAGTGCTTTTTATAATTTCATATCTTCACATTCTATCATTAATGTAGAATTATATTGATATCAAATATTTCAAATAAGATCTCTTTAAAAAATTGAAGTGTTAGTTATTAATCTTGAATAATAAGTGAGCCATGAAATATATAATTCTATGTTTAGTAGGAATTAATAATGGAATAAATTATTAAGAAAAATTCTTATGAGTGCAAAAGAAAAGAAACTATCAAAATGTTGATTTCATTAGATGCTTTAAAAAATGGATGATACACCACATGAAATTGAGTTCCTTCTTTAATAGGTACTTATGATGAGAAGTATTTATGTAATATTTTGGAACATGTTTTGAAGAGGAAAACTAGATCAAAAAATTAAAGAAGGCTTTGGAAAGCCTAAAACAAGAACCAAGAACATGGCATGCTAGGAGTGATGGATACATTCAACAAAATGGAATTATGAGAAGTAAGAGTGAAGGTGCCCGTTATGATAAGAAAGAAGACAATGATAATTGTATTATAACTTTTATATGTTGATGATCTAGTGCACATTGGTAGTAATTATAAAATGAAGGATGAGATCAAATAGGCCATGGTAAATACATTTGAGATAAGAGATCTAGTTCTTATGAAATACTTTCTAGGAATATAACTTTATAAAAGTAAGAACAATTTTCATTATGAAAGTATGCATGCAAAATATATGATAGAAAATGTTTATATGGTTAAGTATAATTTGTCCTCCACTGTATGTGATGGTGATGAATTAGTTTATGAGACTTATTACAAAAGGATTGTTGGGCTTGTGATGTTTTTAACCTATAAAAGACTTTATATTTCTTATTTAGTTCCACTCATTTAAAGATACATGACAAATCCCTCAAAGATAAAGATGAAAAAATCCAAAGAAATTTTGAGCTATGTGAAATGCACTATAAATTTTGGTATTGATTACCACTATTTTAAACAATTCAATCTTTTTGGCTTTCATTGATCATAAGTCTACATCTAGAAATAGTTTCTCTTTTAGGTCTAGTTTAATTAATTTAATTTCAAAGAAAAGCATTGACACTTTGTCATCCACAAAAGTAGAGTGCGTTATAGACATTTTAGCCATTTGACTTATAAAAGTTTTTCTCACTAAATAGATATTTATTGTGATAATGTAAGTGTCATCAAATTAATAAAGGATCTAATTCATCATAAAAAGATGAAACATAAATATATTTTTGTCTATAATATTAAAAAAGTATAAATTAAATTAAAGCATATATACACTCAAGATTGACAATATAGAAAATAAATCAAATATTCAAATATTGATTAGTTTTTAATCTTTCAAATATTGCTTATGAAGTGATAGTCTTACAAATCCTATGAACAACATCCTAGAAGAATAACTTACAAACTAATCTAAAACTAGTTTATTTATTAACCTAAATAATGAACTTAAATGTAAACCCAAAGTTAAACTAAATTAAATATAAACTTAATCATTGATGATGTTTGTTACTATAGACTGAAAGAAATTGCTTATTTACTCATGGGTGTAAGAAATTTAGGCTAGACACCTTTGTAAAAACGGGCTTTATGAGTATTATGAAGAAGATTATTATTTTTATTTCTTTGATAATAGATATTAAATTTTTTTTTTTTTTTTTTTGATAAGAGGGGTAAACGCTTTGACCTGGAGCTATGAACCAGTGAGGCCACAAATAGGGGACCTCATCCCCATGAGATTTGAACCTTGATGGCAAGGATAACAATGCAACAACTTAACCATCACAACATGCCACTATTGGCAGATATTAAATTTTGTTAATAAGTCAAATTAGCTTTCAAAAATTATGAAATAGTAGGATTAATAGTTAAAATAAATGACATAAATATAAAGTGATAAATATGATTGATAATAATATGAATAAATTTCATATGTGTGTGTGTGTAATTAGCTTTCAAAAATTATGAAATAGTAGGATTAATAGTTAAAATAAATGACATAAATATAATGTGATAAATATGATTGATAATAATATGAATAAATTTCATATGTGTGTGTGTGTGTGTGTGTGTAATGATATTTTTAAAAAAATGACACAAATATAAAAAAAATATGATATTTTTTTTAAAATAACACATTTATGACACATTTAGAATTAAACCCAAGACCTCTCAATTAAGAGGCTCACAATTTACCATTGTATTGTAGGCTCTTGCCTTATATGTCATCATTTTAATCATAATAGAATTTAACATTTTGATTTCTTTCAAACAAGAATTAGATTCTTCTAGTCTATAAAAACTATCACAATTTGATATTATTATTATAAAATTGTAATTACTAAATATTAAAATAACAATATTTTATGATTGTTAAAATCGCACTAATTAAATACTCAAACACCTTAGATAAATAAATGGTATAAAAAATACATACTAATAATGTATTCCTTTGGCACACTGCAGTTTATAGGGGGGCCGTGTTGCACCGATTCCTGCAGTCTAAACAAAAAAATAAAATAATGTATTCCTTTATTTTCTAAAAATTAGATATCAGAAGAACTAATTTTTATTATATTATTTTTTTCTAAAAGTCACCATATGCAAATATCATATTACCTGGCATTCACTCAAGATGCTTGAAAAAAAGGCTAAACATTTTTTGACAAGTGCAAGTCATCCATTTGAAATTGTCTAATTGAACATAAATTAGTTGGAGTCAAAGGACCGAGTAAATAAATGCCAGCAAATTATGTCATTTAAATTTTTTATTTTCTATTTATCAAAACACAAACAAAAAGCAAGAAAATACCTATCGACCAATTAGAAAATTGAAAATAGCATAACAAAATTGATTATTAGAATCAAACTTTTGAAAGTTTCGAATGCTGCAAATTTCTTGTTAGCAAAAAAATTTAATAGTGATCACCATATGGGGTCCAATGGGAACATCCTGTTGATATTGTGAAGGCCAACAGTCATCTTTGTTCCCTCCAATAATCGAGTCTCTTGGTTTCCAAAGACTCTTCATTTGTAATATAATTGGAGCCCATTTATATGCTCCTCCTGCTCATTTTGTTAACAACTTTTTCTTATTAATTCAATACTCTGCAGTCTAGATGTAGCCACTATTGTGGTGAACCAGGATAAATCCGGTGTTGTGTATTTCTTCTTATTGCGACATTTAATTTCTTTGTTAAATCCTTTCAATTGGTATCAGAGCACGAGGTGTGCAGATTGGAAAATCAGTGTTGAATTTTCCAAAAAGATGGAGTATTTGAAAATAGAGAAATTTACAGGCAAGAATTATTGCCTGTGGAAAGTGCAGATGCGTTCCTTGCTGGTTAAGCAAGACATGGCTCTCGCAATCGAAGGAAAGTCTAAGAAATCGTCTACAATGACTGATGAAGATTGGAAAAAGATGGATGACAAGGCTATGGCATCCATTTTTCTCTCACTAGCGAAAAATGTCTTGTTCAATGTCTCAAATGAGACGTCAAAAAAAGATGTTTGGGACAAACTTCAGAATATGTATCAAACGGCGTCGGCTGCAAACAAAATCTTCATTATGAAGAAACTCTACAAACTGAAAATGAAGGAAGGGATTGCAATGTCAAATCATATAAATGATTTGAACACCCTATTATGTCAAGCAAGCTCGGTTGGTATGACTCAAGATGACGAATCCAAAGCAATCATCTTGTTATGTTCTTTACCTGACAGCTGGGATCCCGTAGTTATAGCTGTAAGTACTTCAAGCTCTACGAAGTCAAAGCTGGCCTATGATGAAGTTGTTGCCACTTTATTAAGTGAAGACATGAGAAGGAGTAACAAAGACTCCTCATCCAGTGATGCTCTCATTATGGTCAGCATTGAGAGAAGAGGAAGAAGCCATCATAGAGGAAATAATAATTACAATCAGTGAAGATCAAAGTCACCCAATCGTTCAAGGTCAAGAGGTAGGAATGGTGAATTCTGGTTTTGTGGTAAGCCTGGCCACACAGAGAAATTGTCGGGCTTACAAAAAAGCACAAGAAAATGTGAGAAACATGGAAGCAAATACAGCCTATGAGAAAGATGAAAGTGCTTTCTTTCTTTCTACAAGTGACACAAAATCAGATTCTTGGGTGATATATTCTGGAGCTTCTTTCCATGCTACTTCATGTACAGATTATTTCACAAACTACCATGGTGGTCAATTTGGAGAGGTATTTCTTGGAGACAACAAATCTTGCGAAATAGTTAGCAAAGGTGACATTTTTTTACCGCTGGAAGATGGAGGGAAATGGTTGTTAGAAGATGTTCGCCATGTTCCCAAATTAAAGCGAAATCTAATTTCGGTTAGTCAGCTCTTTGCTCAAGGATATTATCCATTCTTATATCCGGATACTTGGAAAGTTACCAAGGGTTCAAGAATAATTGCCAAGGGAAGCAAAGTTGGAAATCTTTATCTCCTTGAGAAGCCTACTGAAATAGGGGCTGCTATGACAGTCATGGGCAGCGATGCAGCACTTTGGCATCAAAGATTAGGCCACATGAGCAAAAAGGGCCTTGAGATAATGCTCAAAAGGGATCAGCTACCAGGTCTCCAATCAACAAACTTACAATTTTGTGAATATTGTCTTTACAGAAAACAAAAGCGGGTCAGCTTCTTGAAAGATGGACATGATCTCAAGGAGAAACCATTGGAACTTGTACACTCGGATGTCTTTGGTCTGGTTGAGGTAAGCTCTTTAGGAGGTTCAAAATTTTTTGTTACATTCTTTGATGACTGTACTAGGAAAGTATTGATATATATGATGGCAAATAAATCTGAAGTCTTTTCTAAGTTTAAAGTTTTCAAAGCTCTTGTTGAAAACCAAAGGGGCCATAAGATCAAATGTTTAAAAATGGATAATGGAGGTGAGTTTTGTTCGCTGGAGTTCGACAATTATTGTGCAGATAATGGTATTAGTAGGGTGAAAGCTGTGCCCTACACCCCTCAAGAAAATGGGGCAGCGGAAAGACTCAATAGGACAATAATGGAGAAAGCTCAGTGTATGCTTTCTAATGCAGGATTGGGAAAAGAATTCTGGGCTGAGGCATGTAATACAGCCGTATATCTCATTAATCGAAGTCCTTCTTCAAGGTTGAACTTTGAAATTCCAGAAGAGGAATGGCAAGGTAGAAGACTCTCTTATTCTCATCTTAAAGTTTTTGGTTGTCAGGGTTTTGCACATGTGCCCAAAGAAAAAAGAAGCAAGCTGGATCCTAAATCTCAGCCTTGCATATTCGTTGGCTATGGAGAGGATCAGTTTGGCTTCAGGCTTTGGAGCTTAACTGATAAGAAGATTATTAGAAGCAGAGACGTTGTCTTCAATGAGAAAACCTTTCCAGCATTAAATTCTCAGGAAATGTCTGAAAAAGAATTTGTGCCAATCGCTGCACAAAGGAATGTTGGATTGAATCCACAAATAGTTTCTAACACTATTTCATATAGTCCCACCTCTGTACTATTTCCAAATTTTTCATCTTCTTCCACTCCTGGGAACACAGGACATGATGATAGTTCTACACAAGAGTTTTTTGATATCTCTTCTCATGACAGGAATTTGTCTCTCCGTCACGATCAAGCTTGTGAAAGTTTTTCAAACCAAAGTACAAGGGATCCTCTTACTACAATGGGCTATCAGTCAAAGGACTATAATGCTCATCCATCGATGTAGGGTGGGCAAATAGAACTGCAGGACATCAATCTGGAGGATGAGAGTAATTCGCAGGTTGTGCCAATTGATATCCATGGCAATCCCGTCTATATACAGAGTACTCACAGTAAACGTATGTCACTATATCCATTTGAGCATGGTGGAAACTCAAGCCACAATCTTGGCAATACACGTGGGAAATTTCAGAGTGTAGGTCCAACTAATCCACAGCCTACACATAATCTGCAAGGGGCAAATGAAAACCAGGTTCAAACGCACGTAACAGAGGTGAATGTATAGGGTGCAGAACTCCATCTGCAATGTGTTAGAGCTATTTCACAGGGTCTACAAATTTATTTGCAGGACGTTAATGTGTAGGGTAATCATGGTGGGAGCACAGACCAGCATCTTGGTAATTCACGGGAACAACTTAATGAAGAGGAGACAGTTTCACGATAGTTTCATGGCAGTCAAAGACCCTTTCACCATGTAGGTAATATGGTAGGTAGAGGTAACATGTCTCAAAATCAACATAGTTTACATATCGGTTTTGAGGCACCCAATACAAATATATCACAGGGAGAAGGCACACTTCATAATAATCTGTTCTCAAGCAGCAGAGAGGGCATTCAACATTTAAACCAGCAAACTAGTGTAACCGGTTCTCCATTTGAATTGGTTCAACCAGAGAACAAAGAACCCCAAATGAGAAGATCCACTAGAGAACGGAGAATGCCGGCTAAATTCTCTGATTATGAATTATTGTACGCTGAAGAAGCAGAGCCTTCAATTCTAATTTCAGAATTTTCAGAACCATATACATTCAAAGCAGCTCTCAATGATGTCAATAGTGATAAATGGCAAACAACAATGCGTGAAGAAATGGATTCTTTACTCAAGAATTGAACCTGGGATTTGGTCTCTCTTCCGCCTAATCGAAGACCACTTAGGAACAAGTGGATATATTGTGTGAAAGATGAAGCAGAAGGCAATAAACGCTTCAAAGCCAGATTGGTGGTAAAGGGATTTGATCAAAAACAAGGGATAGATTTCAATGAAATCTTCTCACCAGTTGTCAAAATGACAACTATCCGAACTGTTCTGGGATTAGCAGATGTATGGGATCTTGAATTAGAGCAACTTGATGTGAAAACCGCTTTCCTACATGGTGATGTAGAAGAAGAACTGTACATGGAGCAGCCACAAGGGTTCGTAAAGAAGGGACATGAACACCTTTATTGCAAATTAAATCGGAGCTTGTATGGCCTGAAACAAGCCCCAAGATAGTGGTATGTAAAATTTGATCACTTCATGGCTGAGCATAATTTCACAAGATGTGAATCAGACCCATGTGTCTACTTTAAGAAACTTCCAAGTGGAGAGTTTTTCAGCCTTCTTCTTTATGTCGATGACATGTTAGTAGCTGGCACAAACAAAAGAATCATTAATGAGTTGAAGCAAAAATTGGCAAGCCAATTTGCAATGAAAGACTTAGGGGTGGCCAAAAAGATTCTTGGTATGACAATCACAAGGGATAGGAAAAAGAGGGAAATCACTTTGTCTCAAAAACAATACATTGACACAGTTGTTGACAAATTTGGCATGGCTGAATCAAAAGTAACTCCTATTCCTCTTGCTGGTCACTTTCGATTAAGTTCTGAATTATGTCCTCAAACACAAGAAGAAAAAGAATTTATGGAGAAAATTTCATACAAATCAGCCATTGGTAGTATTATGTATGCTATGGTTTCTACTCGCCCCGACATTGCTCATGCGGTGGGAGTTGTGAGCAGGTTCATGAGCAATCCTGGAAAAGCTCATTGGGAAGCCGTCAAATGGATACTAAGGTATCTAAAAGGCACTTCAGATTATGTTTTATGTTTTGGTGGAAACAAAATTCAGCTACAAGGTTACACTAATTCTGATCTTGCTGGAGACTTGGATAAACGAAGGTCTACCACTGGTTACACCTTCACATTTGCTGGAGCTGTGATCAGCTGGGCACCACGGTTGCAACATTCCATTGCTCTTTCTTCAGCTGAAGCTGAATACTTAGCTCTTTCCGAAGGTGCAAGGGAAATGATTTGGCTTCAGCGGTTACTTGGTGACTTGAAAGTTCGTCAAAATGAATATAATCTATTTTGTGACAGCCGTAGTGCGATCTTCATGGCACATAATTAGTCATCCCAACATCGCTCCAAGCATGTTGATGCACATGCTCACTTTGTTCATCATGCAGTCGAAGAGGGCAAGTTGAATGTTGTCAAGATTGACACCAAGATCAATTTGGCGGATATATTCACGAAGGTTGTTGCCAAAGAGAAGTTTGAATGTGCTAGAACTTCTCTTGGGCTTGTGAAGAAAAGATAGATCATTCTTTGAGCAGGGTATTGGGTGATCAGTTGCAGCATTGGTTGTCCTTCAGGTGGGAGTTTGTTGATATTGTGAAGGCCAACAGTCATCTTTGTTCCCTCCAATAATCGAGTCTCTTGGTTTCCAAAGACTCTTCATTTGTAATATTATTGGAGCCCATTTATATGCTGCTCCTGCTCATTTTGTAAACAACTTTTTCTTATTAATTCAATACTCTGCAGTCTGGACGTAGCCACTATTGTGGTGAACCAGGATAAATCCGGTGTTGTGTATTTCTTCTTATTGCGACATTTAATTTCTTTGTTTAAATCCTTTCACATCCTACCTTAGTAAAAGACAGAGACTAAAAATTGGGAGTCAGCTAAAACTAAGAAACTCATTTGTATCCATTATATGCTAACTACTAATCTCATTTAAGCACATGTTAATTAAAAATAAATAAAGGAACAATTGTCTCAATGAGAGCAAACATCGTTAGCTGTTTTGTATGTCTTACCGTACAAATCCACTTGAAATAAACAACTAATTTCAGTCAAACTGTATACTAGCTCTGAGGTTAGCTTTTCATTACCCTAGGCGGATTTTGAAACGAAGAGCCGGCATTTTAATTCAACTCTCGGTTCCATGCAAAACTATTTTCTGTCTATGTGGTTCGAAGAAAGATGTGTGGATAAGTAACATTGAACGTTGGAACATTGACACATTTTCTCACAGTTACTAAAATCCCAATGAAATGGCGTAAAGTAAAACCATTGCTGTCTGCTGCTAGACACAGAGAAAACAAAAGACAAAGGAATATCTTAAGTGCGCACCAGTTCTATATACGACAGCCAAAACAACTACTCAATGTCCTATTTTTAATTGCTAAAAATGACCTAATCCACCTCTGTTTACTGTCTAAAAGATGCTACTGTGATAACTCGTTGGAAATTCAGGTAGCGTTGACCATGAATTTCTAAGAGCGCTCAAGAAATCCACGTTTTCTAGTCCACCAAAAAGTTCAAAAAAATCATCACACATTTGCACTCCACCTTCCCATGAACCCCTCCCGATTACTGCAGATTTTGGGCATTCCTTTTCGCTTAACTGCTTTGGGAAAGAATACTCATCACCTATAGTCTTCTTCTTCTTCTTTGAACCGGCTGTACCGGTTTCTTTCTTCGCTGCCGGTTGCTTGCCGGTAAGTTTCTGGACTAGGGTAGGAAAATTGGCAGCATCAGTTTTGAAATACTGTGGAGAAGGAAATTGTACGGTTCGAATGATGGGGATAACTCTACTGATTTTAGATATTGTGTGAGAATGCTTGGCGGCGCCAAGCATTGTGTTGTCCCTGCCCGATTCCATCTTATCCGTAGATTTCATGGGAGACAGAAAGGGAATACCTTTGGCGAGATCAAGGCAAGAATATGATGATTGACAGCTTAGAACAAATCCTGCTTTATTGGAGTGGCTGATAAGAAAGATGCAATAAATAATATCACAGTTACTTCGTTTCAGTTTCCCTGAGTTTGCCTTGAAGCTTCTATTTTGTCGTACATAAAATTGACCGAGAAAGAGAAGTCCTACATTTCCTTAAATTGCACGCTCAATTTCATTTAATTTACGTCAAGTATGGACCTGAAATAATATATTTACTCGTTTTATAAATAAATAATAATTTATATTGTAAAATTTAGATTGTTTTAATGTTATAAATGCATACTTATTTATTTATTAAGAATTGTTCTTTGGTAAGGGTCCTGCTCTTTCTTATTTTAGCTGGTTGAAGAATAAACAAGTTGTGCTAGTTCGAAGATTCCGTGTTTGGTCGAAGGTTGCTTATTCCCTCTCCTTAAATAGACAACGTGGAGTATTGGTAAGACATGAATTTTTTTAATTTCAGATTCGAAAATAGCAGTGCCTTAATATTATCAAGATGCACTGAATTTGAAAAATAAGATTTCTTTATAGGGAAAAAATATAAATATAGATTTATTTTTGCAGTATATGGACTGATCCTTTATTCCTATAATACAATAATGACCAAGTTGCTCTTGGAAAGGATTTCCACAAGAGCAAAGTTGGAATCCTTGCATAGAGACTCACATAAGTCCAACACCAGTCCAAGATCATTACGCGTATCACTACAAGGGCTTTAATTTTTTTTTAAATGGCTTTACAGAAGGGAAGTTGCAGGTTTGACAATCTAGAGTATGGTTATATATTCTGTAAATCTGTTAAAATCGGAGCAACAACAGAGCTTATATCGTTAATTGGAGGGTAAGATAAATATGGACTTATGGACGATTTGTTTTCGGGTTTGCAAATGATAAATTGGTCATTTGCATTATTTAATTCATACATAAGTAATTTGTATTATTAATTTAAATTAATATTTTGCTAGTTTGATTTTTTATCAATATATTATGTTTTGGAGACATTTTTTGAATTTTATTAAAATTGAATAATTAAATATATTGATAATATCTGGTAAGTATTTCAGATTATTTATAAAAATATTTCTATTTTTTTATTTGTGTATTTTAAAATAATAAAGCAATGTAAAAGAGAATGTCATAGAATCTGTGGGAGATTAGCTTGACCACAATAAAATAGTGATATTGCTATCAGGATTTAACTGTTTAATTTTGAGTCAAACTCATTGACCCATGTTTCATGAGCAGTGATTCAACATGAATCCATCTCTCATGAGAACTAGCTATATATACCTCTATATTTATTACGCCGAGAGTAATCGTTCTCGAGGCGCCTATTTTTATTTAATCCCAAAGTTATTTTAATCGAAGTTGGGATTAATGAAAATAAAAATAGGTGCCTCGAGAACAATTACTCTCGGCGTAATATATATAGAGGTATATATAGCTAGTGGCAGTCGCGGCGCAATAGGAAAAATATTTACTTTTTATTTTTTATTTTGATAAGGTTACTATAAAATTGTTAATTAATTTTTAATTAGAGTTGTATGAAGTTAGTATAAAATTATGCTTCAAAATATTTTTAAAAATTTAATATAAGGAGTTTAATATAGATTAAAAATATATTTTTTATTTTTGGGATATTGTAATGTAAAATGTTATAGTCATACATAGATATATGGTTAGGGACAAAGTTACCATTATAGTTAATGTTAACCTTAGGGATAGAATTAGGGTTAGGGTTTGAGCTATGGTTAAGGTTAGGGATAGAGTTATGGTTGTGGTTATTGTAAGAGTTATGGTTATGGTTTAGATTAGAGTTATGTTTATGGTTAAGGTTAGGGTTAATGTTATGGTCATGGTTAAGGTTAGGGTTAGAGTTATGGTTATGGTTATGATTAGGGTTAGTGTTAGGGTTATAGTAAGGCTAACGTTAGAGTTATGCTCATGGTTAAGGCTAGGGTTAGAGTTATGCTTATAATTAGGGTTAGGGATAGGATTAGAGTCCAATTATGGTAGAGTTAGAATTAGGGTTAGAGTTAGGTGTAGAGTTATGTTTATGGTTAAGGTTAGGGTTAGAGTAATGCTCATGGTTAAGGTTAGGGTTGTGGTTAAGGTTTGAGTCAAATATTATTTTAAATTTAATATAAGGAGTTTAATTTAGATAAAAATATATATTTTATTTTTGGGATATTGTAATGTAAAATGTTATAGTCATACATAGATATATGGTTAGGGACAAAGTTAGGGTAAGGGTTTGAGCTAGGGTTAAGGTTAGGGTTAGGGTTAGATTCTAATTATGGTAGAGTTAGATTTATGGTTAGAGTTAGGGGTAGGGTTAACGTTAGTGTTAGGATTAGAATTAGGATTAAGATTAGGATTAGAGTTAGGGTTAGGATTAGGGTTATAGATAGGGTTAGGGTTAGGGTTAGGGTTAGGGTAAGGTTCTAGGTTAGGGTTAGGGCTAGGATCAGGTTTAGGGTTAGAGTATGAGTTAGGGTTAGAGTTTGAGTTAGGGTTAGGGTTATATTTTGAGTTAGGGGTAGACAGAGCATTATAATTTGGGTTAGGATTAGGGTTAGGTTTAGGGTTTGAGTTTGAGTTATGGTTAGAGTTAGGGTTAGAGCTAGAGCTAGAGTTAGAGTTAGGGTTAGAATTAGGGTTAGTTTTAGGGTTTGAGTTACCAATAGAGTTAATTTTACAGTTGGGTTAATGTTAGAGTTAGGGTTAGGGTTAGAGTTTTGAGTCAAGGTTAGGGTTAGAGTTAGGGTTAGGGTTAAAATTAAAATCCAATTATGGTAGAGTTAGATTTATAGTTAGAATTATGGGTAGGGGTAGGGTTACGCTTACAATTAGGCTTAGAGTTAGATTTAGGGTTAGGGTTAGGGTTAGGGTTAGGTTTATATTTAGAGTTAGGGTTATATATAGAGAGAGTTATATCAATGTTAAGGTTAGGGTAAGGGGATTGAGTCAGGGTTAAGGTTAGAGTTAGGGTTAGGGTTAGGGTTTCAATCAGGATTAAAGTTAGGGTTAGGGTTAGAGTGTAATTATGGTAGAGTTAGATTTACAAAAAGAGTTAGATTTAGGGTTAGAGTTAGGGGTAGGGTTAGGGTTAGGGTTAGGGTTAGGGTTAGGGTTAGAGATAGGGGTATACAAAGGGTTAGGCTTAGGGTTAGGCTTAGGGTTAGGGTTAGGGTCAAGGTTAGGGTTAGGTTTAGGGTTAGAATATGAGTTACAGTTAGAGTTTGAGGTATAGTTAGGGCTATAGTTTTAGTTAGGGGTAGACAGAGTATTAGAATCCTAGCTACGATTAGGGTTAGGTTTTGGGTTACGGTTATGGTTACGGTTAAGGTTAGAGTTAGGTTTAGGGTTATAGTTATAGTTAGGGTTAAAGTCCAATTATGGTAGAGTTAGATTCAGGGTTACAGTTAGTGGTAGGGATAGGGTTACAATTATAGTTAGGGTTAGGGTTAGGGTTAGAGTTAGAGGAAGGGTTATATTTAGAAGTTTTCTTATGGTCACAGTTATAGTTAGGAGGGGAGTAAGGGTTGGGATTTTAGATTATATTTATTATTATATAAGGTGCCCTATATAATAATATGTATATTCCCATGCTCATGGATAAGGTTAGGGAAAGAATTAGGACTGTGGTTATTAGTGTTACATTTAGAATTTCATTTAGGAGGGCATTGTGTGCTATTTTTTCCCCCTATTCAACCCATCACTGATGTCTGATCTGAGAGACCTTAAATGGGATAGGTTCTTTGCAGAGGGTTAACATCGCTAAAGTTGGCGGCTAACATTTTGTGTTGGCTCGGTTTCTTCATTGACCATGCTGGATCATTTTTTCTTGGTCGGGTTGATTCATGGTGCGAGATTCAATAACTCTTATTTCTTTGCGAGCTATCTTCCCATCTTCCCAAAAGTGCAAGATGTTGCCATGCATTCCCATTCTAACGTTTCTTTATATGCTAGTGTCTTCGAAACACTCTAAAGCCTAGAATTGCACAAGATGCTGCCATGCATCTCCATTCTGATGCATCGTCATGCTACATTGTTTCTTCAATTCTCTGAAGCCCAAAATTGCATCATGCTACCACGCATTGCCTTTCCAACATTTCCTCACTCCACAATGCTTTCATGAGTCTTTAAGACCCAAAATTGTGCCACATGGAGGGGGTTCACACCTTTTGTGCTATCTGCTTTGTTTGTTGGGAGGAATCTCTTCAGTACATCTTAGTCATCCATTGGAAATAAAGCCAATCTTGATCGACGAATGTGACTTAATCCTTCATTGGGAGGAGTTTCCTTGTTGCATCTCAGTCATCCTTTTTGAGGGGAGAATCTACATCGACGGTTGCGACTTAATCCTTCATTGGTGAGGATTCACGATGCATCTATGCCGTCTATTTCGAGAGGAAGACCTTCATCGATGACCATCATTCATTTTTGGGGAAACCAAATTCCCCCTTGGGATCAACCTTGCATTTTTTGTGGGAGGTTAAGACATCATGTTATCTCTTTTCATAGTTTTTTGCCAGCGACATGAATGTCTTTCCTCTTCTTTCCATGAGTCTCCATTCTAGCGCCTCCTTAAGCTGCATTGTTTCTACAATGCTCTAAAGCCCAAAATTGCATCATGCTACTACATGTCACCTTTATGACATTTCCTCACTCTGTAGTGCTTTCGCAAGGCTCCAAGACCCAGAATTGTGCCATGTAGCGGGGGTCCCCACCTTTCGTGCTATGGTTACAATTTAGATTTTAGGGTTATGGCTAGAATCAAGGTCAATTCTAGAGTTTATAGAATATTTAGAGTTAAGATTAGGGATTAAATATACATGAGGGTTAGCATTGGGTTGTATGATAATTACAGTTAGGATTATAGTTAGATATATCATTTAGATTAGGTTTTAGTCAGGGTTTAATAAGACTTAAGATTAGGGTGAGGATCAAGGTGAAGTCTATATTAGGGTTCATATCATGGTAGGATTGAAACTAATGTTAGGGTTAACATTGAAATTATGATTAGGGGTAAGGTGAAGATTTATATTTGGTCATGATTGTGGTTTGTGCTAGGATTAGGGTCTAAGCTATGATTAATTTTATGATTGTACCTTTAGGGTTAGGGTTTTGTTTAAGTTTATGATTATGGTTACAACTATGGTTTATGGTTCAAGTTTAAAGTTGGGAATGTGATTAGGATCAGGGATTAGTAAATTTTTTAAGAGTTCGGTTATAGGTTTACACCATGGTTAGGACCTTGGGACTAGATTTAGAGTTTAATATCATGGTTATCCATATAGGTAGGTTTAGGATTTTGATCAATATTTTGGAGTTTTTTTTTACATTATGGTTAAGGGTTAGATTTTAGGGTTATGACTATAACCAATATTAGTGTGTAGGTTTTTGGTTTAGATTATGGTTTGGACTGAGATTTTTGTTATATCAATAGGGATATGTTTTAGTGCTATAATTATAGTTTAATTTTGGATTATAGTTATATTGTACATCATTTTTGGGGCTAGGGCTAAGGTAGGGGTTGTTGTTAGGGTTAACTAAGGATGACAATTAGGATGGTTTATCTTTTCAAGTAGAAAAAAAACCTCATATTGATTCAAAAACAAAGAAATTATACTTCGAAAATATTTTTCTATGTCATAATAGATTCATTTATTTTAATTATTGTATTAGTTAATTAGTTGTTTGATGTTTCAAAGTAAACATGGCTTATTTTATTTAAATTTAAATAATATTATTGTTTTGAATTGAATTTAGGTTAATTGTTAATGATCATATTTATATTTCTAATATTAACTCCAATTTGATCAAAGACCAAATATATTTTTGGTATTTTTGTAAACGAACTTGCTTAACACTTCCCTATTTCAAAGTTAATAAAATATCATTTCTATTGTCTTAGATTTGAGAGTAAGTATATTAAATAAGTAATAATAAATCAACATTATGATTAATATATTTCTAAAATAAAAATATATTACTTAAAAACTTGTTTACTTTAAATGAATAAAGAACTCATTTACTTGTAAATTTTAAAAATAGAAATTAATCTACATATATATAAAATATTTATTCTTTTTCCTGTTTGCATACAAATTAATTAAAATCTAAACTTTAAACTACATAAATATTTTTAAAATATATATCCATCAATAAATAGTTTAGAATAAAGTAAAATCTAAAAATTAGACACATATAGAATCTTTTTAATTTCTATATACATGTTTTCCTAATTTATTTCTACAAACATGCAACTGATATTTCTATTATCCATTTTTTTCCATTCTAAAAAAATCTAGATGTAAATAGATTTTTTTTAGATGCATGCAATCTTTCTAATTTTTTCTACATACATATATTAACATTTCTATTTTATATTTTGTTTTTACATTATGGTTATTTCAATCAAAATATGTAGATGTAAATAGAATTCTTTTCAAAAAAATTTATTTAAATTTAAATAACATTATTGTTTTGAACTGAATTTAGCTTAATTGTTAATGATCATATTTATATTTCTAATATTAACTCCAATTTGATCAAAGACCAAATATATTTTTGGTATTTTTGTAAACGAACTTGCTTAACACTTCCCTATTTCAAAGTTAATAAAATATCATTTCTATTGTCTTAGATTTGAGAGTAAGTATATTAAATAAGTAATAATAAATCAACATTATGATTAATATATTTCTAAAATAAAAATATATTACTTAAAAACTTGTTTACTTTAAATGAATAAAGTACTCATTTACTTGTAAATTTTAAAAATAGAAATTAATCTACATATATATAAAATATTTATTCTTTTTCCTGTTTGCATACAAATTAATTAAAATCTAAACTTTAAACTACATAAATATTTTTAAAATATATATCCATCAATAAATAGTTTAGAATAAAGTAAAATCTAAAAATTAGACACATATAGAATCTTTTTAATTTCTATATACATGTTTTTCTAATTTATTTCTACAAACATGCAACTGATATTTCTATTATCCATTTTTTTCCATTCTAAAAAAATCTAGATGTAAATAGATTTTTTTTAGATGCATGCAATCTTTCTAATTTTTTCTACATACATATATTAACATTTCTATTTTATATTTTGTTTTTACATTATGGTTATTTCAATCAAAATATGTAGATGTAAATAGAATTCTTTTCAAAAAAATTTATTTAAATTTAAATAACATTATTGTTTTGAACTGAATTTAGCTTAATTGTTAATGATCATATTTATATTTCTAATATTAACTCCAATTTGATCAAAGACCAAATATATTTTTGGTATTTTTGTAAACGAACTTGCTTAACACTTCCCTATTTCAAAGTTAATAAAATATCATTTCTATTGTCTTAGATTTGAGAGTAAGTATATTAAATAAGTAATAATAAATCAACATTATGATTAATATATTTCTAAAATAAAAATATATTACTTAAAAACTTGTTTACTTTAAATGAATAAAGTACTCATTTACTTGTAAATTTTAAAAATAGAAATTAATCTACATATATATAAAATATTTATTCTTTTTCCTGTTTGCATACAAATTAATTAAAATCTAAACTTTAAACTACATAAATATTTTTAAAATATATATCCATCAATAAATAGTTTAGAATAAAGTAAAATCTAAAAATTAGACACATATAGAATCTTTTTAATTTCTATATACATGTTTTTCTAATTTATTTCTACAAACATGCAACTGATATTTCTATTATCCATTTTTTTCCATTCTAAAAAAATCTAGATGTAAATAGAATTTTTTTAGATGCATGCAATCTTTCTAATTTTTTCTACATACATATATTAACATTTCTATTTTATATTTTGTTTTTACATTATGGTTATTTCAATCAAAATATGTAGATGTAAATAGAATTCTTTTCAAAAAAATTTATTTAAATTTAAATAACATTATTGTTTTGAACTCAATTTAGCTTAATTGTTAATGATCATATTTATATTTCTAATATTAACTCCAATTTGATCAAAGACCAAATATATTTTTGGTATTTTTGTAAACGAACTTGCTTAACACTTCCCTATTTCAAAGTTAATAAAATATCATTTCTATTGTCTTAGATTTGATAGTAAGTATATTAAATAAGTAATAATAAATGAACATTATGATTAATATATTTCTAAAATAAAAATATATTACTTAAAAACTTGTTTACTTTAAATGAATAAAGTACTCATTTACTTGTAAATTTTAAAAATAGAAATTAATCTACATATATATAAAATATTTATTCTTTTTCCTATTTGCATACAAATTAATTAAAATCTAAACTTTAAACTACATAAATATTTTTAAAATATATATCCATCAATAATTAGTTTAGAATAAAGTAAAATCTAAAAATTAGACACATATAGAATCTTTTTAATTTCTATATACATGTTTTTCTAATTTATTTCTACAAACATGCAACTGATATTTCTATTATCCATTTTTTTCCATTCTAAAAAAATCTAGATGTAAATAGAATTTTTTTAGATGCATGCAATCTTTCTAATTTTTTCTACATACATATATTAACATTTCTATTTTATATTTTGTTTTTACATTATGGTTATTTCAATCAAAATATGTAGATGTAAATAGAATTCTTTTCAATAAATCTAGATGTATATAGAATTCTTTTAATTTTTTACATATATAAAATCTTTCTAATTTTTTTCTACATACATAAAAGAATAATTTCTATTTTCTATTTAAAAAAAAAAGCTATCATAAAGATTGATAAAAAAATTGATTGCATATGCATTCTTTAGTTTGTGCACTAAATGCACAAAATAAATTGTATAGATTAAAACTTCCCGTGCTGGGCACGAGAATATACAATTGAAATATCAGTTACCAAGAATTGTCGGCCATAAGCAATCAAATCTTAAACTCTGCAAAATTTCTTGCAAGCAATCTTTGTTCTGTCTTCGGCTGAAAAGGAAAAAAAGAATTTCAGATCTGAGATTGTTTAGATTGCCTTATTCGATTCAAAAAGCCATGGAAGTCACCGCAATTACATCTCCAAGAGTCCTAATGTGCCTTGATTCAGTACCCACATGCTTATCTCCACGAAAAACTCTACATAGGTCCTCCAGTGGCCTCAATTTCGGTCATATGAACAGAATTCTAAATCTAAATGAAATTAATTAAAATTAAAATATAAATCAAAGTAGAATATTATAACTAATTTTGAATTTCAATTTACTTCTACATCTTAATCTAAATGAAAATGTAAATAAAAAATAGAAATATCACCTGCAAAAATGTTACTCCAAAACTTCAATTTACTCCTATTCAAAAACTCCAATCTAATCCTCCAATAACCTCCACCTCTTCCTTCCTGCAAAAACATAAAATGAAAATGAAATGAGGAGCCTTGGTTTTATAACTTCTGAGAGGCTCCTCATATCCCCCAACAGACGTCTCTTCACATTCCATGAATTTGTTTCAAATTCCCCCACTCCCCGCAAAAAAAAAGCATGAATGTGCATGCAAAATTATATTTAAAAAAAAAAAAAATCAAATTGAAATTATTTCGCCCCTATTTTTTCGGGCCCTATTTTTTCGGGTCCTACTTTTTTGGGCCCTACTTTTTCGAGCCTATTATTTCGGCCTCCATTTGGCTTCCTATTATTTCGGCCAGCTATTGTTTCGAGAATTCTTTTTTAATATTTCATTTGGAAGTTTGCAACTGCTCCCAATTCTTTTTTATTGACAAGGAATCTTGGCATATTCCCATGCTGGGCATTTGTGCTGCCATTGTATAGAACGCCTCTCGGCGTAATAAATAGAACACTTAGCACTCATTGGATCTAGGTGATGCTCACAGGGGTTCTATTTATTTTCATGAGGGATGGATTCATGTCGAATCACTACTCATTAATTAAATATATTGATAATATTTGGTAAGTATTTCAGATTATTTATTAAAAATATTTCTATTTTTTTATTTGTGTATTTTAAAATAATAAAGCAGTGTAAAAGAGAATGTCATAGAATCTGTGGGAGATTAGCTTGACCACAATAAAATAGTGATATTGCTATCAGGATTTAACTGTTTAATTTTGAGTCAAACTCATTGACCCATGTTTCATGAGTAGTGATTCAACATGAATCCATCTCTCATGAGAATAAATAGAACACTTAGCACTCATTGTATCTAGGTGATGCTCACAGGGGTTCTATTTATTTTCACAAGGGATGGACTCATGTTGAATCACTACTCATCAAACATGGGTCAATGAGTTTGACTCAAAAATCACACAGTTAAATCCTAATAGCAATATCACAATTTGACTTGCTATCGAAATGATCTCCTACTTACCACAATAAAATAGTCTCCACAAAGATAGATCAGCTCAACCAAATTTTATTAGTAGTGGAATAAAATGTCTTAAACTTAGGTTTAGAAACTACTGAATTACAACAATTTCATAAATTCAAAATTAGGGGGTATCCATGCTCAACCCAATTTCCTTGAAGTTAGAAGCACTATATGACTAATTCATATGAGAAAACAACAAGAGAGCCCTCTAACTAAGATTTGCAGGTTTTTTTACCAATACTTTTCTTGAAAAGTTACAAACATCAAGATTGTATTAAAGAGTGTCAAAACTAAAAAGAATTGAGGAATATTATAGAGAGATAAAAAAAAAAGAATTAAGGAATATTCTAGAGAGATAAACACATGAAACCCATGAAAAGATATATTTGTACCCATAACAGCACACAATAAAGAAAATGGGGTGGAAAAATAAGACATAATGATAGGAGAAAAAATATTTTTGAGGAATGCATCCTAGTTCCTATTGAAAATCAATCTCTTTGTAGTGGGCTACATCAAAAATTGACTAAAGATGAAGGAATGTACTCTTGAAAATAGTCATAAAAGTAGAATGAGTGGTAAGGTTATGCTTGCATATATTAGTGAAATAGTGAAATAGTGAACATTGAATAAGACACATTTTAGGAGGGGAATAGTCACAACTCACCAAATCTTGATCCTTAGAAGTAAGGGAATAAAAAAAAAAGTGGAAAGATTTCAATATCAAATTTCTTAATGGGAGATACATTTTAGAAAAAGGATCAGTCTTATCCTTCAATATTTCGCCTATTGGTGATATATGCTTTAAAGTAAAGCTAGTAGATTTTTCTTGTGCTATTATATTCACATGGGTGGGATTGGTTGTAGGAGGGACAATTGCATAATTATGAAGTAAATTAAGGACAAAGAAATCATCATATGCATAAAATTGAACATTGTAAAATTCTTGATAGAAACTTGAAAAGGAACTAACAAATGATGATAACATCCCCATAAAAAATGCCTAAAATAAAGTTTTATTATATTTTTTTTGAATGACAATGATATGAAAGAAAGACAAATAAAATATTTATTGTATTTTTCTCTTCTGTAATGCAAGAAAGAGGGAACTTAATGAATGTGAAAGCATACAAGAAATATTTTTGTTCTTTTTCCAATATTAGTGAAAGGCATGTGAGATCCAACTTAACATTCAAAAGGAGCATAGTGCATGAAATGTATGAGTTCACAAAAATGTAGCATAAAAATTAGGAAGAAGTAGATATATTGATTACACCTACAGAATTTCAAATTTCACATTACGAAAAAAGTAGAGGGACCTTCAAGCACAATATTTCAAAGGGAATCAAATTTTTTCAACACTACAATCTTCAAGGGGTTAAAATGTTAAACCTAGCTCCTTTTCCAAGATGTAAACTCAAGGATACCTTTCTATAAGATTTTCTTCACTTTAATTATTACTTGTTTGGTTGAATTGATTATGCAACTAGATCGACCAATAGAAGTGCAAGCGACAAAAGAGAATGTAGGAAAGCTTTAAGAACATGTACTAATAAGATCTTGAGCATAAAGATGAATGATATAAAATGAAAAATCAAAAAATAAAATTACCTTATATAATAATTAGGGAGGTAAAATTGGATTTAAAATATAATTATCAAAATGTGTAAAAAAATAGAACTTGTATAGATTCAAGATGTAAGAACTGGTTTTTGTTGGATTTAAACATTTGATGGCCTAAGGATATTGATAACCTAGAGGTTCAATGATGAATTAGAGGTTTAGGTAAACCTTCCCATTTAAAGTATGACTTGGGTAAGGGTTTGATTGATCTTGATCTACTGTACAAAAAATAATGGACTTCAATTGGGTGCAAAATCCCAATTTTAAGATCCACGATGTCATCTCTGAAACTCTATAGATAAGTGCATAATAATGGGAAAATTTGATTGGTAAAGAGGTTATTTTCTTGGTCAAGCTCTAGTTGAGGATTCAATCTTAAATTAAAATAAAGATGGATAATTAAATGCTAACATGTGGAAGAAGCAAATATAACAATGTGGAATATCATGGCAATGCTTATGCAATTATGATTGCTACATGATCATGTATGTTAGCACAATATATTTGAATTGACATAAAAGAAGGAAATACATAATCTAAGGAAAAACCTCATGTATGTCTATGTTTTCTAAACTTGCTATGAATCTATATATCTAGAAGGAAGACTAGATGATGGTTGATGACAATCTTGAATGCTTGGATGGAGAACTACTTGGTTGCTCGCTTTCTCAAGAACTCCTTGAATATAGCTAGAGATATTGAGAATGGATATCTTGCATCTATAGAATATGATCAAATAAACTTGTATATGCTGCCTCCTTTTATATAAATATTGGAGTAAACCCAGAGAAGTAATAACTTGGGAGAGTGGGAAAAATAATTATTTGACATCTCGAGGTAAAAGTGCCTACAAGTGTGATCTAGATCTAAAAAAATATTGTAAGATAAATGACCTAATAGAATGAAGAATTTTTGTTTGATTAGCCTCGATAAAAACATTTATGAAATCTTTGAAAAAATATGGAATAATCCAAATTAGAGGGATTACAAATTTAATAAAGTTTTGATCTCTTCCCCCAAATTCCTTAAAGAGTTTGACTAGGACATGATCTAAAAGAAAAAAATTTCTTTATAAAATAAATTTTTTCCTAGTGGCTAGTCTATCATATGAAAATCCCAACCTTTTCCATAATCTAAAGAAGAGAGGTATTTACTTATTTAACACATGTATATTATCTGAATAGGAAGGAGAAAATATTTATCATATTTTTTTTCTCATGTCTTATTTCTTGAAAAATATGACAATGTGTTCTTTCCCTTTTGAACATTGAGTGGTGTTGTAGTGATAAGACTTAGGAAGTAGTTACTTCTTTAGTTCCTCCCTTAACCATCTATTTACCAAAGAAATATAGTGGCATTTTCTTCTTGATGGAAGATGGTACCTATGGAAAGAAAGGAACAATTGCATATCTAGAGATAAAATAAGTGATACAAATTTAATGTTGCACACTTTAATTTATGATATTAGGGAGAATATGCCAATCATCCATCCCTCTAGTCATAACTCTCTTCTAAGGTCTTTCTAATAGGTAATCTATATAAGTTGTAAAATTTTAGATTGTTTAGGAAAATATAAATGTCATACATTTGGGTTAAAAAAATCATTGAATGAACCTCTCCCCTATGGAGTCAAAGATGGATCAAATTAAATTTTTATTTTTCATTGATTAGAAGGTTAGGTAATTGGAAACTTTAGACTTTGTGCTATCAACATATGTAGTTATTTTTTTGTATGTAGATGACTTATCTGGTAGAAATTTTAGTCCTTTTATATGGTGTAAAGATTGGAATAAAAAAGGTTAAAAGAAAAAGATAGTTGAAGGTGATGATCTCAATGTGATTAATATTTAAAAAAGATGAAGTAGCATAAAGTGTAGGTACATCATAAATTAGACCATCTGATTACTTGAAATGGAAGATGAATTTATCTAGTGTAACATGTATCGTGAGGGCCACAATTCTCTCGATAAGATAGAATCCTTTGGGATTTATGCCTAGTACTAAAAATTATGGGAATACATATATAGTTTAGTTCCATGGAGGATAATGTGGTCATATGGCAATCTTGTACAATAATTACAATGTAATCAATGATAGTTAAGTGTGTCATTTTTTTACATTATTATTTTGGTTTTGGTAAATTTTCCTTTCACATTTACCTCTATGATTTCCTCTTTAAAAATTTATAGTAGAGCCTTGTTGACTCCAACTTAGCACTAATTAGTTTAACTATATATTGTAGATTTTGGGTTTTTGGCTTTGAGCGATATGCGAGATAGAGTTTATAGGTTAAGAGTGGAGGAGAGTTATATTAAATTGTGCTTGAAATGTGTGAGGAGCTTAAAAATAACTCCAAGGTTTATAGATCATTGAGAAATAGAAATTGGCAATGTATGTGTAAGGAATTAAGGGTTATAGCCAAAAATTTTCTTAAAAGTTTATATTTTCTCTGAAGCATGGTAAGGTTACCATTGGTGGTGTATCTTTGTTGGAAAAGCTAAAATCTATTGCGGCTATTACCAAGTTAATTATGAAGGGTACCAAAATCCCTTGGAAGAGAAGGATTTCTTTCAAATATGATAACAAGTTGTTCTTTGATCCTAAGGACAAAATCCTAAATATAGAAAGCTTTCAACTATGAGTAGTAGTTGCATGAGTGCAAATATGTAGTCACTATTCTCATCAAGTTTCTCACTTTGGAAGGAAGGTGCAAATGCTTCCATTACCATATTTTTCCATTTATTAATCATTTTGGATGTAATGTAAGGTTTTATCTCCTTTCTCCTTTTTTCTCCTATTTTTTATTTTCTACTAAGAAATATAGGGCTATGGATGGATCTACTCTCCACCATAGTTTACTTTGGAGACTTTATGAGTTTCACCAAGCTCTGACTACTCAAGCTAGGTCTTGTTCTAATTTTTCTATTGAGATAAATAATTTAGTCTTCACCCATATTTATTCCTTAGTTAATTAATTACAAGCTCCCATGGCTTCCCAAAATGTGCCCTCTATTTTTGGTACAAGGGTTATTCTAGATCATAAAGGCAAGCATAGTAAGGCTACTTAGCCAGAGCATCTTAAAAATTATATTAAACAAATTGGAAGACTCGCCTTCTACCTATTTGTGGTTCATAGATTTAGCTTGGACCCTTATAATCCTATTCCTTATTTTGTACCTAACACATTATCTACCACCTTGTTCTCTACATTCCCAAATACTCATCTTAGTTAGATAGAGAATTGCCACATAACTTTGTATACTTATATTAATTTCCTCCCTAGGAATTTTGATGGAGGCATATTTGACGGTGAGGCCATTTCCCTTAATTCAATTGAGTTATGAATTTTCCATAGAGACTCAAAGCTGTTACTAAGAAGTAACTCTATAGCTATAAAATATAAGAAGAAGAAGAAGAAAAAATCCCTTAAGCTCTTATAGAGGTTGAAAGAATGGTGGAAGATTCAACTAAAGGTTAAAGGAAAGAATAATTTTGTTAAGTGGATAGTTATTTTAGGAAAAAATTAAAAATTAGGAATTAACTCAAGAAAAAATCTTCAAAATTTATGTGCTTATGCATGCCAAGGAGGAAAAGAATAAGATTCCCAGTCCCCTAGTGTCATTGAAAGAGTCCCAGGATAATATGGAGGAGAAAATAATGGATCTTTCTACCAAATAGATAGAGGTATATGATAGATTGGATATGGTCATTAGTAGAATTCAAGGGGAGCATGATGTGAGGAACCTTGAGAGAAAAAGGATAGATGAAGCTTGCGGTAAACAAGAGGATATTCATATTGTCACTAAGAAGGTGGCTATATTGGATTAAAAGGTGTAGAGGTAAGTTGGTATTACTAAGATTGTTGATAGTATGTAATTTAGGATTAATGCTAGTTAAATTGACATTTGTTTTGGAAGCTTTCCAATTTTGAAATGTATTAGTAGATTTAGTTTAGCTTAGTAAAGTTTAAATAATGAAAGTTAGTTCAATTTCTATTCATTCAATTTTAGATATTATGGATGTAATCGTTAATTTAGATTTAATTTTAAAACTTTGAAGGTAAGTAAAGTTAGATTTAGTTAGTGTTTATTTATTTGATTAAGTGTATTTAGTTAAGTTTTTATTATAGTTAAGAGTTTGGATGAGTAAATAAGTTTATATGTCTTTTCTTAATTTTTTTAGTAATTATTATTAATTTAAAATGCTTAGAAAATTTAATATATTATTCCTCCTCAGGATTTTGAACTTAAGATGTAACATAGAGATTCTAGGCATACTTCCTTCTCTGATAAGCTTAATAAGATGAGAAAGTAGCAGTCTTGTGCTAGGGTTGGTTATGGTCTTGGTTCTTGGTAATAGAGTATTTCTGGAGGCTTTTGGTCTGTGTTGCCTACGAATTTCTCTATTGGCTCATTGATGCTGGTTTTTTGTAGCCTATAATTTTTCTCTATTTAGTTTTGATCTATATTTATTTTAGTTTTTTTTATGTTGGGTTTACACCCTCTCCTTCTTTACTTAATTAGAACATTCCTCCCCATATTAAATTGATTGTAAAATCATAAAACATCAAATGAAGCAAGTTCTAGCTTCACCCCATCCTTAAGGAACTTAGTAAAAAAAATTGAATACACAAACAAAAGTATTTTACATAATTGAGAGGAGGGGGAGGTGTATACACATTATATGCTGTTATCTTGTAGGCTTTTTCAATAATTCAATGCTAATATAAACTTTATATACTATCATAATAATAACTTGGGGATCACATTCAACTTCTACAATCAAACTATAGTCTTATTGTCAACTAGATTACCATATATTAGAGATATAACATAGCATATAGTTTTTGGAATTCTTTAGAATAACTAAAAGGTGGGGTGAATTAGTTATCTAAGGTCCAAATGTACAAATAAAAAATTTTCAATGGTTAGTAGACCCATATCCATAAAACCTTGTCATTCATGCATTCATTAGATCATAAAATACTTAAACTTTTTGCAAGTTATTGTACTAGATCAAAATAGCTTTGAAGAAATTTAAACATGAAACATAACAAATTCACTCATTTGATATAAGGATGTTATTTGGAAACCCAATTTGGGAAAAACCACTCTTAGCATGCTACTAATTCTCACTCTTCTGAAGTGATGTCCTATGAAAGGCTAGCCCTGTTAAATGTTACAATACACAATGTTAAATGTGACATGGTTAAAGGATTTCAACCACCCTATTAGGAGTGAGCCTTGTTCTAGGACTTTAGACTATTCCATTAGAATGCGACCATGTTAAAGGATTTATAAATGACTATTAGGTCAACCTTAATCCAAAGGATTTACCCTAGATTGATACAATGATTAGAAACTAATAGTAAGGATTGATTTGATAACAAATTACAATGCACTTGTAGATTTTAAATCTCTATTTCAATCCTCCATTATTTTTAGCATTCACACACTTTAGCTCTAATAACTTGTTCACCCTTCAAGAATTAATAATCTTAAGCCTTCTTTCTATGTATGTCAATTGTAGTCTCTTCTGTTCGGCCACTAAATGGAGAAATACCCTAGATTCCTTGTCTTCCTTAGGTTCTCACACATGACAACCTTTTCTTTTGACCAGATATCTCTGTAAATAGAGAACTAACATCTTTTTTTGCTTAAACACAATTATCCATTTTAGGGTTAGGTAGGATACCATGAATCTACTCATTTTTTGATTTGTTTCCTCTAGAAACTTCTTCTTAAATCTTCCTTGAACTCACCTCAAAATTATTTGCCTTGAATTTTGTGCCACCAACTCATCATGGTTATCTTCCACATGCTTCATAAAATTCAAGAAAACAAAATAGTTGGCTTAGATTTTCCAAATCTTTGAGTTAACATATTTACTTGTACTCGACATCAATATCTTGTTACTTATCTTCTATACTATTCTTTCACTTGGACAACACTATTTTACTTGGAAAATATTAAATTTTACTGATGCTTAGCATCAACTAAATTTTACTATGCATATACTAACAATCACTTGGCTTTGACTACTTTTCATCTTTGCTCAAAAACTCTTGATTTTCACTCGTCTTCCATTGATTTTTGCTCGACTTGCACTGACTGCTCGGCAAGGCTTGATAGACATTTTTCATACTTGATCTTCTTCTAGTCTTAACTTGAGTAATCTTTCATTTTAAACTTTAAGTACATAAACAATACACTATAGTATGAATTTCTTACTTGGTCCTAGGGCTTCCTTACATACCAAATAACTCAACCTTTCTCTAGGTGCTATTGTTATCTCTTCTCAAATCCTCTTCATCAATCAACTAAATGATAGCTTTTAGACCAAAAAGAAATTGTCTCACTAGTAGCTAGCAAGTTTGAAATCATTGAAAAAAAAAATTGTTCCATTACAGGTTCTTCACTTCAAAACTATCTTATATCAACAATAACGAGTTATAAAAATAATTTAAAAACAATAAAATCAACTTGAAACACATAATCAATAAAACATTTGACTCCTATGTTTTACTATACAAACCATGTAAAGGTAAAAACCACATGGGAATCAACAAGAAACATATTTTTCTCTTTTCAAATAAGTTGGTTCAATAATTTTAACAAAAAATCATCAAGATCTTATGAATCCTTGTCATTACTGAACAGTGGCCTACTCTAAGGGACTTGCAAACATAAATAATCAATGTTACCATATAGGATTTCAAATAATTGATAGGTACACTTAGTTACAGATTTTATCTTCTATAATTGTAAGAAAGTAATAGTCAAATGATTTTCTAGGCTTAACACTACGTTGCTTGTTTACATATTTTCTTTGCTTTGTCTTCTTCCTTCTGATCTTTGTTTGGCTAATTCATAATCCTTCTCTTTCACCTTGTACTTCATCTGCTTGACCTCTCTTCTTCTAGTTTTATTGGTTCACCTTGTTCTTCTTCCTTTTTTATCAACAATAACTCCCATACATCATCATTATCTATCATCGACAATCATAAACCAAAAATAGTTTGAATAGTCTCCTCTATAATTAACTTTTTCCTTCTAGATGTTTCCATATTTTGCCTCTTAATCATGATTGTAGATCTTAGATTCATTGTACTTACTCACTCATAAAATATAATTTCCTTGAATTTTTTTTCTCATGTCCATCTTACATAAATCCCCTTCATCAAATATTCATTATGTTATGTAGATCTCACAATTATATTTGACTTTTTCCTTTGATCTTCTTGATTGTTCTTTATTTTCACAATAAGTTAACTTTGGATTCAATGTTTCTTAACTTTTTTTTCATATTCATACTCAGTGAAAAATACAACATACTCTAAAAAATATATGACTTGATTAAAACTAGAATTACTTGGTTAACACTAAACTTTAAATTTTCTTTGTGAAGCACTTAGTGATAGTTGTAATTACTCATTCTACACTATATCTCTTTTGTGACCTAGTTTCTTGATATAACTTATGTAGTTTGGTGAATACATGAACTTCATTAAATATTTAGATGTTTACACAATAATCAAACCAAAATTATAATTTGCAAACTAGCTTCATCATTGACCTTAGCCTGTCTTCACAATTTCTTTCGTTCGATAGTAAATTCTCTGACCCTTACAATGGTTTCCTTAGAGATCGCAAATCCATACCAATGACAGTCACCTTTCTATCCTTCCAAGTCTAGAAAATTTGCATTGAGACAATCTCATTGTGCTTCCCCATACCCTCCATATATATTAAGATGATGCCTTCTTGCAAGTATATTATTGCTGCCTCACTATAAGGAAACTTGCAAGAAATAATATAACTATTTCCACATTACCTATAATAGATATGAAATAAATATGAAACTAAAATCAACATGCAAGAGAATAGACAACATACCAACAAAAATTGTGACACAAGATATATCCTAGGAAACCCTCATTAAGGGAAAAAATCAGCTTCCAAAAGCATCCATCACTATGTATTATTTAACAAAAACACTAGTGCAATGCAAGCATGGAACCCTTCAAAGGCATAGCCACAACCAAGCAATCAATGTGAAAAAGCATGAATCCACACATCCCATGCCATGCTTCCAACTTGTGAAACCTTGTCTCTCTTGACTCTTTCCCTTTTTTCCTTCTTTCTTTCTCACTTTCTCACACCAACAACTACCCTTGTGGCTACTTATATAGTAGCAAGTTTCACAAAACCACCAAGTCACATTACATAAACCATGTGCTACCTAACCCATTGACCCCACATTTAATAGTGAAAATTTAATTCTTTTCCCCAATATTAAATAATTACATGAAATGTTATCACAATGTTACAATACAACTCATCAAGTATATCCCATTGGAATATTTACATGTTGTATGCCCATCTAGGTGCAACATTACATAATAAAATAAAATAATATAGTATAAAAATACCATGCAATGTGTGCAACACCTAATATCTCAACAATCTCCCACATGTTGTATACATTGCATTGGGTCAATTTGTAGCCACATAAATGAACAAAGGAACAATCCCTCCTATCACATCCACCATCATGGATCAAAGTACATGAAGTTCTCCATCTTGGTACCCAAAAAAAATCAAAGTATCTAGCATCTCAAACATGAATGATTTCACCTCCTATTATGCCACTACGACTAGACATACATAGAAGCCATCAAAAGAGAAAACTACCCAACCTGTCGCATTAGAAGATCATAAAATCTTGTACCAACTAAAATTTCAAGCACAAACACCTGATCCAAAGGAAATCACATGTATCCATAGTTTCCAAAATATCCATAGCTGAAATAGCACCCACAGCAAGTGCCAAACTCATTCAAATATCCATACCTCCAAAGGTATACCAAGTGAATCTCACATCATCAACATATCCAATCTGTAACCTACAATCACAAGCCTCAAGAGAAATACTCACTACATATATACCAAGAAGCTCTCACTACAAAAGATAATATCAAATCTATAACCAATCCACTCACACCATCTCAAAGAAGTGAATCTATGTAGTCTTAAGGACATCCACAACACATAAACAAATAACTTATAAGAACAACTCTCATAAGAAGTCTCCAACACTCTCCCAAGTTCTCCACAACCAACAGAGGAAAGAGATAAAGGAATAACCATGTCATCTCTCACATGACGTACATGAGTACAAACCAGTGATCACAATTTCTAACCAATCTCAAATCCAATGTAAGTAAAACCAAACATCGAGGAAGATAACCAAGACCAAAGAGAAACGATGCAAATCATAAGCTATATCATGTCCTTCTACACACACCTCTAGATGTAAACAGTTCAAGTATGATCTCCTCCATAAAACCCCAACAAGAAGCCTCAACAACACCCAAACCATACCATATAACTCATCATGGATGTAGCCCTCTCACAAGAAGATCAAACTCATAAACCATTCCCAATCGAAGGAATATGCCCAATATAAAACCATCTCCCAAACTTAACCAACATAAAAACATATTGATGTAGGAGCATCTTGCATGGAAAATTATTGGAAAAAAAAAATTGAATTGAAAAAAAAAAATAAAAATAAAAAAAAAAATTCTAGAGGAGAGAGAAAAGTGACGAAAATTAGAGGAGAAATACTAAAAAAATGAAAAGAGAAAAAGGAGAAAAAAAAAGGAGGAATTTCTATTTTCGAGGTGCATAGGTGGCATAAAATAAAAAAAATGAGAAATTAGTTGTCATTCCATTAATCAAGGTGTGTAGGTAGCATCTTAGAAGCTTGTGGAAAGTTTCTTAAATCTTGCATTTAATATTTGCTATGATCCATAAAGGAAATGTAATTTTCTAATTGGGCCACATAGTGGTGCTTAGTTGTAATTCTAGAAAGTTATGAATATTGTAGAAGGTTGTGGAAGTTGTAGAAGGTTGTGGAGGAATTCTAGAAGGTTGTGGATAAGTCATGCATGGGGTGGTAAGTGCCTATTTAAGCAAGGCATATGAGCATTTCTAAATCAAGCTCAAGGGGGAAGCTTGAGTAGAAGCTCAAGGTAGAAGCTTGAGAAGTAGAAGTTGTGGAAGGAGAAGCTCAAGAAGGAGCTCAAGAAATAGAAGCTCAAGGGGAAGCTCGAGGAGTAGAAGCTCGAGAAGGAGAAGCTCAAGGAGTAGCTTGAGAAGTGGAAGCTCAAGAAGGAGCTCAAGAAGTGGAAGCTTGGGAAGCTTGGAAGTTGTGAGAGAGAAGGAGGAAGTGAAGAGTGAGTTTTCCTGAGTCTGTAGACAGAGCGCCGAATGTGAGGCAGTTTACAGTAGGATTATGATGGACTTGTGAGTGTGTAGACAGAGCGCCGAATGCGAGGCAGTTTACACTTGGATCTTGGATAAAGTTGGAGAAGAGCTAGTGGTTGCAGTTTAGAAACAAGGAGGTTGCTTGGTGGCTTGCGAGCACAAGTTGAGAACTTGGAGGTTTCTACCAGAAAGTGGATCTGGACTAGCTTGGGCTTGGATTGGATCTTGAGAGATCTTGGAGAAATGTTATTGTAACTACTATTGGATTTTCAAGTATAATAAATTTGTCTTCATATTGTTGCATTCTTTGTCATGAGTTGGTAAGGGTGGTGTGGCCCTTCATTAGTGGTATTAGAGCTGGCCCTCTTCATCACATATGCAAATGGTGATAACCAATGTTAAACCATCTCTCAAATGGACCCTCAAAACTAACTCATGTACCATAACTTAAGATCCATATCCATGAAAGACAAGCATAAACATAATGCACCTGAGAGAAACAATGGGCTATACCTCTCAAGTAGCAAACCGCTAAGTAGACAAATAATGGGGAATGAGAATGCTCATTAAGATATCCAAGTCTCCAACCCAGACTCATCTAAGAACAATCTCCTCTCATGTCCATATTAGGTGAATGCCCCTTGGAATCTCCTACTGAAATCATAAACTATCCCAATAAATAATTCTCCAATTTAAGAGAAATCAACATCACCACCATCTCTAAATATCCATAAGCACTTGTAACCAATCAATCCATGCCAACTCCAAATGAAACATTGAAATATCATGAAGTATCCAACTTATGATCAATGTACTCAATACCAAGAAACTAAACCAAGATCAATGTCAAAGTTCTAACCATGGCTTCAAGAACATAAACATGACAATATGATCTAACCATCTCAACCAAAGAGATAACATGGTCCATATGAACATACTATAACATGTCAAAACTCTAAATGTGTATCAAGAGTATACCATGATATAATACTAAAACCATCCTGACACCAAGGATAACATGTCAAATGAAAGCATAAACCACACCTTTACCATGAACCCCATGAGTCCTCAAGATGCAACCATCTCTCCACACCATGAAGAAAATCATCTCCACATACCATAAGAACCATCTCCATACACCATGAAGATAACCAAAAACTCTATGAGTCCTCAGGATCTAACCATCTTCACATACCATGAAGATAACAAGTGCACCATGCAAATGTCAAAGGTGCTTCTATAGCAGTAGTATCTAAGACAAACCTCCAACATCTACAAACACTCAATAAATATATCAATGCCAATAGCTCCCACTCAATTGTGGTACTAAGTCACCCATGGCATCATAACATTTGTCTCCTACATGAAGATCCTCAAAGTCTACACTCACACAACCAAAGTGAAAGCAAGATCTCCAACCCAAGAAGATACAAACCAAACCAAGAACTAATCCTGCACTGTCATCTCATCACCATCACAAGCTCTCACTAAACAATGTACCCAAGCTATCCATGACATCATGATAAAAAGCTATCCTCTTACCATGAGAATCAACCAAGGCATCAAACCATCAAAGAACTCAAAATTCACATCATGAGCTTTTTAAAACAAACCAAGTAACCATGATTCTCAGCCAAGAAGATATACCACCATAACCAAATCAGAAATTCAAACTAGTGAACATCAAAGATGTGCCTATATACCCAATCATGTCATGCCAAAAATCCATGGCACCATGATGACATCCATGAACTGAGTATCTAACTCTCAATGTGTCCAACCTGTTAGTATAAAATAGTCAACCATAATCCTCTGCCATGGTTGTACCTAGTAACAACATCTCATCCCTTCTATATGACAAAAAATTAGTAAATCGTGTGACTTAGGCCATAGACAATCCAAATACAAGCCACCAATTTGAATATGCATCAATAAAGGAATATCAATGGGCAAAGACAACCCATAACCAAGCCATAAATGCAACCTATAAGTATAGACCACTTACAACACTGCACAACTTATGGACCCAACAAGTCATCATACATATCAAAATCAAACAGGGATAACCATGTCACCATGAGACCAATCTGAAATATGAACTGAGTATACAATGACATCAAATATTAAATCTCCAAACATACAATTTCATAAACTCATAATGCTACCATAGTCAATATATACCATAAACTATTCAAATTAATATATCACCAAACAAATCATGCCAAACCTACACCAAATCTGAACCAATATGTAGAGCTCTCCAAGAGCTTTTCATTGACTAAAATCTGACTTTATATGCCAAAGTTATGTCCCAATCCGTGCTCAAAATAAATAACTTTTGACTTTTGGGCTCTTAAAGCTAGACAAAGTGTCACAATCACAAAACCAAACCTACACCAACTTGCAGTGCTTTGAATTATCTTCCTAATTCCTATAAGAAGTCTAAAATCTGATATCCTAAAAGAAAGTTATGGCCATTTTACTAAAAATGTCTTTTTACCATTTTCACTGTGATTTTATTTTTGTGATAGAAAATTCTAATGGGATTAAATTTGACTGCCATCATGGGCTGAAACTAAAAAACTCTTTCATTTCCTCTAAACATGTCCAATCTAGGGCATATTTTATATCAAAATTTATGGAAACATCAACCTACATCCAATGGTGAGGTTTTTTTTTACCTAAAAGGTCATTTTTGCAAGCTCTCCCTAAAACCCTCATTTAAATGAAACATCCAAAAAACTCTTTTGTCCAACAATTTCACATGCCCAAAATCTAACAACAAACCCAAAATCTTCATGTCTGCAATAAACAAATCACATATACCTTGCCCTTTCTTTTATCCTCTTATGCATTCCCATGGATTTAATCTAGGGTTACAACAATAAAAACATAGCTCTGATGCCACTTGTAAGGAAACTTGCAACAAATAATATAACCATTTCCACATTACTCATAATAGATCTGAAAAAAAATATGCAATTGAAGTCCACATGCAAGAGAATAGATAACATAGCCACAAAAATTGTGACACAAGATATACCCTGAGAAAACCTCATTGAGGGAAAAAATTAGTCTCCAAAAACATCTATCATCATGTATTATTCAGCAAAAACACCATTAAAATAAAACCATGGAAGCCTTCAAAGCCATAGCCACAACCAAGCAATCTATTTGAACAAGCATGAATCCACACATCCTATGCTTCCAACCTTCACAAATGCTCCCTTAGCTAACCTATCAAGCATTTTCTTGCTCGACTCTTGCCTTTTTCCATTCTTCTTCTCACTCTATGCCAACAACTACCCTTGTAGCTTCTTATATAGTAGCAAGTCCCACAAAACCACCAAGTGGTATTACATAAACCATGTGCTACCTAACCCACTAACCCCAGATATAATATTAAAATTTTAATTCTTTTCCCTAATATTAAATAATTACATGAAATATTATCATAATTTTACAATATAACTCATCAAGTATATCTCATGAGAATCATTACATGTTGCACATCCATCTAAATGCAACATTACATTAAAAATATAAAAAAATTATGCAATGTGTGTGACACCTATTATCTCAATAGTATTGGCATTGGTTATCTCCATTTGGATATGTTGTTATGTTGGTTAACTATGTGAGATGGTTTTATATATGGGCATATTCCTTAGATTAGGAATGGTTTATGAGTTTGATCTTCTTGTCAAAGGCTTACATCCATGATTAGTTATATGGTATGGTTTTTGTGTTGTTGATGCTTCTTGTTGGGGTTTTCTGGAGGAGATCATACTTGCATAGTTTACATCTAGAGGTGTGTGTAGAAGGACATGATATAGGTTATGATGGTTTCTCTTTGATCTTGGTTATCTTCCTAGATGTTCAATTTTGATTACATTGAATTTGATATTAGTTAGAGATTGTGATCACTGTTTTTGTTCATGTATGTCACATGAGAGATGACATGGTTATTCCTTTATCTCTATCCTTTGTTGGATGCAGAGAGCTTGGGAGACTATTGGAGACTTGTTATGAGAGTTGTTCTTGTAGGTTATTAGTATATGTATTGTGGAGGTCCTTGATACTACATGGATTCACTTCTCTAAGATGTTGTGAGTGAATTGGTTATAAATTTGATATTATCTTTTGCAGTGTGAGCTTCTTGGTATATATGTGGCAGATATTGCTCTTGAGGCTTGTGATTGCAGGTTACAGATTGGATATGTTGGTGATGTGAGATTTACTTGGTATACCTTTAGAGGTATGGATAGTTAGATGGGTTTGGCACTTGTTGTGGGTGCTATTTTAGCTATAGATATTTGACAACTATAGATACGTATGATTACCTTTCGATTAGATCTTTCATGCTTGACATTTCAGTTGCTACAGGATTTTATGATCTTCTAATGCAATAGGTTGGGTGGTTTTCTCTTTGGATGGCTTCTATGTATGTCCAATTGTAGTGGCATAATAGAAGGTGGCTTCATTCATGTTTGAGATGTTGGATACTTTGATTTTGTTGTATGTACCAAGATAGAGCACATGGTGTACTTTGATCCATGATGGTGGATGTGCTATGAGGGATTGTTCCCTTGTTCATTTATATGGCTATAGATTGACCCTATGAAATGTATCCAAGTGGAAGATTGTTGAGATAATGGGTGTTTTACACATTGTATAATATTGTTATATTATATTGTTTTATTTTATTATATAATGTTACACCTAGATGGATGTGCAACATGTAAAGATTCCCATGGGATAGATTGAATAGTTGTATTGTAACATTGTGATAATATTTCATGTAATTATTTAATATTGGGGAAAGAATTAAAATTCCAATATTAAATTTGGGAACAATGGGTTAGGCAACATATGGATTTAGCACATGGTTTATGTAATACCACTTGTTAGTTTTGTGGGACTTGCTACTATATAAGCAGCCACAAGGGTAGTTGTTGGTGTGTGACAAGGTGAAAAGAAAAAAGGGAGAAAGGGGAAAGAGTTGAGTAGGACAATGCTTGACAAGTTAGCCAAGGAAGCATTTGTGAAGGTTGGAAGCATGGCATGGGATGTGTGCATTCATCCTTGTTTACATGGATGGCTCAGTTGTGGCTATGAAGGGTTCCATGGTTGTATTGCAATGGTATTTTTTGCTAAATAATACATGGTGATGGATGGTTTTGGAGGCTAGGTTTTTCCCTCAATGAGGGTTTCCCAAGGTATATCTTGTGTCACATTTTGTGGGTATGTTGTATATTCTCTTGCATGTGGATTTCAATTGCATATTTATTTTAGATCTGTTATGGGTTATGTGGAAATAGTTATATTCTTTGTTGCAAGTTTCCTCCCAACCTTGTCCTCATGCCCGCATGAAAAAATGAAAGTTTGTCACATGTATTGATTATTCATTTGGCATTATTGAAAGTATGCTTCCTTTCCATCACCACTTTCATTGGTGATGGCAATAATTTGACATCCTCCAATTCTACTAATCTCATGACACCATGGCCAAATTTGGCCAGCTCATCTGCCACACCATTCCCTTCCTAATATATCTGTGCCACTTGGATCTCATGGTAATCTTCCATCAACCTTCAAATTTCATCAATTATGATTTTAATCGACCAGTTGCTCTGACCATCTCCCTTAGCAACCTTAACAATAAGCACAGAGCCCCCCTCAATGACCAACTTATTAATTCCCCAAGCTCTCAAAATTCGTAACCCTCACAGGAGCGTCAAAGCTTTAGCTTCATTGTTAGAGCCTCCTCCATAGTTTCCAGTATAGGCAACCACCATATTTTCCATGTTGTTATAGAGGACACCTCCCACTACAATTCTATCCTTCATGGCTAAACCATCAAATTTTAGTTTAAACCAAGATAGAGGGAGTGGGTATCACACCACCTTCTTCCTTGCTAAGAATTTTGAATTATCAAATTGTGCCATGATTGAGTCAAGATTCCAATCCAAAGCCCATTTCATATCTAGACCACCTGGGGCATTCATGGGAGGGGATCTTCCAATTCCATATTCTATTTCTTTCTTTTATGAGCCTGATAATCTACTGGGCCACCTCAAAACTAGTTGTGGCTTGTTCCCTGAAGATCTTATTGTTTCATTGCTTCCATCTAGATATGCCAAGTAACATATGGGAGATAATTGACCACAAATTTCTGAGATATGGGTGAGTAACCAAACTATTCCAATGAATAAATTGCTTCAATTCACTCTCCATGCACCACTAGACCTATCACAGTGTAAGTACTTCCCTCCATATAGCTATGACAAAGGGGTAGTGGATAAGAAGGTGTGGAATAGATTAAGCATCTTGGAGACATAAAATACAATAGTTAGCGAATTGACACCTTCTACATTGGAGGTTACAAATAGTGAGGATCAACCCATACAAAGCTACCCACCAAAAGAGTAGGATCCAAGGGTACCAAGCTTTTCTCCAATCAGCCTAGGACACCTCCCCCCATACAATAGAGATAAGAAGACTTAGCTTTAAACTCCCCCAATGGTGTGAATTTTCACACCAAGGAATCCTCAACTAGATCGATGGGGATCCTATAGCTATGTAGAAGGTTTTATAGCTCCCAGGAAAGCCCCTACTCCATAGGCTCAAAGTTTTGAAAAGTAACCCATTGTCTATCAAGGGTGATGAAGTTTTGAATGTGAGGGCCATACACTCTAGTACACTTCTCACATAGAGGTAATAACATAATATGCATGAGTGAATTACCATGAATTCATTGATCCTTCTAGAAGTCAATGGAATTACCATTCCCCATAATCTAATGACACCCCTATTTTAGGATCTTACTAGTTTTAACCACATTACATTCTAGATCTACGAGCCCTGGGGGAGATCATGTACCCAAGGGAATCGGTTAGGAGACAATCCTCTGAGATATTTAGCCTTGATAATGTTACACTAGCTCTTTGGGAGTTCACTAATTTCCAACTAATTTTGGTTAATAAGGCCTTATTCAAGTGTCATATTCCTCTTAAATTAAGATCACCAAGACCTTTCAGATGACAAACTTTCTACCAACTAACCAAATTCATTCTTGGCTTCTATTTAGTGCCAGACCACAAGAAGTTCCACTGGATTTTCTAAATAATGTCTCTGAAGCTACCTGGGATTTAGAAAATGGAGAGGAAATATACCAAGATGCCCAGCTCAGAGGCGAAGTGAAGCTAGAGTTTCCCAGCGTTACTCAAGATTTTTCCTTTCCAAATGGCCAGCCTTTTTTGGAAGTGTTCAACCAAACCATTCCAAAATTGATTAAGGACTTCCTTTATTGTAAGTAGTAGATCAAGATAATAATCAAGGAGGGATGCCTCCTGGTAGCCAAGAATACCTATCACCTTTTCTCTCAAACTAGTAATGGTGCTAAAGAAAAAAACTTTTCTTTTTCTGGTAAATTATGCATTAACAAAAAACTAATACATAGTAATTCATAGTGTATTGCATTTCTCTAGCTTCATAGATGGAGGAGATGTTGAATAAGAAGGTAACATCTAAAATTTTTTGTGTGATTTGTGGGGGCCACCAGGAGGTAGGTTTACTACCCTTAATTTTTCTAGAGTTAGTAAAAGAAACTAAGTTTCTTCTTAGCAATCCCACTACAATAATAAAAAGGTGGGGAGATAGGGGGGTCACCTTGGTGAAGATTGTAGGAGGAAGAAAATAGATTAATGATTACAAAAGAAGTAATAGAGGTAACAACATTTTTTGTAATACTATTAACTTTGTTTGGCAAGAATAGCAAAGAAGAATTCGTGCATGAACTTATCATACGCTTTGGAACTGCCCAGCTTAATTGTCATACCTAGTTTCTTACACCTTTTCATACAGTATATTACATCATTGGTGGTTATATCTGCATCAAGAATCTCTCTCCCAAGCACAAAGCCATTTGGAAAGGGGCCAATGAATTTGTTGAGGAGAGGCTTGATGTGATTCACCATAACCTTAGCAAGAACCTTAATGTGATGTTATAGATTCAAGTACTAACTAATAAATTTTCCCTCATGGTGGCCCACTAGAGGAGCTCTTCAATCTTTGGGGAAATGCCCCTTGTGTAGTGACATGGGTGCCACTGTTAGTTTTAGGTAGCTTGGATAGTTGTTTTTCCTCATGTGATTAATTGGAAAATAATTGTTCAAGTTATGAAAAATAAGTATTTGTTAATTAATTGACTCCTTTTAGAAGCCACTAGTAACCTATTGGTTAGGTTTTTTTAATTGAGAAGCAACTAGAAACTTCTTGGTTGAGTTTCTTGATCAAGAAGCAACTAGAAATGTCTTGGTTAAGTAGTATAAAAGGGGGTCAAGGGAGGCATTTGGAGAATAGAACAATATAGAGAACAACAATAGTTGTAAGAAACATTTGCAGTGTTAGCAAATGAGTTTGCAGTGATAGAAAATAGTCTTCCAATGTAAGCAAGGGCACAGTGATAGCGTTGGAGATAGTAGTGGAAAATATCGATAGGAGGAATTAGGAGGTTGTCTGAATTCTGCCAGTGAGAGGCAAGGAATTTTGTATCTCTTGATTTGTTGGAGGTAATATATTTTCCATTTGTAGAACTGGTTTTCCCTTAGGGGTTTTTCCAGGGATGATTTGTCCAAAAATATTGTGTTCTCCATGTTCCAAATTTCTTTCTGTATTTTTATTGGTGAAGTTACAATTGTGTTATTTTTTTATACTTGCTGCGAATTTGTTTCTAGTAGTTTAATAATCTTTTATGTTAAGAGATTGATAATTAGTGATTGTAATAGTGTTAATTTTTGCATGGTATCAGAGCATTGTTAAGGGTAGAAGAGTTTTTCCAAAGGAAAGAAATTGTGATCTCTTTAGATTTGTTATTGCCTTAATCCCTTGAGATGGCTTCTGCTAGTTTGAGAGATCAAGAAAAATTAGATGGTGCCTCAAATTTTGGTGTCTAGAAGGCCAGCGTTTCTTTATTGTTGGAAGAGAATGGTATCAAAGATTATGCTTCCACTAGTATAGTTGTACCTACAGATGCTATACAACTTGCAACATATAAGAAGGACGATGGAAAGGCAACAAGGATTATCCTTGATGGTGTCAAAGATCATATTATTCCACATATCACAGAGCCAGGTACAACAAATAAAATGTGGGATGCCATTCTGAATGTGTACCATAATGCTACCATCAATAGGAAGATGATTCTTAGAGAGAAGCTAAAGAATACCTGGATGAACTAGGGAGAAGATGTTACAAGTTCTCTCACCAATCTTAGATTTCTTAAGGATGAGTTAGCAATTGTTGAAGATAGTCCCAGTAATGATGAGCTAGTGAGAATAGCCCTATATGGGTTTACTAAATAGTGGAGTGTCTTTTTTCAAGTTGTCAGTGGATGAGATATGCTACCAAATTTGGATTGACTATGGACTGATTTCACTTAGGAGGATTTTAGACTAAGTCTTGTCAATGGGGCCAACAAGAGTTAAAAAAGTGAGGTTGAATAGGAGAATGTTGGTCTAGTAGGGAAAGGGAAAGTAAAGAAGGGATCTAGCTCAGAAAGTGAGAAGAAGAAGAAGAAGGACCTTTCTAAGGTTAATTTCTTTGGATGTCACGAGTATGGTCACTATGTTAGTGATTTCCCAGAAAGGAAGAAGGCAAAGAAGTAGGTGACAACTTCAACAAGTGCAGAAGAACTCTCTAGTAGATTGGAAGATGAGTTTGCACTTATAGCTTGCATGGTGAGCTCAACCTCATAGACTATCTAGTATATAGTTATTGGGGCATCATTTCATATGATAGGAGTTAGAGAGTACTCCTCTAGTTATAGGGAGGAGAAAACCAATATCCAAATCTCTATGGGAAACTTGTTCAAACTCAACCGAGTTGGGAGTTTCAAAGGGAGAATGGAAAGATAGTTCCAGTTCATGATGTATTGTATCTGCCAGGGTTAGGTATGAAGTTGATTTCCATATCTATTCTTTAGGAAAGGGGATATAATATACTCTTTAGAGGGACATATGTGTTGATTAAGCACAACGATTGGAAATCACTCATAACTATTGGAGTTAGTAGTGGTCTACTTTATACGTTACAGTTTGATACTCCTAAGGCACTCATGAGCATCACTCATCCTAGAGATCTTGGAGAGCTATGGCATAGGAGGATGGGCCATATTCATCATGAAGCACTCAAATTTCTTTGTGAGATGGTGACAGGTGTTTCAGAGGTGAACATAGAGTATGATGATGTATGTAAGGGATGCGTGTTGGGGAAGTTTGCGAAAGCATCTTTTTTAAGAAGTGACACCAGATTTGAAGGTGTTCTTGATCTAGTACATTCAAATGTATGTGGACCAATGTCAAAAAAGTCTATTAGAGGATATGAGTACTATGTTACTTTTATCGATGATTTCTCCAAGAAGACCTAGATATACTTCTTGAAGACCAAGGATGAGGTTTTCAGTCTTTTCCAAGAGTTCAAGGCTCTAGTGGAGAACTCAATAGGAAGGAAGATAAAGATTCTTCAGTCAAACAATGGAGGTGAATGCAAAGGAAAGAACTTCCAAGAGTTTTGTACTAGAGAATGAATCAAGAGATAGTGGACTATTCCTTACAATCCATAGTAGAATGGAGTTACTAAGAGGAAGAACCATTCTATATCAGAGGTAGCAAGAGCCATGCTACATGACCAGGATATGCCCTACTACTTATGGGAAGAGGCGTATAGTACCATAGTCTAAATTCATAATAGCATTCCACACAATGTGTTGGGGAGGATGACACTAGAGAAAGCCTTCACAAGTAAGAAGCCTAATGTTATCCATTTCAAAATATTTGGAAGTTTGGCATATTGTCATATTCTAGGTGATACACGTACCAAGTTAGATTAGATTGCAGAGAGGGGGTACTTTGTTGGGTACCAATGAAACATCAAAGGCATTTTACATTTTTATCCCTGAGACTAGAAGGGTTATTTTCAGACGTGATGTTATGTTCATGGAGGATAAGGCATTAGAAGGTCCAAAGATTTGCCAACAGATGATCAGAGTAAGCAGCCAACAGAAGCTTCAGGGCCTAGTCAACAAAAAAAAGCACAAGTATAGTTATTAGTACAAGTGTAGGCTTAGGTGGTGAAGATTTACAGAGTATGGAGCAATGGGAACAATAGGAAATGCATCTAGAAGACATAGAGGTTGATATCTCATCCTCTATAGTTAGTAGTAGAATCATGAGGTTCAAGAGACACTAAGGGATACTTAGGAGTTTGTGTCTAAGCTCCTAGGAAGAGTACTAGGAAGTGAAGACAACCAACCAAGTTCAATGAAAGTGTGGCATTAGTTAGTCAGATGGTAGATAGCGAACCTTCTAGCTATCAAGAGCTATAGAGAATCAGGTACGGCAGGATGCTATGGTTGAGGAGTATAACTCAATTATGTAGAATGATGTGTGGGAGGTAGTTCCTAGACCAATAGATAGGACAGTCGTTGGATCATGCTAGATTTATAAGATAAAGAATGGTACAGATGGTAGCATCGAGAAATACAAGGCAAGGTTCATGGGCAAGGGGTTCTCTTAAAAGGACGGAATAGACTATGAGGAGACATTGGCTCCAGTGTCTAGGCATACTTCTATACTAGTTGTGAACTCACTAGTAGCACAGATGAGATGGTAGATCGATCAAATGGATGTTAAGACAACATTCCTTAATGGTGAGTTAAAGGAGGAGGTATACATAGATTAACCAGAAGGCTTTGTAGCACACAACAAAGAGACCATGTGTACAGATTGATCAGATATGTCCAAGTTGTAGGTATCATGTTGATGAGCTATACTGATGCATATTGGGTAGAAAGTACAATGGACAAAAGGAACACTTCAGGGTGTTGTTTCAGTTTGGGATCAGGAGTTGTATCTTGCTTAAGCGGGAAGTAGAAATCCATGGCTTTGAGTGCAGCAAAAGCAGAATACATAGTAGCTAGCATGGCGACATGTGAAGCTATATGGTTTCAAAAGTTGTTAGTAGCCTTGTTTGGTCAGAAGGTTGAGACTACTATGATACATTATGACAGTCAGAGTTGCATCAAGTTGTCTAAGAATCTAGTGTTTCATGACAGGTCTAGACATATAGACATCAAATATCACTTCACTAGAGATTATGTACAATGGGGGCTTGTTCAACTATAGTACATACCTATAGAGGAGTAGGTAGTAGAAATTCTAACAAAGGCATTAGGGATGAAAAAATTCATCTTCTTCAGAGATAAATTGGGTGTCATGCAGAACAACTTCCTCACTAAGAGGGAGTGTTAGTTTTAGGTAGCTTGGATAGCTATTCATCCTCATGTGATTAATTGAAAAATAATTGTTAGAGTTATGAAAATAAATTATTTTTTAATTAATTGACTCCTTCTAGAAGTCACTAGTAACCTATTGGTTAGGTTTTCTTAATCAAGAAGCAACTAGAAACTTCTTGGTTAGGAAACAACTAGAAACTTCTTGGTTGAGTTGTCTTGATTAAGAAGCAACTAGAAACCTCTTGGTTAAATAATATAAAAGGGGTTCAAGGGAGGCATTTGGAGAAAAAAATAGTACAAAGAACAACAAGAGTTGTAAGAAGCATTTGCAGTGTTAGAAAATGAGTTTGCAGTGATAGCAAATAGTCTTGTAGCGTTAGCAAGGGTGCACTGATAACATTAGGGATAGCAACGAAGAATATTAGTAGGAGGAATTGCCATTCTTGATTTGTTGAAGTTAATATATTTTCCATCTGTAGAACTGGTTTTCCCTTAGGAGTTTTTCCAGTGATGATTTGTCTAAATATTGTATTCATCGTGTTCTAAATTTATTTTCATATTTTTATTGGTGAAGTTGTAGTTATGTTATTTTTTGATATTAGCTGTGAATTAGTTTCCAGCAGTTTAATAATCATTTACAATAGGAGATTAATAATCAGTGACTACAACGGTGTTAATTTTCATAGCCACTAGTTGCTTCTCCATGGCTACTCTTCAAGTCGCTCACCTATACCAAGATCCTAAGTGCCTCACCATTCTTCAGGTTGAGGTGGAAATGGGTGGTGTCATTGCTCTTCTTCTCCTCCTTAGCATAGGTTTGGCTGGTCCTATGTTTCTACTACTTCTACTCTTGGTTCTACTTTTGCCTAGGCCTCTGCTACTAGTGAAAAATGGTTTCCTTGTTGGCACTTGCAATTTCACTGTCTTGTATGGAAGAAGAAGAAGAAAATAGGAAAAAATATAATAATGGGTGGTCTATTCTACCCACCTCCTATACCCTTTGATGTATAGGTTTTTGATGATAAACAAGATCCTCCTCCCTCAACTAGTATTGCTTTTATAGCCTGAGGTCTTTCAAATAATTTTTTTCTGTATGCATAGTTGATGTAGGTGGTTTTTCAGCCATTCGTGTGTGGACTTTTCTTTATAATGAATATGTAACTTTATTTTTTATACTAATACAAAAGGATTCATAGTTGATATAGGTGATCTTTTAGCCATTCATGTGCAGACTTTTCTTTATAATGAATATGTAACTTTATATTTTATACTAATACAAAAGGACTCTTCATAAAAATTAAAAATTAAAATTATATTATGTATGATTTTAGGTTTACCTTAAACATCTTTGCAAAAATCATGCTAATTGTAACACCATAACAGTAATGTGTCTCCAATTTTAATTATAAAGGAAAAACTTATCCATAAATAAAAAATTTACAAAATTAAGAAACTAATTAAAGCATATTATAAGTTCAGTCCTAAACACATATTAATTAATAAAATTTTAGAAATCAATTACCTTTATGAAAGCCTTCATTCTTACTTGTTTGGTATAATTTACACTACAATTTCACTTGATTGACAAAAAAAAGTTAATTTCAATCTAATGATATACTAGCTACATGACTTTAGTTTTCATTTCAACAAGCGGTTTTTCAAAATATTGCTCGGCATTTAAATTGATCTCGTGGTTCGATACTAAACTATTTTCTATTTATTCGGTTCAAAAAAAGATTTACAGATATATTAAGATTAAACTAGTTAGAACGTTGACACACATTCACACAGATGGAAATATCCCAATCAAAATACCCAAAGTAAGACCATTGCTAGCTACTGACATGGAATATTTTATTTTTAAGTGCACACCAGTTCTATATGCCCACATCGTCCAAGGATCCTGCTGGAAATCCAAAATAACTACTGAATGACCACTATTGCTAAAAATGAGCTAATTAGCCACTGTTTACGGTCTAAAAGATGCTACTATTCAGGTGACGTTGATGATAAGTTTCTGAGAGTATTCAAGAAATCCAAGTTTTCTAGTCCACCAAAAAAGTTCAAATAAACAATCACAGATTTGCACTCCGCCTTCCTCCACATCCCATGAATCCCTCTCATCAACTATAGTCTTCGCGGCAGATTGAGCTCGGACAATAGTCTTATTCTTCTTTGAACCGTTTGTACCGGTCGGTTTCCTCGCCGCCGGTTCCTTTCCGGTAAGTTTCTGGACTAGGGCTGCAAAATTGGGAGCATCAGTTTTGAAGTACTGTGGAGAAGGAATTTCTACCATTCGAATGACGGGGATAACTCTAGTGCTTGAAATCGACGCAGAGTTGATTCTAGATATTGTGTGAGAATGCTTGGCGGTGCCAAGCATTGTGTTGTGCCTGCCTGATTCCATCTTATCTGCAGATTTCATAGGAGACATCAAAGGTTGGAGAAAATAATTGGGCGAGATCAAGGCAAGATTCTGATGAGTGACGGCTTAGAACAAATCCTGCTTTAGAGGAGTGGCTGATATGAAAGATGAATTGAATAATCGCAGCTACTTCGTTTCAATTTTCCTGAGTTTTGCTTGGTTTATGCGTTGAAGCTTCTACGCACCATACAAATTTGGCATGTATCATAGGTTCCATCCCCCTCAAGAAATCATATGTTATATTAACCTAATTTATTTATAGCGTGTTTCTGGTTTGGAACTGTAGCAATTGTGACCATGTAGGGCCTATATGCATTGACTCGGAATTATAAGTGCTAAATTTCTTAAAATTGGACGTTTTTCATTTTATATACGCGACTGTATGACGATAGACCAATTAAGTCAATAATATGCTACTAGAATTTAATTTAATTTTAATATGTATTTTTAACCAGTTTTATCAATAAAAAAATTATTTACGTTTTAAAATTTACGAACTGTTAATGTAAAGATTATTCTTTTTCATTTTATAAATATTGTTTTCGGATAACATTATTGCTCTTTATTTTTTGGCTGGTTGAAGAATAAATAACAGGGAAAAAAATAATTGGATGAAAATGGATTAACAGTTGTCTAAGAATCCTTCCCTGACCAAAGGTTGCAGATTCTCTCTTTGTAAATGGAGCATTAATAAGACAGAAAAAGCTACCCAGCCAGTTCTGGTGCAGAATACTTCTCAGATTTGATCCGTGTACGGATGTGTAAATGGCACAGGATTGCAATGTGTATTACCTAAATCTTTTTCTTTCCTTTTTAACTCACTTTTTAATTTATCATATTTCAATTTGAACTTTAATTAGTTATATTCTCATAGCAATTGAAATTATCAGGTGAGTAAAAAGTTTTAAAATAAATGTTTTTTTAACTATTACTTTTTGATATTGTATTATATATTTTTGTTTTGTATTATTTTTGGTTAAAATATAATTTGATTAAATTTATTTATTTTATATCAAATAATAATTTAAAATTACATTAAAACATTACATAAAATCTAGATAACAAAAAGTTATTTAAAACATAATTAAACATAATATTGTATTTATCTTGTTTAATATTTTTATACAATCTTATAAATTAATTTTTAATATGATAGATAACTGAAATTTTATTATTTTTGGGGGTTAATATTAAGCATTTATTTTCCTTTTATTATTTATTTTCTATTATATTGTTTTATAAAGTAAATATTTTTCTTTATCTATTAAATTTTAAAAAGTATTTAGTTAAAAAAGAAAATATTTTAGAATAAAATAAAACAACTTATGTATTTATCTTGATATATATTAGTCTATAAGTTAATTTTCACAAAAGAATTATAAAATCTAATGAAAAACTATTATAAAATCAAATATAAAATGTGTTAATAAATGCGTTGGTTATTCCTCAAACTTATCTAAACTATGTTTAGAGTAAAATGCAATGCAATTATATAATCATAAATTTTATACTAGCTTAGATATCTTTATACATCTATCTAAAACACACCAAAAGATATCAAGCTCAAGACGCCTATTTCGATAAAAATATTATTGAAAATAGATAGGCGCATCGAGCTTGATATCTCTTGGCATGTTTTAGATAGATGTATAAAGATATCTAAGCTAGAATGTACCTAATATGTTGAATTTCTTCTTGTAATGTTGTGAGCCTTGTGCCCTATAAGTCAGAAAAATATGTAAGAAGAATTCTTAGAGTTGAATGAATTGTTGATTTACCAATGTTAAAAGTTGCAATTCTAGTTGGTGCTAATAATAATAGGGGAGAATGTTGTGGTGTTGATGCATCATAACGAGCTTGATGAATGGCTTGAATTAGATATGATTTCCCTGTTCCAACTGTTCCTTGAATTATCATACATAATGGCATGACATGTTCACCTTGATTACAATGTGTCATAATAATATCAAGTGATTTCTTTTGCTTAGCACCTAAAGTTTCATATGATATACTTATCATCATATCTTTAGGTATAAGTAAATCATTTCATTTCATAGAATTGATAAAATGTATTGCATTATTTGTGTATTCTTCTCCTCGATATTCTGCACTCCATAGATTTTCTCTGTCGATATCTCCTCTTCCTAGCATATCTATTTCTATTAGATCCATCATTTTTCCACAATGTAGTCTTGATATTATCTCCCACTCATGTTCAATCATGTTTTAATTATTTGGTAATTCATTTTCATCCTTAGAATCATCATGAGTTTCAAAATTATTTTTAGATTCATTTTCAATAGTCCGCCTATCCACATGCCATGAATTTTAATTATGGGACTACCAATTGGATGCAATTGTAGTATCATCTATTCCAATATCTCTTTGTATATTACGAAATGGTTCGTACAATAATAACTCTGACCAACAAAAATCAACCCATTTTTGTGAGTTTCGTGAAGGAATATTTGTAAATCTTGGAAACACTCTCACAATAACTTCCACTGTCCTTGCTTTCCATTTATTATCTCATTTTCTTCTAGAGTTATAAGTCCAAGATTTAGCTGCATCTATTAGTGTGACACTTTCCATTGCATATGGTCTATCCATATATCCTTCAATGAAAATTTTTAGGTGAGCTTCATCATCATTTTCTTCATTCTTTATCATTGGCTTGAACACCTCTCTTGAAACATTTAATATAACAAATACTCTGCTACTTTCTACTAATGGCAACTCTAATAACATATGACATGTTTCTTGTGCACCAATGTCCCTTTCAATCAGGGTTTTAGTTAGTAGTCTCTTATATGCCTTTGATCCTGCTTCATCTGGATTTTCAATATTTGCAAGTCTTACCAACATTTGATGATATGTCTCATAACTCTTTTCTACTTTTGCTTCATACTTTGCAATATAATTCATTACAACATGTCTTGAGAGAACAGGTTGCCAATCTACATTTGCTCTCCATAACTAAAGTATGGTATGATTATGTGTGTTTACTCGATCATCATTTCTTGTTGATTCATATATTTTATCTCCTATTGTTGGATCTTCGAATAATCTTAATCCATCTAGAGGTAATGGCCATGGTGCATTGTACCTAAAAAGTAAAGAAAACTATTAGCTAGTACACTATTTTTTCATTCCTAGTTAAAAAAAACATATGAATCTATATAACTATCTTACCTACAAACCATTTTCCCTCTTTTTTTATGAAGGCAAGCACCCTCTTGCATATTGTATGGTGTTCGTCACAATTGAGCAACTCTTCATAATCACATTCGAAGTCTACTTGGTTTAGTTGTTGTGTATTTCGAAGGCATGGATGTTGTGTAAAATTTTGTAGGACCTATTATTGAAGATATAACATATTTTATTAAGTAAAAAAAAAAAGCATAATATATGTTAAATAACTATAGAAGAATTGGTATCATACCTGTATGTTTCATTGATGTGGATCTCCCCTTGGATTCCATGCATGTATAATAGAATCAAAATATTTTTTAACTATCTTGATTTCATCATGATTTCTACAATTAAGGCTATCTATGTTAGGTGCTCGCTCTAACCATATGAATCCATGCACATGTGGTGATCCTCTGTGTTGCCATTCCTATCTTGACCAAAAATCTTTTAATTTCATTCCCTTTAGTAGTACTTCCTTTCGAAACATTGTATATCTTAAATGCATATAATATGCAACCATATGTGGGTAGTCAATAATATTTTGTCATTGCCATTTTTGTGCTTCTTGTGGATTAGATGGTTTTGTTCTTGGCATTGATGCATGTAAGTTAGGCCAATACATATATGTTGCACTCAAAGTAAAGAAAATTGTTGGTGTTCCAATTTGATGCAAGAGATCACTTAATTCAACTTGACATTTTGCCCAATAAGACCTTGTACCCCTTAGAGTTGTACCAAAATGCATCAACCAATATGCTAGATGTGGGTGAGGGACATTTTGTATATATTCTTGTAACTCATTGATTGTGATTGGCATATCTTTGCAAGCTCTTTTTGGAAAATATTGGTAATGAATTTTGTGCATGATGTCGCATGATCATATTCATCATATAATACATAAATCATGGTTGTCATTCAAAGCGATGATCTCTATATTGAAGTAAATGCTTAAAAAATTCATGAAGATAGACTCTTCTCAATCTTGGTTCGATCCAATCACATCATTCATCCAAAAATAGTGTTGGGAAAGCCATATCAAGTAATCCTTCTATGACATACTCATTCACTGGAGATGTTCCAATTCCTGGCCAATCAATTAGTGATCCAAGATCTACATTTGGGTTATTTATCCATGCATGAATTAGTTCCATCTCTCTTTGCACATTTGGTGGTTTAGAGGCCATTGATGTAGTATGATTGATAATATTTCCTTGATCCATCTCCATTATTGGACCCACAAATACATATTCATTTGCATCTGAATCAAATTCCATATGAACTAAGTTTAGCTTATCAAAGATGTTATCATTTGAATTGGATGTAACCTCACTAAGTGCATTTTCATCAATTTGAACATCTCTATAGAACTTATCATGATTTATTTTAAATTGAAGTGCTTTGTAAACCCTCTCTTTATTGACTGCAAAATTATAACTTGTTCCACATTGATCCTTCTTGCAAACAATTATAATAGGTAAGTCTTTTATGCAACTGGTAAGATTTTGGCTATTTCTCTTACTTCTTGTGGAAAACTTATGGTATGCCCTCTATATTTAAATTGACCTTCAGTTGCATGTGTAACTTGAAGAATGGGGTTGATACGTGCTATCAACATTTCTTCTATTTGTGTTAGATTAGAAAGTTGTAATGGTTGTGGACTGGGATCCATGTTGTTTGATGCTGAAAATTGATGTTCATTCTTTTCTTTTCGACATCTATGACAAATAGGACCTTTAGGGACCCATACAACCTTCATTGAAAGATAACTTTCTTGAAAAATGTAGCACATACTAGGCATAGCAAGTTTATCTAGTCCATTTTGAAACATTATTTGTAATGTCCTCAAGTCAATCATGTTATTTTGAATAGTATTGATTTTCCCCCTATCCATTCTATTTTGTGTTCTTTTCAATTGTCTTTGTCTTCTTATTTGTGATGTGAACTCCTATTGTAAATTATAATTGCCTGAATCAACATTCATAAAATCCTCTAATCAATTAGTTGGTGTTTGTAGAACATGATTTATTGTCATAGAATTCACCCCATCGGAACTAAGCCCGCCATTTTAATGAGATTGAGCTTGTCCTTGATTTGAGTCACGTTTACATAGTTGTATTTGTTGTATTTCTCTTTCATTCAACTCATCTAGGCTCATAGATCTTTTTGTTTTTCTTTTAACTATATTTTGGTTATCTTGAGATGTTTGTGTATGATGTGCTCTCATATTATCTTCATGCTATCTCATTTCTTCTTCAATCTCTCCCACTGTCATAGTTGCCCTATGCTTGACATGTATTTCTCTATCAAGTTGGTTTCGATGATTCCTTTCTTCTTCTCTTTCTACATTAGTCATTTTTTCATGTCATTGTCTCATATAATTTTGTCCATATCCTTTGTGTTGTATTTGTTGCCCATCATTTCTAGGACTTTTAGATTCCTCTCTGAGCATTATTCCTTTATTTACGTTGTCGTCTCATATATTTTTGAGCATATTCTCTTTGATACTGTCTTCCTTGTTCTTCATTCTTATAATTTATTCTTGGATGAGGCATTCTAGAAAATTTGAATGTGACAACATTAAAAGTAATAGAAAAAAATCTTCTTTATAGGAGTGCTGATATGAAAGATGAATTGAATAAGCATAGCTAATTCATTTCAATTTTCCTGAGTTTTGCTTGGTTTATACTTTGAAGCTTCTACCCACCATACAATCTTGCCATGTATCATTAGTTCCATCCCCCTCAAGAAATCATACCTTATATTAACCTAATTTATTTATACCATGTTTTTGGTTTAGAACTATAGCAATTGTGGCTATGTAGGGCCTATATACATTGATTCAGAATTAGAAATGCTAAATTTCTTAAAATTTGACATTTTTCATTTTATATAAACCACTATATGATGATAGACCAATTAAGTCAATAATATGCCACTAGAATTTTATTTTATTTTAATATGTATTTTCAACCAGTTTTATAAATAAAAAATTATTTACGTTTTAAAATTTACGAAGTGTTAATCTAAAAAATATTATTTTTCGTTTTATAAATATTATTTTTGGCTAAAATTCTTGCTCTTTATTTTTTGGTTGGTTGAAGAATAAATATGGTGTTCTAGAACAAGAAACAAAAATTGGATGAAAAGGGACCAAAAGTTGTCTAAGATTCCTTCATTGACCAAAGGTTGTAGATTCTAGTTAGTCTAGATATTTTAGTTGTAGTAGTCATTTTATAGCAGTTATTGAACCACTATATGACTACTTTATTTATCATACATTGTGAATGAGAAATGACAAATGCTCTCTTGTGATTAATGACCTAATAAATAAAATGGATGATGTCACTCATAATATCTAGTGACCTATTATGGAAGGTGGAATGAGCATCCACAATATTTTTGGATGGATCATTGCAAAAAAAATTGTATGTCAACAAATGCACAATGATAGAGAGATAATGAGAGCTTAAACTATAAGTAGTGTTAATTATTGTTACTTGGACAGCTATTATTTCTGACCTAGAAATAGCAGTAGTATTTATGGGTAGCTTGGACAGTTGTTCGTCCTTATCTATGTATAGCAGCATTAGTTATGGGTAGTTTGGATAGCTGTTTGTCCACTTGCCGAGAATTAGTAAATGGTTGTTGCAAGGATAATTATTTACTAATTTTAGCGATTCCCTTTTGGACACCTTGCAACCAATTCTATTATTGGCTGTCGTGTTGTCTTAATCTCAGTCGTTGGTTTGATTTAATCTCAGTCATTGGTTTTTCCAATATGGTAGTATAAAAAGGGGTCATTGGGTCATTTGGAGAAACAAGCTTTGGAGAAACATTTTGCAGATATAGAAAATTGTCTTGCAGTGTTAGCAAGGGTGCAGTGTTAGTATGGGGATAGCAGTGAAGAATATCAACAGGAGAAATTAGGAGGTTGTCAGAGTTTTGCCAGTGAGAGGCAAGGAATTTTGTATCTCTTGATTTGCTGAAGTTTAATATAATTCCTCATCTGTAGAACTGGTTTTCCCTTAGGGGTTTTTCAAGGGACAATTTGTTCGAAAATATTGTGTTCATTATGTTGTTCATTTCTTTTCATATTTTATAAGTGAAGGTGCAGTTGTGTTATTTTTCGATATTAGCTGGGAATTTGTTTTTAGTAGTTTAATAATCATTTACGATAGGAGATTAATAATCAGTAACTACAATAGTTGATTTTTTACATGGTATCAGAGCATTGTTAAGGGTAGAAGAGCTATGCTACATGACCAGGACATGCCCTATTACTTATGGGCAGAGGCGTGTAATACAACAGTCTACATCCAAAATAGAGTTCCACACAAGGTGCTAGGGAAGATGACACCAAAGGAGGCTTTCCCAGAGAAGAAACCAAATGTTAGTCACTTCAGGATATTTGGGAGTTTGGTATATTGCCATATTCCTGGAGACACACGTACAAAGTAAGATCAGACTGTAGAGAGGGGGTAATTTGTTGGGTACAGTGAGACCTCAAAGGCATATATGATTTTCATTCCAGTGACTAAAAGAATTATTGTCAGATGGGATGTCAAGTTCATGGAGGACAAGGCATTCAGGAGATCCAGAGATTTGCCAATAAATGATCAGAGTGTGCAGCCAACAGAAGCTCCAAGACCAAGTCAAGAGCAACAAAGCTCAAGTACAGTTACTAGTATGAGTGTAGACTCAATTAGTGAAGACTCATAGAGTATGGAGCAACAGGTACAAATCGAAATGCATCTAGAAGACTTAGAGATTGACATCTCATCCTCTACAGTTGGCAACGGGAACCATGTGGTTCTAGATACACAAATGGATACTTAGGAGTTTGTGGGAGCTCCTAGGAGGAGCACTAGACAGCAAAGACAACCAGCCAAGTTCAATGACTATGTCGCATTAGTTAGTCAGTTGGTAGATAGTGAGCCTTCTAGCTAGCAGAAAGCTGCAGAACATCAAGTATGGCGAGATGCTATGGTTGAGGAATATTCTTCAATAATGTAGAATGATGTGTGGGAGGTAGTACCGAGACCAACAAATAGGGTTGTAGTTGGATCTATAAGATAAAGCATGGTGCAAATGGTAGCATCGAAAAATACAAGGCGAGGTTTGTGGCAAAGGGGTTCTCTCAGAAGGAGGGAATAGACTATGAGGAGACATTTTCTCTTGTCTCCAAGTATACTTCTATACAAGCTATAATCTCACTTGCAGCACAAATGGGATGGAAAATCCATCAAATGGATGTCAAGACAACATTCCTTAATGGTGAGTTGAAGGAGGAGGTATACATAGAACAACCAGAAGGCTTTGTAGCACACAGAAAAGAGACCCACGTGTGCAGATTGAAGAAAGCATTGTACGGACCCAAGCAAGCTCCTAGAGCATGGTATGAGCGCATTGATACATACTTGCAGAAAATGGGCTTTGTGAAGAGTGAAGCAGATGCTAACCACTACTACTTGATGGTTGGGGGTGAGATTCTCATTCTTGTTCTTTATGTGGATGACCTATTTCTTACAGGTTCACTAGGGCTCATAGTGGATTGCAAGAGGAACCTTGTAGAAGAGTTCGAGATGAAGGATTTAGGACTTATGCACTACTTTCTAGTCATGGGAGTGTGGCAGACAAATGGGGAGATTTTCCTTGGTCAAGGGAAATATTGCATTGAAATCTTGAAGAAATTTGGGATGGAGGGTTGCAAATCCATGTCTACACCCATGATCACGAATTGGAGGAAGGTAGATACAACTAAGGAGAAAGATGTAGATCCCACTTTATATAGACAGTTGATTGGTTCACTTATGTATTTGGTCAACACTAGACCAGATATAGCATTTGCAGTAAACTCTCTTAGTCAATTCATGGTTGAACCAAATAAAATGCATTGGATAGCAGCTAAGCATGTGCTACGTTACTTGCATGGTATAGTCGAGTATGGGATCAGATATGTTCAAGGTGAAGGTATCAGGTTGATAGGCTATACTGATGCAGATTGAGCAAGAAGTACAATAGACAAAAGGAGCACTTTAGGGTGTTGTTTCAGCTTGGGATCAGGAGTTGTATCTTGGTTCAGCAAGAAGTAGAAGTCCGTGGCACTAAGTTCAGCAGAAGAAAAATACATAGCAACTAGCATGGCGACATGTGAAGCTATATGGCTTCAAAAGTTGTTAGTGGCCTTGTTTGGTCAGAAGGTTGAGACTACTATGATACATTGTGACAATCAGAGTTGCATCAAGTTGTCTAAGAATCCAGTGTTTCATGATAGGTCTAAAAATATAGATATCAGATATCACTTCATCAGAGATTGTGTACAAAGAGGAGTTGTTCAGCTACATTACATACCTACAGAGGAGCAAGTAGCAGACATTCTGATTAAGGCATTGGGGAACGAAAATTTTATCTTCTTCAGAGATAAGTTAGGTGTCCTACATAATAGCTTCCTCACTAAGAGGGAGTGTTAATTATTGTTAGTTGGACATTTGTTTTTTCTGACCTGGAAATAGCAGTAGTATTTATGGGTAGCTTGGACAGCTGTTCGTCCTTATCTATGTATAGCAACATTAGTTATGGGTAGTTTGGACAGCTGTTTGTCCACTTGCCGAGAATTAGTAAATGGTTGTTGCAAGGATAATTATTTACTAATTTTAGTGATTCCCTTTTGTACACCTTGCAACCAATTCTATTATTGGCTATCGAGTTGTCTTAATCTCAGTCGTTGGTTTGATTTAATCTCAGTCGTTGGTTTTTCCAATAGGGTAGTATAAAAGGGGTCATTGGGTCATTTGGAGAAACAAGTTTCGGAGAAACATTTTGCAGATATAGCAAATTATCTTGTAGTGTTAGCAAGGGCACAGTGTTAGCAAGGGGATAGCAATGAGGAATATCAGTGGGAGAAATTAGGAGGTTGTCGAAGTTTTGCCAGTGAGAGGCAAGGAATTTTGTATCTCTTGATTTGTTGAAGTTTAATATAATTCCTAATCTATAGAACTGGTTTTCCCTTAGGGGTTTTTCCAAGGACAATTTGTCTGAAAATATTGTGTTCATTGTGTTGTTCATTTCTTTCCGTATTTTATAAGTGAAGTTGTAGTTGTGTTATTTTCTGATATTAGCTGGGAATTTGTTTTTAGTAGTTTAATAATCGTTTACAATAGGAGATTAATAATCAGTGACTGCAATAGTTGATTTTTCACAAGTAGTAATCCATAACAAACATGTACTATGTAAGTTTGTGATTTGTGCAAAGGGAAAGGTGTCATTTCTAAATCATATTGCCTATTCTGGAGCCAGCTTAGCTGAGTCTTTTTTTGCAGAGAGGTTTGATGATTATTGTCAAAAAATTACATATTATTATCATTTTTACAAAAGAAGAGGCTGTGAAATATCTACTACAAATACTCCTTTTTAACTGTCAGAAATTATAATGGTGTTTGGCACTTGAATTTAAATCCAATTATATGGTGCGCATATTCTATGAGATATAAATCTTTTCTGATTTTAATTCTTTTAGTCTTAGTCCCCTTTTTTTGTGGCTCTACATCTTTGAGGATAGTATTCATTGAATCAAATATCTTATTCCAAAAGAGAGGAGAATGCACATAGGTGTGAAGACATTAAGTTATATAAAAAGAAAATTACAATAGCAATACATAATAGATTTATTTTATGATAGGTGGCAAGACCAAACTCTATTTATTATAAATTTCTATTTGAAAATACAGACATGGCTCCAATTATTACACATGATGTGGTTTGCTAGAGGTGTTACATTGGACAGTGCTATTTTTCTTGACATCATATGTTGCCCTGCACTACCTAAGGTATTCAATTAGATGTATTATTATTTCAAAAGATGTGTACAAGGAATGATTATTGTTCAAAGGAAGATGAATTTAATGAAATGTGATCAATTGAAAAATGGATGATATTGGAGCGTATTGTTATCAGCCCACCTATTAAGGAATTCTATTTTATAAAGTGTCAATGAATAGTATTGGAAGTGTTATGGACCAATTCTATATTGAGGTATTTTTATTTATCAATATTCAAAAGAAGATATCAAATGAAAATATGTTATTGATTAAAAAGTAAAGAGACAGATGGATTTTCTATGAATCAATGAAAGTAATTTGATTTTTTTTCAAGATGTACTTGGTAAAGATTCAGAAGTTTCATTATGTTTGAATTAAATAACAATAAAAAATAGAAGATAGAGTGCATTGAAGTTGTGAGTTCAAATGAAACCACCAAAGATATGTTGGTGATGATATTGGTACATAGTAATGTATTCCACCTATTTGAAGAAATGAAGATAAATATGTGGTATATTATCCAATGGCTTATCACATGAATTCATGTTATTTAAACCATTTCCTCTCATTTGAGAGGAGGATATTTTGTATATTTCATATTCGAGTTCAATTGACCAACAATTATAAAAATTCATTTCCTCTCATCTATCAAGGAAATTATATTCTATATATGTCAGATTCAAGTTCAAGTGAGCTCTAGATTCAATTTCAAGTGTGTGCAATTTGAAATTCAAGTTCAAGTGAGTTCTAGGTTCAAGTTCAAATGAAAGGGAATTACAATAACTCATCGTATACCATTTCAAACAAGTTTATTGCACCTAATGTGTGTTATTATCAAAATTTTGTATGGATAAAAGAATTCATAACACCCAATGTGTGTTATTTCATAGCACCCAATGTGCGCTCTTATCAAATTGTAATACAAACAAACAAGTGATCTATAACACCCAATGTGTTTTATTTTCACCTAAAGTGTGCTAATTCAAAAGGGACAAAATAAGTCTCAAAGTGATACCTAGCAATAGGCTGAGAAGTTCAAAATAATCCTAACATTATGTAATATTTTCTAATTAAGAGGGATGTTAGCATATTAATCATTAGCATTTAAAAGTTAGGTTAGATATTTTAGTCATAGTAGTTATTTTATAGTAGTTATTAAACTGCTATGACTACCTTATTTATGTAATGAATCTTGATGAATAGATATAGTAAAGTTTCCATTGTGTTTACATTATTTTCTATTACATTAGATTTCTGGGTCTAATAGATTCTCTTTTTGTAAATGGACCATGTACAGACATTAATAAGATTTTAAAAACCTATATATATTATATGAATTAAGATTTCAGATTCTAGAATACCAATGCCTAAATGTCATCAGCATCCATTGACTTGGGAAAATAAGATTTCTTTATTTAGAAAAAAAGTAGATTTTTTTGGAAGTATATGCACTTGCACTAATCTTTTCCTCCTACACAGATTAGAGATTATAGTATTTGTCCATAATATAGTAAAGAACAGGTTGCTATGTGAATGGATTTGTAAGAGGACAAAGTGGGAATTACTGCATGGAGATAATATCAGTTCGAGATTTTTATTGGTTACAAGTGCTATGAATCAATAGTGCTTTCAACAATCTAGAACATCGCTAAAACAATAGAGCTTATGTAGTTAATTGGAGGGAAAGATAAACATGTTTATAGAAATTATGGAAATGGACATGGTTATAATTTGAGAAGTTTTCAAATAACTATTTAACAATAGTATAAGCCTTCATAATGGTGAAAATCATCCAATATGTGCTATATCCTATAGTTTTTTAACTCTTACTATTGAGTTGTTCTTTTGGGGGCAATCTTTTCTTTTTCTTATTCAAAAAATTGTCCAATTAATTTAACTTCTAAAATTGTGGCAATTATCAAGAATAGTCACTAAATGTGCCTACCTTGTCAATGTGTCCACATTTCACATACATACACAATAGATGGGAAAACCCTAATTTAATATAGAGCAATTTTGGGTACATGGTCTCCAATAAATTAAATTTTAACTTTATTGTTCAAACTGATAGCTTTAAAAATCTCTTTTGTTCATTAGACTTATTTTATTAGGATTGCTCCCTCTTTTAGAATGTACTATGTTTTTTGTGGTTTTCTATTAAGCATGCCTAATCTGGAGCTCAAGTTGTTTGTGGGTTGATTTCTCATCCAAACAATGGCCTTTGCTGAATTAATCTATACAATTTCAACAATCACTACCTTTTTTCCATACGTCTCCTCTCTCCTTTTCATTTGTGTGAGAAAGAAAACAATTAAATTGTTAGGTTTTTTTTTGGAAGTTTTTCTCCTTTTTGTGAAGGCATAAGATGAAGTAAAATTGTCTACTAATGCTTCTGCATATTTGCCACACACTATTTATCAACAACTCTATCTAGAAAATGTAAAATATATTTACCCAAGAAAATAAAATATGCACTTATTGTAGGAAGATCAATATTTAAAATTGTAAATTTTAATATTACATTGTCTTGTTATTATATATTCATAATCTATTGGTTTTATAATTTTATTCACTTAGGTTAGCCTCCGGATAAGATAATTGGGATGTTCAATGGTCCTTTCTAAATATAAGTTATGCACCTTAAATATGCAATTGATAAATTTAATATAACTCTTAGAATTTTTTTTTATGGAGCTGCTTACAATTGTACTTAAAAAAAATTCATAGGTGATATTGCCTTCATTACTAATTAGGGAAAGTTCTTAGGACATTTTTTTTATCAATCCCTTAATTAATACCATCTTAGGTTTGGAATTTAAATATGTATCAGATCTTTTCTATGAAATTTTAGTTTAGTAATTACTCACTCTTTGGGACTAAAACATGTGACCATTTTCAACCATCAATAGTCAAAATATAGATTTCTGGAAAAAGTAAACAAGAAAATGTTTCACAAATCATATGAGCCGATTCAATTTGTCTCCTCAGAAGACCTTACAAAAAATCCTTTCAATGTGCACCTCAATTACTCACTCTTTGGGACTAAAACATGTGACCATTTTCAACCATCAATGGTCAAAATATAGATTTGTGAAAAAAGTAAATAAGAAAATGTTTCACAAATCATATGAGCCAATTCAATTTGTCTCCTCAAGAGACCTTAGAAAAAATCCTTCCAATGTGCACCACTAATCCTGTGTTTCCATAGCTCTGCATCTCAACTATGAAGTCATGAAATCTCAACGATATTACTCTGAATAAGAACACAATCTAAACAAGCAAGAATCTAGCTGCCGATCGTCACGGAGCAGTTCAATCTCATAAATTCTATATTCATTGGATTTCAACAATATTAAACGTTAAAAAACACAAATATGTACAAAGGTTCAATGCCATAACGACACAACTGAGCAGTTTAAATGACTAGAGATACATAAATTTTAGATGAAATAAAGTCTTCAGAACATTGGATAACTACAATTTGATATAAACAAGTGCACAATTTTCTACAAGAACCTCTAATGAATTCTTAAACTACCATTTATTTAACTAATAATACAATTAACTATCCGTTCTCCATCATTCGTTAGGAAGAAGGAATTAGGCTGCATCTATCAGATATACATTTAAATCCATTGCAAGGCGTAAGTTTTCTCTGGTACATTTACAATATAATCGAAGCTATGAGAGAATGGGTTAGAGCTCATTCACATGAATTGTAAGAACATGGAGCTAGAAACTATTCTGAACATGAAACAGGAAATGTAAACAATAGTGTCATATGTGTCGTCCAACTATTCTGGACAGATTTTCTTGTCCTGAATCATCACATCCCATGCCTTCGTGCAATCTTGGAAATGATTCCTCTAATGTCAATCATTATTTTTCGCAATACTACCCCAAATGAGAGCTCCCTGCAGCTTAACCTCTACCCAAGGCAGGGACTCGAGCTGCAAAGCGCAACTCTTGTCGGTGATTAGCTTTTAATGTTTGCAAATAACTAATTCGTTATTTGTTATATTTTATTCATCAGAATATAATTTGTACCATTGAATTAAATTAATATTTTATTAATTTATATTTCATCAGTAAAATGTGATTTTGTAAACAGTTTTTATATGATATTTGATTATAACAATTTTTTTTTTTTTTGAGTTTTATTAAATCTAAATATTATATATATTAATTATATTTTGTAAAGAAAAATTATATCTTAGTAAGAATCGAAGTTTGATAAAAGGAAATCTTGATAAAGAGTTTGGTCAATTAATTTATTCATTTTGTAAGCTATTTTACAGAGCTATTCACTTTCAGGTGGGGCCGAAAGTGTGAGCACTAAAACATCTAAAAGATCTTAGTATAGCTAAAAAAATATTAATTCTTATTTGTTTCTTACATTACACTTTTTCCATGCAATGTAATAGAAGTGAAAAAATGAAACTGTAATTATTATTTATTTAATTTAATATTAATTATTATTAATTTAATCTAATTTTAATTATTATTAATTTAATCTAATTTTAATGTTGAAGGGAGGTTTGTTTCTATGATTTACTCGCTTCACTCTTTCCTTATTCCTTTCATTCAATTTTCTTTTCACCTTGATGAAAATTAAAGAAGATGTTAGTGTTAATTAATACTAACATAACATTCACCTATTTTTAATTCACAATTTACAGTTGAAGGGCTGTTCGTTTCAACACAAATTTGTCTTTTATCATTCGTTCCACCTCCCACAAGAATTCATATACTACTTATGCAACCCTAATTTATTATTTAAACTGCGTTTTGCCTACGTAGGGGACCATATATATTGACCGAGTACCTAAATTATATTTTAATATGTTTCTGAAATATTTTTATAAATAAATAATTATTTATATTTTAAAATTTAGGGAGTTTCAAAATTCAAAAAGATTATATGAATTTAAATTTTAGACACGAGATGACCAATACCTTAATAGCATCGACGTGCATTGATTTTTAAAAATAAGATTTATTTTCTCCGGAAAAATTTAGACTTCTTTTCGTAATATATGTACTGATCTTTTTATATATGCTACATGGATTAGAGTATTTGTCCTTACACAAAAAAGATCAGGTTGCGGTGTGAAAGGATTTGCCGGGAATACTTGCATGGAGACTCAAATCATTCCAAGGTCAAAGCGGGAATACTTGCATAGAGACTCACATTTCGAGGTCATAGTGCATATCGTTAGAAGTGTTTTAGGGTTCATTTGGCTGCGGGAATGGGAATAGGAATAGGGAAATAGGAATACGTATTCTGGAATAGAAAATGGGGCTACGTATTCCTGTTCGCTGTTTGGTTCAGCCAATATTTGATGGGAATTCATGGACCCCAAATTTTATGTTTTCTAAAATTAAAAAAAGTGGAATAGGAATACGTATTCCAATAACACCTATTTGGGTGGAATTGCAAAACCTCATTTTTGGGCCAAAATTGGAATACGTATTCCTATTTTACTTCATATTCCAATTCCATTTTGGTGCATCCAAATGAAGAATTCAAAAAATTTTGAATTTACATATGCCTGTTTTGCTTGTATTCCACTCGCCAAATGGGCCCTTAAATAATCTAGAAAAGGGTTACATACTGTCTAGTTGTTACATACTGTGCAGTTGTGTTGTATTATGGAAATGGAGACAAATATGGAGATAATGTGAGTGATTGATGAATGATTTTCTTTGTAAATGATCATTTTGTATGATGTATGATGAAGATAATTAATATTTAATTAAATTAGTATATATATCTTAAATAAATATATATCTTATATATTAGTAGATCCCTTACTTTGTTTCATTTGAAACTCATCCGTTTTAAGATTGTCTCGCAGATTTGTTGCATTATGAAGCTCGAGATGAACAAGCTAAAAAGATTCCTCCATGATGGGCTCGCTATGATATTCATTTATGAGATGAACAATGGGATGGAATTGGCCAGCATTCTTGATAACCAGACTGCTTTTGGAAAAGCTCTTAAGGAGCTACTCAAGGAAATACATGAGAACAAAGGCCCCTTTTCTGATGAGCATGACTTCTTTGCTCACACTCTCAAGCGGAAAAAAGTCGTGTGGATGGAAGGAGAGCTGGGATGGACAACTTGGTTCGATGATCATGATGATGTTTTGGAATAGCTTTTATATCTACTCTTTTTGTTATCTCGCTAGAACTGCTACTTAATGTGTTAGTTGGCTATTTCTAGTTGATTGTTGGACTTTGATCTGGGTGGTTGAGGCTTGCCTCCTCCCCTCTTTTGATACTATACCTCTTTTTTGTTCTCTCGATTATTTAAATTTTTTTTAAAAAAAATCTATTAGAAATTCAGTAGATGTGATTAAAATTTAATTTAGTACACATTCCAAAGATTATAAATTTAGTAAATATTTTTTTTAATAAATTTTTTATAAGTATATTCTATTTATAATAAAATTTAAAAATTTGAAATATAGAGATCTTAACCTAGAAAGATAAAAGTTAATTAAGTTTTTATTAATAAGTTATGACTTTTGGAATACAACTTCAAATTATATTTTTTCAATTTTATTAAATTGAATAATTTAATAAATAAATTATATACTTAATATTTTAGCTTTAGTTATTAAAAAAATATAATTTATTTTTTATACATTTTATGATAATAATTGTAAATTATATATAGAATTTAATAGAAAGTAGTAGAACTTGTGGAATATTCATTGAATTATAAAAAAATAATCTGTAAAAATATAGATCCTGTTGAACTCTCTAGTAGCCAAGAAATAGTATTACATTTTTGGCTTAAACACTATCAAAATACAATAATTTAATAAATCTAAAAGAAAGAGTAGCCATACCAACACTTTTTATTTTTTTTAAAAGCTTTGTCTAAGGGGGCAGTACCCTTTATATTGGTTGAAGTAGAGGAAATACATACTTATGCAGAGGAAACACCTCTTACAGAACAGGACTAAAAATAATGAAACTATATCACCAAACTTAGTTATACATATATGCTATGCCATTACCAATATCTGTTAGCCTAGAAACCAGTTCTTCCGAAAACAGTGATTCGTTTTCTCCACAGAAGACCTCAAATTTTTCCATATCAAAATCCTCTACAATGCATTTTTTGAATATGGCCCAAGCTTTTTTCATAAAAGTCTTATTGTTCTTCGGTTTGAAGCAGAGGAAGTTCATCAGTTTGCTGATGCTCACGCTCACATTCAACAGGTACAGCACCCGGGATACTTCCTGGTACATCTCCTCCTTGATGATTCGGTGAACCATTCCATTGACATATACCGCATGCCCCAGAAGTCGTATAATCAGTAGAAAGAGATCGCAGATCAATTTTCCATCGTGGACATGGCACCCAGTCCAGTAATCGCCACCCAGCAGGATCACCACCGTTGCCTGCTCACGCTTATTTGCTTGGGAGATAATACGGCTAATTTGCATCTCGGGAGTCTCCTCTAGACGCTTGGCCTGACTGCATCTGCACGATATGCCATAATAAGCCATCTTGTTGAGAACTGTAAGATTTCCAACTGGCTCAAATCCTCCTATATAATTGTTCAAATTTGGATAAGAATGTTCTCTGTTTCCTATAAAATCTCCATGTGGGATTTGAAGGACTTGTCACGACGGAATCTGCTGAAGCAATGTACTTTACTGCTTCCTACGAAATCTCAGAAATACAGGTCTAGCGTATGCAAGTTCTCAGGTTAGAAATATGTTCAGCTGCTATCATTACTTGTAAATCTTGTAGGATCTAGGCCAAACTATTTTAATGTCAATCCCCATGTTAGCCAGGATGTCCGCTATTTGGTTGCCTTCCCTAAACACATGCTAGATTCCGTAGGCTGATAATGAGAACAATGCATGTTTGATCTTGGGGATCCACGCATCTAACCTCCAATTATTAAAACGCTCTTTAGTGACCCCGTTAATAATGATCTGCGAATCTCTTCTATGATCAATTTATCAAAACCTCGATTCTTGCACCACTGAAGCCCAATCTCTAGAGCAGATATCTCTGCCATGTTATTAGATTCGATCCCAATGTATTTAGAAATGCCTAGCATCATTTGTACTTGTTCATGTCTGACGATGGCACCAGCTCCGCATTCACCAGGACTCCCTCTGCATGCTCCGTCAAAATTCAGTTTGAGCCAACCTGCCGGCGGAGCCTGCCAAATCGTGTCCTTCCTTGGTCCTTTTTGTTTTTGAATTCTGCAGTCCCCAATTTGTTTGAGATTCCATCAACTTTCCATATATCTAAATCCCACTTAGTTTCAAATCTGAAGAGTTGACCCAACGACCTAGAAATAATTACTTCCCTGATGGCTATCTCAATCCCTATTATGACCTGCTATAATTCCAAAGATATCTCACTAAAACTTCTCCAATTCCTCTCCTTCCATATGTGCCAAACCAAAATCGAAGGACATGTAATGCACAACAAACCCCATTTGGATTTGTGTCTTTCCATCAGCCAAGCTAGAAGAAAATCTCAGAATGATTGATTCTCGGTAATAGATAGTTGTAACTTATCTAGCAACCAATCCCAACAACTTCTAGTAAATGGACACCATAACAATAGTTGGTCCATCGATTCCTCTGATTGTTTACATAGATTACAGATTATACTTCAATCTATTGCCTGTAAGAATCCTACCATGTAGGGCTATCCACAAAAATGAACCTGCCTTCATTAAGGGCCCTTTCCCCCAACAAAGATTAGATGGCCACCATGAATCAGATTGTCTCTTCCTCTAAAGTTCGAAGCCTACTTGCACCTTATAACTTCCTGACTTGGATGCAGACCAGATAATTGAATCCTCCTCCATTGAATGGAGAACGATTCTATTTGTTAAAATCTCCTCTAATGTAATGTCATTCTCCAATGCAGGAGTTAACTTCCTCCATTTTACAATTGTGGGGTCACAGCCTAGAGTATCAATGTAATCCGCAATCAACGGGCCCTCCTTGGCTTCCATTTGAAGAACCCAATCTTTATCTATAAAATATTATTCTATTGGTGGGTCACAATTCCAAGAGTCCTTCAAGAACTTTGCTTGTCATCCATTGCCTATCTTCCAAGAAATGTGTGTTAGGTTTATTACATTAATTACGTTAGTTTTTGTGTTTACATTAGATAAATGAAATTAGTTCAATATATAGTTGCTTAGAAGTAAGCACTTGTTGTAAGGGAAAATAAAACTATATAAACATGCCCAGACATCAATGTAATGATTCAGTATTATTCATTATTATTCATATCATTCTAGTATATTATTCAATATTGTATTAATATCACTTTCAGTATCAAGTCAGTATGTATCTGAATGATTTGAATCAGTAGTTTCAGCATTTTATATTTTTGCTCTTTCATTTTATATTTTTAATTCCACATTCTTTGGGCCTATTACAGTGGTATCAAAGCAAGATATATAGGAAATGGAGAGTTAATGGTGAGATGAAAATGTGTTGTGCCTAGCAGTGATGATAATGTTTGTATGCAACAGTGAAGTTGGCATTGCATTCATTATAAATGCAAGAGGAATGATTCTGAGATTTTGCTTGGCCTTTCATAATTTGTAAGTTGATTTGGTTCATATGATCTTGGAAAACCATTTCTTATAGCCTTGGATGCATTTTAATTTGTAAGCAGTGTTCATTTTTCTATTGTGCATTTTATTTAAGTTGCTTGATTTTCTTTCAAATCAATCAGGAAGAAAATGGATAAAATGTCTACTATTGGTAAGTTTAAAAGTTTTGAATTCTACATATGGAAAATTAAGATATATTTTCTTTTGGTTGAAAAATATCTATGGGATATTGTATGTGGATTGGTGAAAAAGCTACAAGCTTTTTGCTATAAAGAATAGAAGTAAATAGGAGGCTGGAGGAAATGGAGGTTGGAGGATTTTTATCATCTCAAGCTAGCTTCTCACTTAGAGATGATTACTACATGAGAAGCCACTATTTGTGTCATTGTAAAGTTGGGGCTTCGCCAATTCCTCCCTGAAGATAAGAGGGGAATTGATAGATTTGTATCTCTAAAGAAAAGAGGGGGCTTGGCTACATGATTTTCCTTCTATTGAGTGAAGGGGGGCATGATTTCAAGAATGGAATTTGAGAAACTTGGAGGAGATGTCGACTTTCGGAGGGAAGATGTCTAGACATATTAGTGGTGAATGTTTTTACAACACTTGAGGAGGCATTAGATACACTCGGAGGAGATGTGGACTTTCAAAGTAAAGGCATCTCATGTGCAGCACCAAAGGAGGCATCAGGCACACTCCATGGAGATGTGAAATTATGGAGGAACTATGTCTCATTGTGTAAAAGAGGTAGAAAAAATGTTTTTATGAGGCCAACTTCAAGATTTGCAATCTAAAGTTGGGATATGAGGGCAACTTCAGGATTAAGATTTGCAATCTGAAGTTGTAGACTATTTTCAAAGATTGGTGAAGGAGCTCAACTTCAGGATTAGGATTTGCAATCTGAAGTTGCAGACTACTTTCAAAGTTTGGTGAAGGAGCTTCAGCAAAGTTTATCATCTTGGTGAAGGCTTTTTAATTTTATTGGATTAATGTAATAAGAGGGGGAATGTTGAACTTATTACATTAATTAGGTTAGGAATGTTGGACTTATTACATTAATTAGGTTATTTTTTTGTTTAGATTAGATAAATGAAATTAGTTCAATATATAGTTGCTGGGAAGTTATTCCCATAAGCAGTTGTTGTAATAGAAAATAAAACTATATAAACATGCCCAGACATCAATGTAATGATTCAGTATTATTCAATATTATTCATATCATTCCAGTATATTATTCAGTATTGTTTCAATATCATTTTTAGTATCAAGTCTATGTGTATCCGAATGATCTGAATTAGCAATTTCAGCATTTTATATTTTTTCTCTTTCATTTTATATTTTCAATTTCACATTCTTTGGGCCTGTTATAATGTGATCTGTGATTAGATTCTTACTATTCCAAATATGTTGCCAAAAAATAGAACCTCTGGGAGCATTTTCTATCGTAAGGATTCTTTCTGATGCCAAAGAATCCAAATATTTGGCCCTCATTACTTGACACCATTGCTTCTCTGGTGTTGTATAAATGTTCCACACTAGTTTAGCTCCCAATGCATTATTCTGAAGATTTGTTTGTCTCAGACCAACCCCCTTGTCAACTTTTGTCAGGCATGCTACGTCCCAACTGATAAGAGGGATCTTTTTAACTTCTTTGGAGCCTTGCCAAAGAAATTTCTTCAAGATACTATCCAAGCCCTCCCATGCTCTATTCAAAAATTTAAATACTGATAAGTAATAAATTGAAATTGCAGATAAAACAGATTTAACCATGAGGATTCTTCTTGCTTCTGAGAGCCATTTATTTTTCCATGGTGAAGCCTTTTGCTTGTATTTGTTAATGATCTTCTCCCAGAAGTGAGGATCTACATGACCTATATAGAGAGGAATCCATCAATATGTAATTGGGAAAGAGCCTTAAGCAAAGCCCAAAATATCTGATATGAGAATTCTGTTAAAATTTTCAATTTAGATTTATTCATATTTTGTCCTATTTCTCTTTCATAGATCTCCAAACTTCCTTAATGGTAGCCACCTTCCTAACATTAGCCTCCCCAAAGAGAATTGCATCATCCGCAAACTGTGAGTGTGTAAAAGGATCAAGTCTACTGTGGACCAATATTCCTTTCCATTTACCAAGATAGTTCTACTTCTTAATGAATCTACCCAACACTTTTTTCATCATAAAAATTAAGAAAGGAGACAGGGGATTGCCTTGTCTAATCCCATTAGTAGCTTGGAAAAAACCACATATTGAACCATTTACAAAAAGAGAAAAATGAACTGAAGACAGAGAAAAAGAGATGCAATTAATCCAATTGTGATTAAAGCCTAGTTTTGCTAGGACTTCCTAGAGAAGGGTCATCTTACTCTGTCATATGCTTTGCTAACATCAAGTTTGACGATCATACCTTTTTGTTTTGAAGAATTAAGGCTATGAATAAACTCTCTTGCTAGAAAAATACTATCCACAGTCTATTGACCTAGAACGAAGCCGTGTTGCTTGACTGAGATAATCCTATTCAATATGGTCTTAAGCCTATTCATAAAGGCTTTAGAATTATTTTTGTATATCGCATTGTAGGGGGAAATGGGGCAAAATTCATTCATTGTAGTACAATCTTGCTTCTTTGGAATTAAAGTGATAACCTTATTGTTCATTTCTTTGACAAATTGAACCTTTTTTCTGAAAGTTTCCGCCACCTTAAAGATGTCTTCTCCCATAAAATCCCAACACTTTCTAAAAAATTCAGAGGGAAAACCATCTAGACTTGCCGCTTTGTATGGGGGATTATCTAAAGTGGCTTTGTTTACTTCTAGCAAAGTAAATGGTTGCAAGAGCATATAATTGTCTTCCTCCATGACAACTCTATCTAAAGCTACCAGAGTATGAGGAGATAGTTGATGATCTAGATCGCTAGCTGAGCCAAAAGATTCTAAAAATGTCTGATAGAAATTTGTTCAATCTCCATAGAAGAATCGTAACATCTCCCCTATTCGTCATGAATTTGATTGATACTATTTTCCACTCTTCTTGATTTTGTTGAATTATTTAATGTGTAGTTGGTTTGTCCTTGGAGCCAAATGCCCACCTACCACCTTTGATGACCTACACAATGTTTAGAAAATTTAATATAGGTAGATGAGTTTCAAATTTGGAAAAGAAGGGGAAAACATTTTTGCCAATGAGACAAAATAAGGAATGTTTGATTCATTCATTCAGAGGCTTTACCAGAGTAGAGAGAGCAAAGATTTTGTAGAGCAAAGAAGGAAGAAGGAAAGAAAGGGATCAGTAGATCCAATTGCTTAGAAGATAGAACAAAGTTTGTTCATGTGTCTCTAGTTGCATGTGTTTCCTCTGATCATTCAGTAAGTTTATTATTTTTTGGATTTGTGCTATGAAGCAGTGATTTCTCTAGGCACTATTGTATGCAACCATTAGAGCTGCAAGTTTAAATTATTATTTTTCGAAGGTTGAAGTTTTTCCAGTTTAAAGTCTTAGGGTTATTTTAGGTTTTTCTGGTTGAAGCTGAATGCTCCTAGATTTTGTAATGGTTTAATCAAAGTTGAATAGAAAGAAAGTAGGCATATTTGAATTCATTATTCTTCTTCTATTCACTGCATTTGAGAAATTTATTTGGAAGCTTCATACTTGGGCTCTTTGGTTTTAATGGTAGAAATATTAAGTTTGTGATTTAGTACACTTGGCATCCTCTTCTGGTGAGCATCACATTGTAGTGACTGCCGAGCTCACTTGGCATCCATTTGTGCCGAGTTTCTTTTCAGCTGTCGAGCTCACTCGACATCCATTGGTGATGAACACTTTGTCACTTGACATCTATTAGTACTGACCAAACTACCACTTGGCACTTTCATGTGCCGAGAAAAACTGGCACTCAACACCTTCATGTGTCGAGCAAATTTTTAGGGTTGTGAAATAATTTTTCATATGGTAACAGAGCTTTGAGGGCCCACATCCACGGTGAGTTAGGGCAATTTTTCTAAGATTTTTTTAACATGGAAAGAGATGCAACAAAGATATGGCAGTAGCCACCACCCTTCAGTGGACACAATAATGATACATGGGAAAAGAAAATGAAAACCATAATAGTTGCTAATGATTTGTGGGATTTTGTGATTAGTGAATTCAATGATGTGACAAACCCAACTTAGTATACTGCTCTCACAAATGCACAAAACACTTAGCTAAAAGAGTCACGGAGAAAGGATGCTAAGGCATTAATAGAGATAGTTTTTTCCAAAATTGCAGTAGAAAATTATGCTAAGGAAGCATGGGATATCTTTCAGACAAACTTCAAGGGAGCTGATAAAGTCCATACAGTAAAGCTACACAATATAAGGAGGGAGTTTAAGAACCTTCAGATGAAGGAAAATGAATCAGTTGTAGATTTTAGTTTAAGGACCTCCAATGTGATTAACCAACTGAAGTCAAATGGAAAAGACTATCAAGAGCAGAGGATAGTGGAAAATATATTGAGGATTTTACCTCATAAATATGACAATTTTGTCATGACCATAGAAGAGCCAAGAGACCTCATTGTTTTGACAATGGATGAGTTGATGGGTATTCATCAAACCCATGAGCATAGGATCAATAGATCTGCATCTTCTTCTTCCCAAGAGCAAGCATTCAAGGCTTAGTAAAATCCTAGAGGAAGGGGGAGAGGAAGAAATGGCTCAAGTAGAAACTCTAGAGGTAGAGACCGAGGTAATAGAGGACAAAGAAATGTTGCAACAGAAAGCTCAAGAAGAGTAGATGGAGCAAGTAGCTCACAAAATACTTCAAGATGAGGTAAGAAAAACTACAACTCAAATAGGAGTAATTTAGAATGCTACTACTATCATAAATATGGTCATTATGCAAGTGAATACTGGAAGAAACAAAATGATCAGCTAGGACAAGAAAATGTGGCTGATGTGAACATGGGAAGTGGAAATAATGCCACTGCCTTCATCATGTCTAATGTTGGTGAAGAAGGAAGCCCTGAGGTTTGGTACTTCGATAGTGGATGTAGCAACCACATGAGTGGTAATGAAACTTTAGTTTTATTCATTGAGAAGAGTTTCAAATCTAAGATTAAAATGGGTAACAATGGAACCCTACCAGTAGTGGGAAAAAGATCTATTATGGTCCGCACCAAGCAAGGTGAGAAGAAGGAAATACAAAATGTGTATTTTGCCCCTAGTATGAAGTGCAATCTAATGAGAATTGGTCAACTTATTTAAAATGGATACAAAGTGCTGATGGAGAATGATAGGTGTGTCATTCATGAAAATGATGGGAGCAAAAACTTACTTGCAACAGTTCAAATGACAAAGAATAGAATGTTTCCCTTAAGGATAGAGACATATTTCTCATCTAAAGTTGGTGTTGCACCTCCCACACAATCAGCTCTAAGGAGTGTGATTGAAGACCCTTCACAATTATGGCACCTCAATTATGGTTATCTTGGCTATGCTGGTTTAAATTTGTTGTCAAATAAAAGAATGGTAGAAAGTTTTCCATGAATAGAAAATTCATGTGACAAGTGTGAGGCTTGTATTTTGGGTAAGAAACATAGGCTTCACTTTAATTCTAGAAATTCTAGAAGGGTTAGATATCCATTAGAGTTAGTACATACTGACCTAGTCGGTCCTATGCAAGTTACTTCCATTGGGGGGAGTACTTATTTCATGACATTTATTGATGATTTCAGTCATAGGACATGGGTTTATTTTTTGAAATCTAAATCTGAAGCATTTGATAAGTTTCTTGAGTTCAAAGCCCAAGCTGAAAAAGAATGTGGACACCATATTAAGGTTCTTAGATCAGATAGAGGAGGGGAGTATACCTCCATTTATTTTATAAATTTTTGCAAGAAACATGGCATAAAGAAAGAGCTCAAAACAAGCTATAGACCACAACAAAATGGAGTGGCTAAAAAAAAGAATAGGACCATTATTGAACTAGCAAGGAGCATGATGAAAGAGAAAGGTCTCCCAACTAAATTTTGGGGAGAGGTTGTGACAACAGTAGTCTACCTAGTTAATAGGTGTCCTACAAAGGAAATCTATGATATAATTCCAACAGAAGCATGGTCACGAGGAAGATGGAGAATTGAACACCTAAGGGTGTTTGGATGTGTTGCATATGCACATGTGCCTCAAGAGAAAAGGAATAAATTGAATGACAATGGTGTGAAGTGCATCTTCACAGGGTACAACTCAGAATCAAAGGCATACAAATTGTATGACCCATTGAACAACAAGATGATTCTCTCAAGAGATGTGGAATTTTTTGAAAAGCAGTCATGGTATAGACCGACTGATGAATCATCGAGCATCTCAAATAAAGTGTCAATTATGAGTGAAGAGGAAGTTGATGAATAGTAAGAAGAAGGAGCAAATAGAAGAAAAGGAAAGCAGCCTCAGTCATTGTCGAGCTCCTCTAGGCATGACCGAGTGTCAATGCCAAGTAATAGTGAAGACTAAGCTAGTCGGCAAAGCAATAGCACTGAAGATTTTGATCCCACACTCTCCTCCCTAATATCAAGAAAGACTAAGAGTCTTAGGGAGATATACCAAGATGAAAGGTATGAAGATTATGATGAGAGTGTTAATTTTGAATTATTTTCTCATAGTGATCCAATATATTTTGAAGAAGATGTTAAGGAGAAGATATGGTGTAAGGCCATGCATGAGGAGATAGATGCTATAGAAAAGAATGAGACATGAGAGCTAACTGAATTGCCTCCCAAAAAATAAGTGATTAGAGTGAAATGGGTCTACAAAACTAAATGCAATGCTAAAAGCAAGATTGATAGACATAAGGTAAGGCTGGTAGTCAAGGGCTATAAATGGCAGTATGGCAGAGATTATAATGAGACATATGTCCCTATTGCAAGAATGGAAACCATGCATGCTATCATAGAAATTCAATCTCAGCACAAATGGAAGGTATTTCAAATGGATGTGAAGTTCGCTTTCTTGAATGGTGTATTGAAGGAAGAAATCTATGTGGAATAGCCACATGGTTATGGAGTTGCAGGTGAAGAACAAAAAGTATATAGATTGAAGAGAGCTCATTATGGGCTCAAGCAAGCTCTAAGGGCATGGTACAATAGAATTGACTCATATTTGATAAGCAATGGCTTTAGCAAAAGCAATGGTGAGCCTACACTCTATATCAAGGCAACAAATGGAAATTTTTTGATTGTTGTCTTGTATGTAGATGATTTAATTTTTACTAGTAATGACATGGCTTTAATTGGTGAGTTCAAAGAAGTTATGAAAAATGAATTTGAGATGACAGACCTTGGTCTCTTGGAGTACTTTCTAGGCATAGAAGTGAAAAAAATGCATGATGGCATCTTTATCTCTCAAGAAAAATATGCAGGGTAGATCTTAGAGAGATTCAAAATGCAAAACAATAAGCTAGCCCCCACACCAATAGCAATAGGTCTAAAGTTGAGCAAGGAAAACTCTAGAAAGAGAGTGGATCCAACACTATATAAGAGTATGGTTGAAAGTTTAATGTATTTGACTGCAACTCAGCCATACTTGATACATGCAGTAAGTTTGATTTCTAGATTTCTGAAAATACCAAAGGATTCCCATTGGCAAGCAGGAAAGAGGATCCTAAGGTATGTGAAAGGTACCAAGGGATTTGGAATTTTGTATACTGCAGCAAATGAATTCAAGTGGGTAGGATATACAAATAGTGATTGGGTTGGAAATATAGATGATAGGAAGAGCACTTGTAGATATGTATTTCATATGGGATCGGACACAATTTCATGGGCATCCAAGAAGCAACCTATGGTTGCCCAATCTAGAGCAGAGGCTGAATACATAGCAACAAATGCAACAACATGTCAAGCTATTTGGTTAAGAAGGATCTTGACATATTTGAATGAAAGGCAAGAGGATGGAACCATAATTTATTGAGACAAAATTTTTTCAATTGCATTGTCCAAGAATCCAATGTTCCATGTGAGAAGCAAGCATATTGAGATCAGATATCACTTCATCAGAGAGTTGCTGGAGAATGGGGATATCAAAATAAAATTTTGTAAATCTAAGCAGCAGCTAGCAAACATCTTCACAAAGCCATTAGGCATTGGACCTTTTGTACACCTACGAGAGTGTCTTGGTGTAATTGATTTGGATCAGCAGTGATCCTTGTTTGTTTGGCTCAGGACAAAGGGGGAGTGTTGAAATATTTAATGCGTACCTAGTTTGTCCCTAGAGCCAAACACCCACCTACCACCTCTGACGACCTACACAATGTTTAGAAATTTTAATATGTGTATGTGAGTTTCAAATTTGGAAAAGAGGGGGAAAATATTTTTTCCAATGAGACAAAAAAAGGAATGTTTGATTCATTCGTTCAAAGAGTTCAGTAGAGTAGAGATAGCAAATATTTTACAGAGCAGAGAAGGAAGAAGGAAAGAAAGGGATCATCAGATCCAATTGTTTAGAAGATAGAACGAAGTTTGTTCACATGTCTCCAGTTGCATGTGTTTCCTCTGATCAATCAGTAAGTTTTTTATTTGTTGGATTTGTCTTGTAAAGCAGTGATTGCTTGAGGCACTATTGTATGTAGCCATTAAAGTTGCAAGTTTAAAGTTTTTTTTTTGAAGTTTGAAGTTTTTCTAGTTTAAAGTCTTAAGGTTATTTTAGGGTTTTCTGGTTGAAGCCGAATGCTCCCAGATTTTGTAATGGTTTAATCAAAGTTGAATAGAAAGCAAGCATGCATATTTGAATCCATTATTCTTCTTCTATTCATTGCATTTGAGAAATTTATTTGGAAGCTTCATACTTGGGCTCTTTGGTTTTCATGGTGAAAATATTAAGTTTGTTATTCAGCACATTCGGCATCCTCTTCTATCGAGTATCACATTGTAGTGACTGTCGAGCTCACTCGGCATCCATTTGTGTCAAGTTGCTTTTCACTTCATCCATTGGTGCCGAGCACTTTTCCTCTCGGCATCTATTGGTGCCGACCAGACTAGCACTCGACACCTTCATGTGTTGAGAAAAATTGACACTCGACACATTCATGTGCCGAGCAAATTTTTAGGGTTGTGAATTAATTTTCACAGATTTGACTGAGGCATAAAAAAGCTTTGTGTTTGAATCTCCATCTTGAATACACAATTCTTTGGATCTATCTTTCTAGTAGGTTTCTTCTCTAAGCAATAATTCTGCCAATTCATTTCTGAGTGATTTTTCTTTTACAAATTTAATATTAGACATACCAGCATTAATTACTATACAATTCAGATACTCCAATTCTGATTCTGCCCTTAACTTCTCTTCAAAATTGTTTTTAAAAGAGACTTTATTCCATACTTTGATCTTTGATTTGAGCATTTTGAGTCTCTTGACAAAATTATGACTCGCAGTACCTTCAAAGATGTCACTATCCTTCCACCAATTTTCTAGATTTGGTAAAAAATGCTTATCTCTCTGCCACATATTCTGGAATTTGAAATTGTCATATTTTCTCTTATGCCCTGTTTCAAAACAAAGTTGTATCAGAAAGTGCTCTGATAATGACAAGGAAAGAATACTGAATTTCAAAGAAGAAACTAAATCCAACCAGGAAGGGGAAATCAGAAACTAATCAAGTCCCTCTGAAATTTTGGCAAAGTTAGATTGCCTGTTAGTCCATGTAAATCTTCCGTTAGATGGAACCACATCAAAATGTTGATGACGGGAGACAAAATCCTTAAAGTCTTCCATCACTTGATTTGACAAAATCATTAAAGTCTCCTACAATCACCAAATGCTGATTTGGAAGACTAGAGATTTTCCTTGACACTTCTACCCAAAGTTGTTGTTTGGCCTCCATTCCAGTAGCTCCATAGATATTGAAAAGAAAAAAATCAGAGTTATCAACCAAACTATTGACTTTACCAAAAATCCAATTGTCTCGTCTATCAGGATCCTGCATCTTAACTGTGACGAGATGCAAAAGAATGCCCAATCCACCAGCTGAGCCAATTGCTAGTTGAAAATAACCTTTAAGGGAATTGTAATAGCACAGGAAATTAATGGCTTTGTCTAAATTCAATTTATTTTCTTGAAATAAATATATATCCCCAGAAATTTTAGAAAATGCTCGTTTTATCAAGCGGTTTTTGTCAGGGGTGGAGAGACCCCTGACATTCAATGAGAGAATTCTCATTGCTTACCATTGGAGCCCCCTCCCTTGGCCTTCTTCATGAAATCCACAATGCTAACAATCCCTTTTTCCTCAACTTTTTCTTCCCTAAGTTGTCTGTTAGAGCGCCTGCCTTTGCATCCGTTAGCTTTTACCAATATTACGTTAGATTGGCTAATGACCCTAGATTCAATTGTTTCTAGAGCATCTCCCAAGAGATAATCTTCTAATGAAACTTTATCATATTCCACCTCCGAATCCGATTGGATCTGGTGCCTCTAAAAAAGAATCTTCGAAGATAAATTAATTTGTTTCTTTAGCGATGAACATTCGTGCCTTCTTCTAGAGAAACTAACTAGATTTTCTTGGAAGGTTGACTGGCAATGTTGACAATTTCTATAACCATTTTCAGAGATTTTTCTTTCTGAACCCATTTCTTAGCAGGTTGAACAAAAATCTTATAGTTTGCAGCCAAGTGAGATTTGAGGCCACATCGGGCACAGACCACAGAAGATGTTTCAACCTCAACTTGTTGCCGCCAGAAACAATTGCCTTTCTTTAGGATTATAAATTTAGGAATGGTTTGAATAGCCACTGTCCTCATTGTAGCATAAAGATACAAATCATTCTCCACAATTGATTCATCGACTTCTAGAAGCGTCCCCAAGGATTTGCTGATACATTCTAAACTGACGCCACCGCAATATTCCAATGGTAAATTGTACATTCTGATCCATACATGAGATTGATAAAGAGCTAGAGGAGAAGGATTGAAGTTTTGTTGCCAAGGTTGAAGATATAAATGCATCGCTCCCATAGACCAATTCTGTTTGTAAAAAATCTTATTGCTTTCCTCCTCTTCTACAAAGATAACTATAAAAAAGCATCTTGGGATAAACTTAATGATGATATCTGAACTCCAATTCTCCTTCATCCATTTCCTGATGTCCTCCCTCCTCAATCTGTCTCCCACAAATCTTCCAATAACCACTATTTTTTCTCAAAGTGCAACATCCTTTGCTATTTCTTCTGGAATATCCATCTCCATAGTTTTATAATTGTCCTTCGAAAAACCATTTTAACGATCTCCATAAAGGCCCCTGTAATTGGATCTATGAGGAAAATGTCTCTTGCCATTCCCCTAAAAGGGAAACCTTCTTTTATTCCTGAACCATTCTCTCCTTTGGTTTGCTCTCCTCTCTTCCCACCACTCCACCATGATCAAGATTTCTTGTTCTTCTGTGTGTGTTTTGTTGTTTGGATCTATTCATGATATTTTATTTCTTTCTAAATCTACTCAATTCTTCTATAAAGGCTCTGCATTTTCCATGATGAAAACATTAGATGGTCGTACAACTAGTTAGCAGCTATTTGAAAAAAATCAATACCAATACTTTTCTTGACAATTACAATCATTGATTATCTTGAAGAGAATAAAAAAAAAGACAAAAGTAGAGGAAAATCTTAGAGATATAAAATAAATGATAACTAGTGGGAAAAAAAAAAGACATAAAGATGCATTTTTTCTTTTTTTCTTTCTCTTTTATGTACTTTGGTTCCTTCTCAAAGTCCATCTTTTTGGAGTAGGCTAATTGGGAAATTGATTAAAGATGAAGAAAAATGTTCCATTCTAGTAAAAAAAGTGGTAAGATTACGCTTCTATACCTTGGTGAGTATATGTTTCTAGGCCTACGAAGATGAAAAATTTCACTACTTAGAAATTTAGTTACAATGTTTTGATTAAAAAAGATAGGAAGAGGGTCCTGAACTAAGATAACAATATTAAAAAGGAAATACCATCTCTACTTTGGACCATTACAACCAAGCAATAGAGAAGCAAACTTTGACCCCACCAGTGAGAGTCCCACCAAAAATTAGAGAATCACAAAATAATCAAGACATGCCATGTCCTACAAATAATTTTAAACCAACCAAATCTAAAACTTAACATAACCCCACCAATAGTAGGGATTAATATAGTTAACATTGATGAGAGACCAACAGGATAGAGTCAAGGACATAACAATGAAGTTTTGAAAAATTGTAGATAAAAGCTATAACCATTAGAGAACAAAAAAGTGTTGAAAAGAAAAAGAAGGGGAACTAGGCATGTTTGATGTGCTTCAAGTATTCATTGGGGTACTTGATCTCCTCCATCTAGTTCTCATTCCAAGTGGCACTCTTAATCTCATCATGCTTTTCATCCTTGGTTTGGCTTGTCTTCCTCTATTTACTCTTCACATTTATCACCCCAAACACAACCTTTCTCATCATTTCCTTCTCCATCATGCAAATCATAGAAACAACCACACTCAGCTCATGTCCATTGATGGCCATATTATACTTATTGTTTAGTATGTCAATCTTTCATTAATTCCAATGAATCTTTCTTCATACTCCTTTTTGAAATCTTCCAGCTATCTTTAGACAAATGTAGTAGAGACGTGTTATTACTTGGAGTCTTCTTCACTAGAAATTACAAGATCCATCACCACTTTTTTTTTTGGGGACATTGGGTTTGCTCATAAGAATCTACCACTTTCGTTTCAAAATCTACATCTTTGGAGGAATAACCTCTAGCTTTCTTTGGAGATTCCTCACTTTAGTCTCTTCCACCTTGTTCTACATTTGAGAATTGTAGAACTACTCCTTAGTTTCTTCCTTGGAGCTCTTCTCTAATTTCATTTTTTAAGTCTTAGAGATCTTCTTTCTATAGAACTAGTATCACCCTTTTGATTCTTGCAATCCATGGCTCTATCCTTCACCTCAAAATTAGAAAATTCCTCTTGTTCATTATTTTTTATGTCAATAATATCATCTTCTATTCTCCTTTTTTTAGGGGTACTTGAAGAGATGGAATTAGCAGAAGCATTCTAACATTTTTTGGGTGTTGCAAGCAAAAGGGATTGTTCCACAGAAATGATAGGCTTCTTGGGCTTAGAGGCTCAGAGATTTCCATGACTTTGGGTGGTGCTAGAGGGGTTTCTCCAATCAAATTTTTTCAATAACCATCGAGGATTTTGGCCCTTGAGGTGAAGAAAGTTTGACAATTGGTGAGAGATATTTACCAAACCTAGCATGGTGAGCACATACATGAAGGTAGAAGACAAAAATGAGCCCTTGGTAGATGGGGGGTTTTGAGCCAAGACAATGTTGTTGACCAAAGAGTAATATAGGAAGAACAAGATGTTCACTTTCTCTTCACGACACACTGTGTTAAGATAAGGGAAATGGTAGCCATGATAGGTCATATACTGACCTTCAAGAGTGAAATACTTAATTAACTAGTAACTAATGGCTCCAAAGGGACTAGGAAGGGAGATCCTATCATACCCATTATAAGAACTGACTCTAATAGGTTCTTTTGTTCGTTCAAAGAATTTATGCCCAAATTTACTATAATCCAACACACCTTTCCTTTCAATTTGAACATCAACATAATCTATGCCAATTGCTTCATTGATCAGCTCTAGTACATCAACAAGAAATTGATGCTCCCTATCTCCACCTGACCCTTGTTCCACAAGTTAGAAAACTTTTTTGAGAGGGTGATATTATGGCCTTTAATAGACATGATATAGGATGTAATCCCCCCTTGACCAAGTAACCCCCAATATCCTTACCCTGCTCCAATTATTTATTGCTTGTAAGTTCTACATGTTTTGGTAGGCCACCCATGATGTTTTCCTTCTCATACAACTGGTTAGCTTTCTTGGGACCAAAGGTAAGCTTGAAAACACCTTTGTATATAACCTTGCTCATCAAGGAGTCTTTTTCTAAAACTTGAGGGGTAAGGATGTTATTAAGAGAATTAGAATTAAAATAATTATACTTAGGAATTAAAAAGTCTTTCTACTAATCTTTTCCTCATTAGTAGATTCATACTTTCTCACGCACCTAGACCTTTCCCTACCATTGTTGAGAATAATGTAGAAAATCAAGTTGATATGTGACATGGACAACCATGGTTGAGTAGGGTACTTTCCAACTCAACACCTTAAATATCTGACAGTGAAATAATTGACCTTTTTGGAGAATAAAAATGACAGATATGTGTTAAGATTTGTATGATCAAAGTTTATTATTAAAATGATATGGGTCATCCTTTTCGGTTTCACAAGGGTTAACTCCTCATTAATGCGATAATTGTAAATCATGTCTGGACACATTAGAGAGTTTTTGTTATCTTTAATTATCATGGGTCTAGGACTTGGCTGACTAGGGTTCTTAGTCATCCATTTGGTGCTTCTAAAACTTCTACCACATCCCATTATACTTTTTATAATCATTGAAAAATAGTTTTTCAAACTCTTGCATCCCCTCCATCCTAGTTGCCACCTACCATTCTTCATAGTTTTTCCCCCACATAGCCATGTAGTCTGTAGCTTTGTTCCCTTCTCTGAGGGTATATTTGATTAGCACATTGTTGAAAGACAAGAGTCTTATTTTACAATCCTCTATTATAGGGGATATACTGCAATGGATCTTGACTTTACTAAAATTAGATCAATAATGAGCTTAGAGTCGTACTTCAGCTCAAATTTGTCCACTCCAAGGTCTTGAAAAGTTCTAATAGTGAACCACATATCTATAGCTCTGACATAGTTATTGGACCTTATACCTAGGTGCTTGATGAAGCCAAGGATAATATCAACTTTCAAATCTCTGATAATTCCTCTTGCTCTACTTTCACACGGATTGCCTTTTGAGTAGCCATCCACATTAAATTTCAACCATCCCTTCTTAGGGAGGATCCAATAGAATTTTTTCCTTTTCCGTATTTTCTATTAGTTGATATCAATCAAGCCTTTTTATATATTCTAGTTCTGGTTTAGCCTTAGATCAAGGAGGTTGGGGAATGTAATTCTTTTGGGGAAATGAGGAAAATTGATACTATCTCTAGTGATATTTTTTGATGATATGAAAGATGGAGCGAACTTTAGTTACAATGTTAAGAGAAAAGGTTATATTATTTTTATTTTATTTTTTGATAAAAGTGTGGAATTGCTATAATTTTATTACAATCCAAAGTTTGATTTCAAAGCTCATGGGTTATAAAATAAGGCAAAAAAACCCAATGCTTGCGAGAGTTACAAAGAGACAAAGTGAGTAAAAGAAGACAAGAAGCGAGGCATAATGAGGACAAAAGACTCATGACTCAACAAAGAATGGAGTAAGATAAATAATCTAGGTGTAGAAAAAAACGAGATCAATCTCCCACCAAACATGATTAATCAAAGCACTCCAAATACTTCCCACCCAAGAAGAGACCAAAAAAGTATAATTTTAGATAAGTAACCAAATTGATATGGCTGCAAATGATTCTCAAAAGGCCAAAAAAATAGGAGGCCCTAATCAATCCACAACATATTGATGAAACTCTATAGTGGTCCTAATGGAAACTTTTATGAATCAGAGGGAATAAAGAGAGATGCATGACCAATGAAGAGGTGGCTAAACTAATATGATAATCTAATCCACAAAAACCACCTACAACCTACACCAAGCACCCCCCACATGTAGAATATATGAGAACTCCCTTTGCCTTTAGTTTCTCCCTCTACCAAAAAACTCTATCTTCAACATCTTCATCTGATAGCAAGCTCTGGACTTCTTTGATATTAGACCAAATTCTTCCTCTTTGACATTTCTAGAAATTCTCCCTCATCATAGAACTCTACCTCTTTATAAAATTTCTATGAATATGAAAACATACTCTCCCTCTTTGACATCTTATTCCTAAGACAATATTTAGTGAACAATATATACCTCATGTACTAATTCATGTGAAATCTTCCCTCTTCAATACTACATCAACTTGACTGATCTTCAACATGCAATGGTTGATGCATCATTAAAATTCATTTAGTGAGCTTCAAATAGGGGAATAACCTCTAACTTACCTCTTAGATACAAAAATTAATCCTTAGGTAATGGCTTAATGAATATGTTTGCAATCTGTTCTTTAATATTCACATATTCCAATCTTACCTTTGTATCTTGCACCAATTCTCTCAAAAATTGATATTTTATAGTATGCTTGGTCTTGGTATGCATCAAAAGATTTTTTGATATATTAAATGCACTGGTGTTATTACTGAAGATAACCACTACATCCTTGATCACTACCTTCATACCTGCTAATAGTTACTTGAACCAAACAATATTGGAACAATTAACTATTGTAATAGCATGCTCTACTTCTGATGTAGACTGAGAAATATAATTCTGCTTCTTGCATGTCCAAGACACTAGTCTTTTAGTAGGAAAGAGTGCTCCACCACTAGTGCTCTTTGTGTCATCAACACTTCCTACCCAATGAGCATCTGTAAAGGCTTTCAAATATAAAGTGCCTCCTTTCTTGTACCATAATCCAAAGTATTTAGTACCCTTCAAATACCTCATGATTCTCTTGATTTCCATGATATGATTTTCTCTCTTGGAATTTTTCCATCATACCAACTGCTAATGCAATATCAGTGCTTGTATGCACTACACATTACAATTTACCAATCTTTTATCTATATGTGGTTCATCTACTTCCTTGGAATCGTCATTGTTGGAAATCTTATGTCTAGTAGACATAGGTGTTCCAACTAGTCTTGAATCCTCTATTCCAAATTTCTTTAGTATCTCCTCAATATATTTGGATTGAGTAATGTAAATACCATCTTTATTCTATTGAATATACAATCTAACAGAGAATTTTATCTCTCAAAACATGGACATCTCAAATTGCTTACTCATTTATTCTTAAAATTTTTTGCATAGGTCACCATTTCTAGTTAACAATGTTTCATCCACAAAGATTTCTTCCAATACTATCATCTTCCCTAGTCCTTCTTTGATATATAGGTTGTTGTTATCATTTGTCCTTTCAAAACCAATCTTTATCAAGTAGTTATCAAGTCTTTCATACCAATCTATGGGAGCTTGCTTGAGACCATTCAATGCTTTATGTGGTTTACAAACCATATCCTATTTGTTAGGATCTGCAAAACCTTTTGGTTTTTCTATGTGAACTTCCTCTTCAAGAATTCCATTCTAGAATGCATATTTCACATTCATTTAATAAACTTTAAATCTTTTATGTGAAACATATATGCAATTAAAGTCCTAACACCTTCTACTCTTGCAAGGGGAGCAAAAGTTTCACCATAATCAATACTTTCTTCTTGAGAATAACCTTTGCATATTAACCCTACTTCTTTTAGAATAGAAAATTCTCCATCTTCATTTATCTTATTTCTAAAAACCCACTTTGTGTCAATTACATTTTTATCCTTGAGTTTAGGAAAAAGAGTCCAAGTCTTATTCCTTTCTATTTGTTCTATCTCTTCATTCATTGCTTCAATCCAACTTTTATTATCCAAAGCATCATTAACTAATCTAGTTTCAAATTTAGTAAGAAAACATGTACCTTTTAATTTGTTTCTTGTGATTGTACCATTTGACTTTTCTCCAATGACCTAATTAGGTGCATGATGCCTTCTGACATATCTTTCCAACAGAAGTACTTAGGATCTAGAACTTGTTCAACTTGCCTTGCCATGATCTTCTGTATTAGGCATTAGGTCCTTTAGACTCCATTTTCTTTGGTTGTAACTCAGTAGCTTTTAACTATGATTCGGGTCCTTTAGAATGTGACTCGGGTTGCACTAGATGCAACTTGCATGCTTCTTGAAATTTTAGGGACTTGGGAGGTGAAGTCTCCTCACTTTCAATTGGATATGGCAATGTATTAGGTTCAAAGTAAAAAAAACTTTCTATAATCTTTAGGTTCCTTGCTACTATCTCCTTTACTATTTTTTGTAAACTCATCAATCCTTAGATGTGCACTTTCTATGATCTAATGAGTATACAAATTCAAGCACTTATACGCTTTTCTTCTTCTGGAGTATCCTAGGAATATGCCTCCATCACATTTAATGTCAAATTTATCTTTGCTAGTCTCTTTCAAGGTTACATTAGGTTTGTAGCCATACCATATTTCATAAGGAGTTTGATTTGAGTCTTTATTTAGCTATACTCTATTCAAGGTATATGCTAGGTAAAAGCACAAACCTATGTCACCCTTTGTGATATCTTTAGGTGTTTCAGCCGAAAGGCTTTCGACTGGAACAAGTTCGGCTGGAACGGCTCCGACCAAATATACGTGGTGGTTTCGTGCGCCTACGTGGTTCGTACCATTCCGGCTGAAACCCGTTCGGTCGAAACGGTTATGGCCGAAATCCCAAGCCACAATAAAACTGTCGTAAACCTCTTGCAGCTGTCATTGTCACTGTTGCGGTTCCTAGATTTTTGGAGAGCGGGTCAAGTGTTTCAGCCGTAACTAGTTAGTGCTTTTTTCCTCCCCATTTTTTAATAGTTTTTAAACATATTTTTTGATTAACAGATGTTAATTGTACTTAAAGTAGTTTTTTTTTACCTATTTTGTGAGTGAAATACTTAAAATTAATTATTTTTTAATATGTTTAAATTATTTTAATTATTTTAGATTGTTTTCGAATCATAATTAAATTAATTTGTTAGCAAAAATGTAGTTAAACATGAGATAAAAACGTAGAAAAATATTAGTTAAAAGTGTAGAAAAACATTAAGTTAAAATATATAAAAATATTAGGAAAAACATTAGGTTAAAATATAGAAAAACATTAGGTTAAAATATAGAAAAATATTAGGTTAAAATGTAAAAAAATTAGTTAAAAAATATAGAAAAACATGAGGTAAACATGTAGAAAAACATTAGTAAAAAATGTAGCAAACCTTTAGGGGACATTATTCAGTTTCTAACATAACCTGATGGATCTAGAGGTGAAACAATAATATCTAATGGTGAAATTAATTTTGACATTAAATACACCTTCTAACATAACCCTATATTAACTACAATCATAACCCATACCACATTTTAACCATAACATAGGCCCTCTACTAACCGAATGAACCACACTTAGATATTGATGATGTTCATTTTAACAACTAGTTATTATTAGGTAATAATGAGTCTTACATTACCAAACAACACATTAAGATCAATTAAATGATATTTTCTTAGGTACGTTATCCATGTATCTATGTCTTAAGGGGACAAAGGAGTCGTAATAGGTCATACTATTTTTTATAGGTTCTAATAAGTCTTAATATGTATTATTAGGATATAATAGGTCTTATTAGGTAATGATGATTCTTGCATTACCAAATGACACATAATGACCTCATGATACATTTCTAGGTATTTTTATCCATATATATGTTAAGGGGACCTAGGGACTCCTACTAGGTCATTATGTCTATTATAGGTTGTAATAGGTATTCATATGTTTACTAGCACATAATAGGTATTTTCAGGTAATAATGAGTCTTACATTACCAAACAACACATTAAGATCACTTATGTTGCATTTTTCAGTACGTTATCCATACATGTGTGTCTTAAAGGGACATAGGAGTCGTAATAGGTCATACTATTTTTTATAGGTTCTAATAAGTCTTAATATGTATTATTAGGATATAATAGGTCTTATTAGGTAATGATGATTCTTACATTACCAAATGACATGTAACAACCTCTTATGATACATTTCTAGGTATTTTTATCCATATATATGTTAAGGGGACCTAGGGACTCCTACTAGGTCATTACGTTTGTTATAGGTTGTAATAGGTATTCATATGTTTACTAGCACATAATAGGTATTTTCAGGTAATAATGAGTCTTACATTACCAAACAACACATTAAGATCACTTATGTTGCATTTTTCAGTACGTTATCCATACATGTGTGTCTTAAAGGGACATAGGAGTCGTAATAGGTCATACTATTTTTTATAGGTTCTGATAAGTCTTAATATGTATTATTAGGATATAATAGGTCTTATTAGGTAATGCTGATTCTTACATTACCAAATGACACATAACGACCTCTTATGATACATTTTTAGGTATTTTTATCCATATATATGTTAAGGGGACCTAGGGACTCCTACTAGGTCATTACGTTTGTTATAGGTTGTAATAGGTATTCATATGTTTACTAGCACATAATAGACTGACCTTACAATCAACCTTAATAAAACTATATCCCATTTACTTTATTAACATTCTTAACTCTAATTAAAACTACTAAATTAAGTCATGAGTTCTAAATTGTAAACTAACATTTGCTAACTAAACTCATTTACTTATCTAGTAACAAATTTTTCTATCCCTATGTCCTAACTCTCATCTACACTCCCCATAATCATCAAATCATTTACATCAAAATCTAGATTTTAGTCAAGAATTATATTTTTTTATTGCATGTATACATGTGTACACTTAGTTATCATTTAATCAAGAAATTTTATTTTATTTTTATTGCATATACATGTACATGTACGAATATTTATTTTTCACATTTGCATGAGCACATTACAATGTACATTAGATATGGTCTCTAAGATAATTTGTTTTAAAATACATATGTATGTTACATGATTGAATTTAGCACCATACATTTAATGTTGTGTATTTATATGTACATGTGTTTCAAATTAAATTTAAATTTTAGTTATTTTAATTTAAATACACTTGTATGTTTATATTTGTATATATATGCATGTGCAGATCTCTAGATATTTATCACTCTTGTACCTTCACATTCATATCCTCATATTTATTTTCATATATACATTATGGCATTTGGTTCTGGGGATCGTGCTCCTGCATCCTTAGGGGATGCCAGTGTTCGTGGTGGGGGTCAGAGTGATGAGTATGGTACAACACATAGATCGACCTCCTCCACTCATGATAGACAACAATTATTTAGAGATATAGTTGCAAGATTATCTCGTGCTATGAAGGTTTTGGATACCTCACTTTCCTCTTCTACCACCCTCCCTAATAGGGAGAAGGTCATAGCAATACGAGAGGAGTTATTTTATATGATTCGGATAGTTGAATCATACAACCCTTTTGATGATATGAGCATTGAGACATTTTATTCTTCTTTATCTCATAGTTTCACTGGCACTGTGAAGTACACACAGATTGACACTGAGGTTTCCACTAGTATGGTGAAATCCATGTTTCCATCTTATACAGATCATCACAGAGTCAGAGGCTACTATGTGACAAAGTGTACTGATCCACTTGTCGCACCATTGATGTATCCTCGTTGGTTGTCTACTCATCATAGATGGCCACAGAAGGATGAGTTCCCCCTATATTTTTGCAAACAATTGTTTGCAAAATTTCATTTACACTATGATGTTGACTATACAGATTATCCAGGGCATGTTGGGCTGGGTCAAGGGAGACTTTTTGATAGATTTAGACCCGTGGACACTCCTGTACCCATTAAAAAATGGGAAATGGTGGGTCCAAACCTTTTGGTTATGCTGAGAGGTCCACAAATGACTACTGCAGGTGAGAGTGTTTCCTAATGACACAATTAGGACATAGATTTTTTCGAGCATCGCTGCTGTCACCATACAATTATACGAGATTTCTTCTAATCAATGTGGTAGATATATGCTATGGTCTTGAGGTACCGCTCCCACAGCTGCATCATCTAGCACACCTATTGATGATGATTATGGAGTTGCAAACATACCTTCTCCTATAGACATTTCTGTAGTCTTAGAGGTGGATGCATTGCATCGTTTGGCATCATATTTAGCATCTGATATTTTAGATGTATATCGAGCATTATCTACACTCTCAAGGATTCCACTTCATGACATGAGCTCTCAGATTATACATATTTTGTCACATACAACAATCCCAGAGGATTCATAGAGGTAGGAGGACATTCCTGCACCTTCTACTGCTCCTACTGCTACATAGGCCCAGGCTACAGCACCAGCCCCAACTACTCAGAACCCTACAGCACCCGCCCCTACTCAGGATCTCAGTGCCATATAGCCTGGTGTATTTACTTCCATGCTTTCAGATCAGGGCTGCACTATTGACTTGGATGCTGATACTATTTTTTAATTACATGATTCAAATATCAGTCAGATCAGCAGAGCATTTTATAATGCTATGGTAAATATCTCTATATGTTTAGATTTATTTTTATTATAGTAAATAATATGTCTATATGTTTAAATTAATGTATATGTGTGTGTTTGTGTATGTGTTATAGGGTTTGAGTGATAGTATGTTACATTTTACTGATCTGCAGACATCGACAGATCCTACACGTCATGAGTCCCAGGTATGTTACAATTTAAATATATATATATTTGATTTATATACATGTAGATCTTGATATAATTTTTTTGTACACATAATTAAATGGTTCAAGTTATCATTTGACACAGGGTTCAAATGTAGCTGATAGACCCATTTGGGGACAAGGCCCAGGATCAAGAGGGGGGATGTAGCTGATTAGATCATATGTGGCCTTTTATTTTATTACACATATGTTATGTCGAGATACATATTTATATGGACAGTTTGATGTTTTATATGTTATTTCCATATGCATACATTTTATGTCCAAACACTTTCATGTCTTATATGTTATTTTCATATACATGGTTTATATGGACACTTTCATGTTTTATATGTTATTTCTAGATACGTGTTTATATCATGGACACTAAATTATGTTTTATATATTATTTTCAGATACATGTTTATATGGAGATTTTGATGTTTTATATATGTTATTTCCAGACATTTGATACATGATCTATTTTTATACATTTGATATGGGTACATTATATTCTCTAGATATATGCACATGTATGTTATTGATCTTCTAATGTACACATCTATTTTATTGATCTTTTGATGTCTTCATCTTTTATGTAACTTATGTATGTGTTATGCACATGTTTCTATATGTTATTCATGTTTTCAATATTCAAGTTTACATGTATATGTATAGTCATTCATCTTAATGCCTTAATCTAAGTGTAAATAACTATATAATTTTAATGGTTGATGTACATAAGAATATAACATATACATGTACATAAGAACATATAAAGACTATGATCACCTAGAAAGACTAGATGAACTATAACATTTAATTAATAAAAGTTAATATACATATGTATATGTTTTCAATATTCATGTTTATACATACATGTTACTGTTACTATAATGAACTATGTTTAATCTAATTATATTTAATATCTTAATAATTAACTCTATTTAATGACTTAATTAACTCTATTTAATGACATGCCTTAATTAACTATAATTAACTATATTTAACCTAATTAACTATAACTAACTATATTTAATCTAATTATATTTAATGTCTTAATGATTAACTCTATTTAATGACTTGATTAACTCCATTTAATGACATGCCTTAATTAACTATAATTAACTATATTTATACTTATTAACTATAACTAACTATATTTAATCTAATTAACTATAATTAACTATATTTAATCTAATTATATTTAATGTCTTGATAATTAACTCTATCTAATGACTTAATTAACTCTATTTAATGACATACATTCTTAATTAACTATAATTAACAACATTTAATTAATAAAATATAATGTATGTAATATGTAACATAGTTCATATAACATATACATGTAAGAACATATAAAGAGTATGACCTAAAGAATGCATGTTACAATATTTAATTAGTAAAAGTTAATACATGCAAGAACATAACGATTATATACAAACATAAAGAATGTATCATATAAGAAAATATAAAGATTATATGTACATAAATACATAACAACATTAACAATCATATGTAAGAAAACATAAACAATGTACATATAAATACATACAAATACTAAAGGTGTTGTCTTAAGGGGAGGTCCTAAGAGACCTGGTCTTAAATGAGATATCCATGTCGAATTTAAATAAAAATAAAAATACATGTCTAATTTTGCATATCCAAGATAAATGACCCAATGTACAAAAATTTATAAAAAAAATATCTTGTCAATATTAAATATGAAAGTATAAGAGCTATACATGCATAACTCAACTAGAGCTCCACAATAAGTACATAGGTAATCTAGAGCTCCACAAACAATGTATTGTTAGGATCCTCTCTACTTTTTATTATCGCTAGAAGTTTTTTATGTTCTTCAATAGGAAATTTCCACTTTTGATTTCCATGACATCCTTTTCTTTGTATTGCTTCAAATTATAATTTGGTTGCTATAACATGGTTACTGTAGTGTAAAACCTTTTCTCCAGGCTTGTATTCAATAAATTCAATACCACTATCAATTACCCTTTTTTGTTGATAATATGTTCCTTCAATAACAACTGATCCAATTGGATATGACTATTCATCAGCATCTATAGTTCCTTCTACCAACTTGTGTTTTGCTTTTGTGCATCTTAAAAGATAATAGTCCACATTTTCCGCATTATCTGGTAAGGCTTGAACTGCAAAAATATCTCTTGCATGTATATAAAAAGATAAATATAAATTAATTTTAAAAAAAAATACATGTATATTAATTTATATATATGTATATATGCACACAAACCTACCATAACTAAATCAGAAATGTGGTCATAATCAGCTAAATATACAGGATCATGAATGTCAATGTCAATGTCAACATCTTCAAAAGGAGGCTTTCTAACTATCTCCTTCAAATCCCAATGTGAAACATATCCATTCTCAATATTTTCACATGCACTCACTAGATTGTCCTTAATGCAGTCATCACAAAAACATGTTTCCTCTCTTACTTTAATTACTAGAGGTTTATGGTTTCCTGTAGTCATCACTTGATGTAAACTTCTAATTCCAGGAATTGTTTGACAATTGTAAGGATTAGATCAATCTATATATGTTACAAATACAAAAAATAATTGTCATATTTCAAAATAAATATTTAATTAAAAACTCAACTTGAGTTGAAAAATACATTAAAAATAAATATAACTGAGTTCACCTTTCACCTCCCAAAAGTAATGCTTATTGTATTCAGTATCTCGAGTAGCAAAATGAACTTTGCACCATTCGACAATTTTATTTGCACTCTCTGTCCTATTCCTTGTATGTACATACAATATGCATGCATATATAAAATTTAAAATATATGCTACTAGAGTATTAAACATGCACATTTTAAAAATGCATATATTTACCTACAAGTTCATGTTGTCGAAGCGCACATTTTATACATGCTCCTGCTCCATCATGCTCCCCTTTTTCGTGTCCACTTTTAAAGAAATTCCATAAAAACCTAACATTGGTTCTAGCATGTTGCATTGCTAACCAATTAAAAGCTTTTACATATTTGAATTGTCCCATGAACATGAAATATGATAAGTATCTACAATTATCCGTGTACATATATCAAATAGAAATAGACATGTCCAAATAAATATAAGTTAAAATAAAGTTAAATAAATGTGTAACTATTTCGTGTATACTAACCTACACATCCATCAGACCAAATCTAGTGCTCTGAAACATTTATTCCACAATTTCTAAGATCTTCAGAGAACATTGCAAAACAATGAGCCACATAACTCCTGTCATGAACTCTATCATCACTAATATAGAAATGAACCTCTTTGATGATGATGCGTTCATTTTCATCCAATCTTTCTATCTGATCCACCTCAAATTGTGCATGTCTATAGGTCACTTGCACAAATATTGCAACTTGTTCAGAATGATAATATTGGCTTTGGAGCTCTATATGAGGTGCAAATGTATAATTCTTAGAAAAATCTACAATTGAAAGTATACAACTAGGTGGAATTTTTTTTTGGAATCACGAAACTGTTTAGCTTGCCATCGTGCACCATGACAATGTTGGATATTTGGATATATGAATGGACAAAACTTGGCCTTGAACTCATCATAATGCAATTCACTCTCCTTTAATACAATTTTTCTGGATTCATCTCCTCGTGGATTCATTAATATTCTCAACTTGCATAATTTTAGAAAATTTGTGTAAATCTGCACAATCTTCACACTGATTTTTGATGCATTGCACTTTGAATTCATTTGAATCTTCTAATTTATCACATAATATGGACCTCACAAATTGTGTTGTACTGCTAGGGATGACCAAATTAGGATCAAGTACTGCCATAACTTTTTAAAATGATTGCAAGTGTAGACCAAATTCAACATGATTTCTACAACAACAAGTTTCACGCATCTTATTTATGCGTACAAAGGAAGGATGTAAACTCTCAAACATTCTCTGAAATATTTTGACATTTGAAAATTCTTGTTTGAATGCTTCAAAAAGTTCACTTTGAGTTATATCTATGAAATGTTTTGGATGTTCAATTTTGGCCCCTGTTTCTTGATCTTTAATTTGTATAGTATCATGCCTGTTGGAAGAAACACGAGAATGTGTGCTCCAAAATTCAATAAATTGTCTTTTTACTTCTTCATAAATTTTCTCTTTTCGAGGAACTCTACAAATATTCACCCAATTATTCTCAGTGTTATCATCTAGCATATTTCTCCTCTTGATGTATCTCTAGACAGTTCTAGATATATGTAGTACATCAAAAATTGCATGTACCTATTTTCTATGTGTCAATTTTCTACTTGATATAGTATTCATCAATGCTTTGCATGCATTACTGAAATCACCTCCTCGAGTTGTGTTGTCAATTTTGTTATAATAATTTTGAAAGTTTTCAACTATTATTTTATTAATATTATGGGCATGGCTTTTCCTGTTATCAACACCCAACAACTCTAAAACAGTTCTCATATGTTTTCTCCTAAATAACTTGACAAATAATTGTGCCTATCCAAATATACTTTTATCCTTGAAATATTCATCCCACATGTTCTAACAATGCTTTCTGATAGTGTTATCATTTATCATATCTTTAGATGGAATTTGGTTTAAAAGTAGTTCTTCATCCAAATTCATCAAATTTTTTATGCTTTCTAATTTGTCTCTATCAATAGAACTGTCAATTTCTTCCTCTTCATTACTTTCATTTTCTTCATGAATCTCATCATGTTCAGGAATTTCAGTAGGTTGGTTTTGATCATGTTTTGTATGGCCTTTCATTTTGTCATCTCTTTTTCTATCATATTTCCTTGATCTTTTCCTTTTACTACCCATTGAATATTTCAATATATAGAAAGAAAAATAAATAAATTTAGATTTCACTAAATATCAGCTAATGGTTCAAATATATAATACATAAAAATAAAAATAATTAGACGAGAAAAAAAGCACCTTCAAAATACTTGATCCTTTGCAATATTGATTAAATCTGCAGAATAGTTGTTGAAAATTGCTTCAAAATTAATTGTCTTTTGAAAACCCTCTTCCAATTTTTGTTGTCCCTGTATATTTAATATTTTTTAAAAGAGAAAAAAGAAAATTTTAATATCAAATAGTCACATTAACCGCTAGCGGTTTATTTTGCCGATAGGTGTTTCGGTCAAAACTATTTCGACTGGAATAGTTCTGGCCGAAACAGTCTATGTGGTAGCCTATGTGGCAGCCAAACAAGCAAAAATCAAAACTTCTATAAACATATCACTTTGAAGGCCAATTTGACCTACTAAATTGAAGTTTTTTTTAAAACTAAAAATATACTTTTGTTGTTCCTGGAGTCACGATTATGATCATATAATTTTTTTAAAATTTTGATTATGAATAATATGTTATAATTTGAAAATATTACAAGTAGGTATCTTAAGATTCAGGAAGATGTCTATTCAAAAATAAGAAAAAAATAGTAAATCATGTTAAAAAAATTTTAAAAAAATTTGCTGCACTAGAGGAGAGAGCCGTCTTCAAGAATATGTAATTTGTTTTAAAAAATATGTAGATTTGATGTAAAAAGTTTTACGGGAGAAAAAAAACTACCAATTTCTAATAACTTTGACTTTGACCAGTTATAACTTCAAAAGTATTAGGCAAATTTCTTTTTTTTTTTTTCGGTACACTAGGTATACATGTTAACTCTAAGATATTCGAAAATCAAACCTAAATATGAACATTTGCATATATTTGTTTGACGGGAAAAAAACTCTATATTTTTAGTATTTTTAAAAAATTAAAAAATACACTTTAAAAATTCAAAAATAAATAAAAATTTCACTCAATTTTTAAAAAAAAAATTATAGACAAACTTCATCCAATTTTACACATTTCATTAGTTTACATCATCTTCAAATTCTCAGCACAAATGACACTTTTACTTCGTTAAAGTTGAAGACTTTAAATTCTGATATCACTTCGCCTTTATAAAAGGTGACACGGGTTTGTCCTTTTACCCTACTGTAGTACTGATTGCTTCCTTCCAATATTTGATTGTAACATTATTTTTTATCACCAAAGTTCTTGTACAATCCATGATGGATATGTCCCTTCTTTTAGCTATACCATTATACTATGGTGTGCTAGGAGGTGACACTTGTCTTTTCATTCATTTTTTAGTGTAGAATTCATTGAACTCATTGGAAATGAATTCACCACCAGTATTTCATCTCAATCACTTTTACTTCTTTCATGTTTCCTTCTCTACTCTTGCTAGACAACACTTAAATTTTTGAAAAGCTTCAGACTTATCTTTTAGATACATTACAGTCATCATTATAGAATAATAAGTTACCTTTCATTTGGTTACTTGAGAATCTAGGTAGAATATGTTACCTTTTATTTGGTTACTAGACCTAGCTAGATTTCCTTTTTCATCTAGCAGCTTGGCCTTTCCATTCATGAATTCTACCTTGAATCAAATCTTATTCAACTATGCCACACTCAGTAGATTATGCTTTAGTCCTTCAACCCAATAAGCATTATCATAGCTAAGTTCATTGGTTAGTGAGATATAATCTTTTCTCTTTATGCAACATGGTTCATTATTTCCATATCTTACTCTTCCACCATCATAATGTTCTAAATTTTCAAACTTTGTTTTATCACCAATCATATGATGTGAGCAACCACTATCAATAATCCATGTATTATTTTTTCTAATAGGGGAGATAAGTGACATTTTATCTTCTTCATAATCAGATTCATCTTTTACAACAATATAGACCATTTCATCATCATCATCATCATCACTACTAACAGAATCTTTAGCCATAAAAAAAGACTTCTTAACCTTTTCTTTGTATTCCTTGAAGTTCTTTAAATCCTTCTTGCCTTTGAACTTGTTGTGCTTCTTTTCATCATTGTCTTCTCTATTTGGACACCTTGCAAGAATGTGACCAACCTCTTCACAAGAAAAATAGATTAAAGGGATTTTACCTTTATACTTACCTTTTCCTTTGTGATAACTTCTTGCAAGAAATGCTTCAATTTCTTCAATATCACTATCAAAAATATCTTCCTCTTTAGTTTCAGATTGTTTTCCTCTAGACCTTTTAGCTTTCTTTTTGACTGATAGCTTGGCTTGAAATGCAAACTCAAGATTGCTAGAACTAGGAGTATAATTATCATAGCTATCTAGTTCAAATGAAGCCAATCTTCCAACTAGAGCATCCAAAATTATCTTTTTATTTGGATCACATATCACCTATTGAATAGCAAGCATTCTAATTGCATGGATAGGAAGAAAGGTTTTGAGGACCTTCCTTACCACTATCACATCTTCAATTTTTCCTCTAGAGGATTGGATTGTATTGACACTAGCTTTGATTCTTTCAACATATTTTGCAATGTTTTCATCCTCTCTCATCTTCATCTGATCAAACTAAACTCTCAAGATTTTTGCTTTGGCTCTTTTCACATTATCAACACCTCCATAGATATACTTCAGTTTGGTCCACATGTCATGAGAAGTAGCACATCCTTTGACATCATCAAATTCAACATAGTTAAGAGCTAATGCAATGTCAATCATCATAATGTTATGAATTTTCTTTTTAGGATTCTCCTCCAAAGTCAATGTTCTAGTAGGAGCCTAGTAAGAATTTTTCAAATACTTTGAACCTGAATCAATGATGATTTCCAAGTGAAACTTCATAGGTTCCTTCCATGCCTCAAAGTTATCTCTATTCAGCTTGGGAATCTCTCTTCTCTAAGACACCCTGATCTTTAGCCTAGGCCCTTGAAACCTTTATTGCAACCACCAAACACTCTGATACCAATGGTTGGAATTATAAGAGGAGTAAATGAGAGGGGAGGGGTGAATCACTAAAATAAATCTTAGATCCCTTCGATGTCAGCATAAAACATAAACTTCACTAAAAAACACTATTGCTCGGCAAGCACAGATCCACATGGACAAAATGTCAAAGATACTCTATGCTTTAGTTCTATGAAGTTTGCTATATTCCATAGTATGTACTAGGCTAGATACTGCACATGTAGTGAGACTTGTTAGAAGGTATATGAGTCATCCTAGCATTGAGCATTGGAATGTAGTCAAATGGATTCTCAGATATTTACAAGGAACATCCAGTAAGTTTTTATGTTTTTGGGGCTATACTACTAATTTATAGGGTTATGTTGACTTAGATTTGGCAAAGAATATTGATACTTGGTGGAGTACTATATGTTATGTATTTACTATTGGTGGCACATTAGTGAGCTAGGTTTCTTAGTGATAGAAGGTGAATGTTTTATCTACTATAGAGGTAGAGCATGATGTTTCTATACGAGCAACCAAGAAAATTATATGACTTCACTTCTTCATAGAAGAATTAGGACACCCATAGAGGGATAATTATTTGTTTATAGATAGCTAGAGTGCTATTCATCTTGCAAATAATTCTTCTCTACATTCAAAGAAAAAACACGTACAGTTGTGGTACCATTTTATTTGGTTAGTTTTTGATGATGGAAAGTTAAACCTAGCGAAGATACATAGAAATGATAATCGAGAAGATATGTTTACTAAGATAGTAAAAAGAAAGGGCTCCTCTTCAACTTCAGTTGGTCTTCTAGACTAAATAGAATAAATGAACAATAGAATCTAGGTTGGTTTGATATTGTAGTGGGAGTTACACGTTTAGTGGTGCTATGATTGGTCTCCAAGTGGGAAGTTATTATTGTGGAGTCTAATCATTCTCCCAGTGGGAGATAGTTGTCATATGGTGCCTGATCATATTAAGGGGCCTATTTAGTGTGGTTTCACCCTAGATTATTTCCACAAGGGTTTTGGGGAAGATCTCCCAAGATGGGGTAAAAGTGGTATTTACATGTGTTAATGTTATTTTTATGAATTATATTTTTATAGTAGTTTTATTTACTAGTAGTCCACACATATAGGAAACAAAGAGAATTAATTGTGTAAAAAGTCAAATTGCTGATGACATGCTATATGGATAGTTATTTTATGAAATTGATTGAGTTAGTTGGAGTTAGTTAAAGTTTAATTGGTACATATGGACTTGAGGATAACTAATTCACCCCCGTCTCATTTATTCTAAATCATTATAATATTTCTTACTTTGGATCCATTGTATAGCCCTCTACATCAAATAATGGGCCAAATGATATCACTATTTTTAAATTCCTCATAAGTTGCTAGTTTAATTTTATTAAGCTCAACCCGTAGCTTGATTCTAAAATCACAAATGATAATAATGATGGTAAAGGAAGAAATGAAAATGTAGAGAAAAGGTAAGGCATGTTCCTACAAAACAATGGTAAATTGTGAACCACTCATCTAGGATGTCTTGGGCTCAAGTCTACTTAAGTTTAACTACAAATAATAATATTAAATTAATCACAAGAAATAATAATAATTAACCTTGGATTCAGCATATTGTTGAGTAGAAACTCAATCTTGCAACTTGTAGGTCATGGGAAATGAATAGAATTTTTTGTCTCATTAAATATTTATTTAAAGAATACCTATATTGGTGAGAGTGAAAATATCTTCCTCAACATCTACACAACAATTGAGGTAAATCATGGGTGGTGAACCAAGTTTCAATATACACTGTGAATCCACGCACTATAGTTGAAGTTGCACCTTTCTTTCCTAAAATGTATGCTAGCACATAAAACTAACCATTATGTCTAGTAATTTCTTAATTTTTATGGTGACATTCATGGTTCCTCATCTAGGAGTACTTTTATGTAATAACATCATACTAACCTTAAACACATCAACCATATTATCTTTTTTTAAGCCAAATGTCAACAACAATGAAATGGTGCGGTAAGTAACCAATACCTCCTCCACATGGGCCATTTGTATTTCACATTTTCAATGAACTTCACAAAGCTGTTTCCTAACATGTCTCTTTTGATACCACCCCATCTCACCTCACCAGGCCTCAAATTTCAAAAACACACATCGAGAATAGGTAAACCACTTTTTCTAAATTCCCCATTAAGATATTTATTATTTTCTCTTTTTGTTAGTGTCTTTCTAAAAATATTTTCAAAAGAAATTAAGTTTCATATTTTATTTTAATCAAATTGGAATATTTATACACTTACATTTTTATTATCATACTTCTAGTACTATTCTATTCACTTTCTATGATTAATGAATTGGTTTTGAACATATAAACCAATTATATTATTGTATTTTTATTTGATTTTAACTTTTCTATAGTTTACAATTTTTTATGAATTATGTATTTTATGAAAAAAAGTTATCTCTATTCTAATTGCTTCAAAGAATTTAGTGTTATAGGACCCCCTATTTTGGAGTTCCCTCCATATTGCATTGTGATGGGCAGGTTTTTTCGAGTATGTATATGTGTGTGTGTGTGTGTGTGTGTGTGTGTGTGTGTGTGTGTGTGTGTGTTTAAATAAATACTTTTTTTGCTTCATTTTTTCAAAATTATAAGATAAAAATGATCAACATCCAGGCCTGATTCACTGAAAACACTAGTTTTCTACTTACCCTACTAAGTATTGTTATTGTATCCTTCATTGGCAATATGCTACTGCATTTTTATCCAAAAACTAAATTTGTTTCCATTAATCACTAATAACTATTTTTGAACAATTAAAATATTCAAAATTTATTTTTTATTTGAAAATTTATATTTTATACAGATTAATTGATTAGTTGAATTCATTTTGTGTTATAGGAGCCCTTTTTCAAAGGGTTGTTCATATTGCTTCTTTTCTAATTAAATTTTAAGCAGACATTTTATATGAATTATTAATGCAATTCTATTTTATTATGAAATAAGAAATATTTTATTATATTTCAATGCGCTATATATATTTTACATAAATATATCTATTAACAATTTATATATCACATAAAAAATACTATTATAATACCTTGAAAACTATGTAATCTATATAACTATTATATATGAGAAAATATATATTATATGAAACTTCTAATATATATTTCTTATAAATAATTATTGCAATTTAATATTTAGTATTTTAAAAAGATATTATTATATAATATATAGATTACTAGGTTACTATTACTATTATTTTCATTTTTTTTGGAGAAACATTATATTCATATTAATAATAACTGGTTCAAAATAGCTCCTTGGGAAAAGAACTAGAAAATAAAAACTTTGGTCATTGCCCGAAACAAAAAGGATGCAAAAGAAGAAATATTGCATAAGTAGAGAGTATCTATCAACACTACTGAAGCTTATCTTTGAGATTCCCAAATCGAGAATATTGTGATTACAAAGAGCCCAAAATTCATATTAATACAATTCATTATTTGGTGTTGAAAATCAGGAGCCAAGCCAAAAACTATCATAAAAGTTTCCACTATTAATCTTCATCCAAAATTCCAATTGAGGCTGTGATATTAGAAATTCATTTGACACCACTACAATCCAAGACCGTGAACTAAATATAATTTCTCAAAAGAACAACTGATATCCATAAAAGTAAAAACATGTGAAATCATAGAGAAGACATAGTTTATTATCAAATAATTTATGAGAAGGACTCGACATTATTCTAAACATATTCTTTTGTCATAATATTAACCAAGTTGGGGAAAAGAAGGAGGTTTAGTGGGGAAGGAAAAGAGTTAATATAAACCCCATCAATACCCATATTAACCAAAAAATTAGCTAAAAGATTGCCTTCTATATAAGTATGCATGATGTAGCATTCATAAAATGAATTGAGAAGAGACCATCCTTGGTGTGATATATATTGTATGGAGAAATTATATAGATGGGCTTTAATACATGCATTAATAATAATGGATGAATCACCTTCAAAATGTAACATGGATATAGATAGTGATTTTGCAAGATCCAAACCAAAAAGCAAAGCCAAGGCCTCATCTTTTTTATTAGTACATGAAGGGAGAGGAGCTCATTTAACTACAATCACACAACCTTTGAAGTCTGTAATGATTATGTCATAGCCAAAGTTGCCTGGATTTCCTCTAGAGGCCCATCAAAATTGAGTTTGAAATAACCCTCACTTTGAGGAACCCACTTGGTTTGTGCTCGGATAAGAGGAATCTTGGATGGACATAATAAACAAGAAGATGAGGAATAAGTAAACCCTTCCACCAATGAATAACTTAGCCATCCCAATGAGAATAAAAATGTTTAGCCTTATATTTACTTACTGAAGCATTAAGAAGCACAACAATTGATCTCTCTAATCCTTCTAGAATTTGAAGGATTGGAGATAATGTCTATCTAAAAATTCTCTTCTTTCTTGGCCACCAAACTTCCCTTACTACAAATGCAAGGATGCACTTCCAAAGACATGAAAAAGTTGATTCAAAATATAAGATTTTCCATGCTTGGAATAAATCCCATAGAGAGTTAGATAATGACGTATGGAAATTAAGCTTATTAAGAAGAAAATGCCAACAATCTTGGGCAAAAGGGTAGTTTAAGAGGAGAAATCTCTATTTCTATAACTTGAAAACATAACACATAGTTAAAGGGTTCATAAATGTTCAATCCATGAATACAATCACTAGTTTAAATTTGGTTCTTTAATGCAAACCATGCAAAGCATCCTACTTTTGGCAGAACTTAGCTATTCAAATAGAATATAAAAGCATGATATCTGACCTGATTAAAATAGTTCTCTTGGAGAGCTAAGTATCCTTTTCTAAAAGAGTATTTACCATCTTTTGTTGGAATCTAGAAGAGTCAATCTGGTTGATTAAGCATAAAAAGATTCCTTTCAGCTAATACTTGTTTGAAAGAAACAACTTGTTTGTGGGATATAGGAAGAATTAAGGGGTCTTTCAAAATGACTTGCCCCATGAATCTATGTATAGTTGAGACATAATTAGAAAAACATGTCCCCCAAGCTTGAACCAATATTTTTGAGAATTCCTTTAAAGAATCAATAGTGGCAAGGGGGGGAACCCATTCCATGAATCAAACAAAAAATTGACACTATCCTTGTTGTTCACTTGCCATTATATGAATTAAGTAATAACTTCTCAAGAATCCATCATAAAATTCCAAATGATAGAGCCCTTTGGTGGGTCTAAGACAGTAAAAAATCTGGAAGGTTCCAAATTATCTAAATATTTCTCTTATAAAAGGCGACACCATTTGGCAGAGGATTCATCATATATTTCCCAAACAAGTTTACCACCAAGAGCCCTATTCCTATTACTAATATTGGGAAGTCTGTCACCTCCTATTCTATAGGAGGTTGACATGGCATGAATAGAAATTGGAGGTATTTTCTTCTGTCCATTCATATTATCGAACCAAAGAAAGGTGAGTATTAAAGTTGCTGATTATTCTCATTTATTATTGTTACATTTTGAAAAATATTAAAATCTTTAACTATTACATATTTTCAAAATGTTCATTATATTAAAATTATAATATATTTATTCTATAAGAAAAAATTACAATTTTAAATATCTTTAAAAATAAATAATTATGTAATTTATATAAAATAATTGTAATTTAATATTTTATTAAAATCTTACCATGTTTAATATTTATAATTTTTTGTACAATATAATTCAAAACTAGTATTTATTTATGCAAAATACTAGCCACTACATGGCACTTGTTGGCATCCTCCAAAAATACTATTTCATTCACTTCATCTAATTACTTAATTAATTTTCCCTAGTCAAGAAAAACTATTTTATGGTAATTGGATATTTCTAAGGGTTTTCAATTTAATTACAAATTTCAAATGTTCAATTTATTTTTCACCAATTTGATTTTTTGATTGCATTTTGTGTTATATGACCCCACTTTTTTGAGATGCCCACAATTCATTTTGTTTTGAATAATTTTTGGAAATGAATTAATAAGATATATTTGGTTGATAGAAAACATATTTGAAAACTCATATTATTATTAAATTCATTACATATTTGAAAAATAATTTTAAAACTTTATATTATATTTATATAAAAAATTAATCTAACATAGATATATAATTTTAATAACATTATATGTTAACAAAATTATTTTTTGTCTAATTTTATTTTACTAAATTACTTAAAATAAATAATTTATTTTAAATCAAGTTTCACTTCCACATTTAATTCTTTGAGTACTTGACATCAAATTAGAGGTTAGGGCATATGAAAAAGGGTATTTAAAAAGCTTTGTTACTCTATTCTTTTACTTTACTTAATCTAAAGTCAATTCACTACAATTATCCTTATAATAAACTCAACTTTTGATTAGCCTTAATAGCCTTATTTTCCATATTTCCCATTAGAAATATAAGAATCCCATCAATAGATTCCTTTGAATTTATTTATTTAAATATGATACTAATAATGATAATATTTGACTACAAATTTATATTTGAGCCCTTTCCAATAATGAAATTCTGAGGCTTAATACAATCTTATTAAATATAATTCATGAAAACATTACAATCTTTCAAAAAAAATTGAATTGAAATATAGTCTCTAAAACTCATAAATGGAACCTGTCTGATATCTATGTCCCCAACACTCGCAATGAGAGTATTTTAGTGTGGGAGGAAGTAATGAAAGTAGTGAACACACTCAGGAATGAGAGCATGTTGTGAATGGAAGACTTTAGCACCCCTTTATACCCCTCAGAGAAAATGGGAGCCTTGGAGGACTTCTCTCGAAGTATGTATGACATGGAGAACTTCTTGGGATGGAATGACCTTCTTGATACTGATGTCTAGGGAACCCATTTTACCTGGTCAAATAATAGGTTGGGAAACAACCCGATTTATATTAGACTTATTGTGTTCTTATCTCTTTTGATTATGACATTCCCCAAAATACCTCCCTAATCATGTACCTGAGGACAATATCTAATGATTCTATGATTCTCTTCTCTTGGAAGTAGAACCAAATTTATAGAAGAAGACTTTTTAGGTATGGACTAGTCTGGTACTCTGACCTAGATTTTAGAGATTATATCTCTTGGGCAGTGGTGTAAGATTCCTATTAAGGGCTCAGTTATGTTCCACATTGCTAGGAAATTAGAAAGCATTTGAAAGGATGTCAAAAGGTGTAGTAAAGCTTCATGTGGTAATATTTTTAAGGATAAGATAGTGACTGACAAGAACTTGGGAACCCTCTAAAAAAATATGGCAAGTAGTTTCTCATCTTAGAAAGACCAACAGGAGGAAAATTTATATCATGCACAGTGGAATAAGTTGTTGGATAGAGAGGAGATCTTTTGGAAATAATGATAAAGGGTTCAATGGCTAGTGGAGGTTGAGATGGAGGAGTGGGTTTCCAAATAATTTCAAGATATCTATAACCCTCCCCCAACCTAGATTGATACTAACACTTAGGTTAATATTTTAAGGATTGTGAACATGGTCATTGATGATCATATTAATAATGGCCTAGTTGGGAAGGTCATGGAAGAGGAAGTGAAAAAAATTGTTTTTATCATGAGCCCATATAAAGTCTAGGTGGTACAGGGGACCAAGGTCCTAAACAAGATGGCCAAACATCAATTTTGGATGGATTACATGGTTAATAAGTGTCCAAGTTGACACAAGGCAATACGTCAATCTCAAGAACATTAGAATGCATTTTAGAAAAATTTCATGCATGTTGTAATAAGGACTAGGGGTAACTGATAAGTCAATCAACATTGTTCAATGCTATGAGTTGACCCAAAATCTTCAATTTTAAGTTTTTTAGTATTCTTGTTGTTGAAAATACAATAGGGAAGTAAACTCTGAGGGGGGGGGGGTGCGTGTATCAACACTTAAAACTTTCAACCTCTAAAACTATTCACCACACATCCATCTCACAATCTATGCATATAAACTAAAATACCAAATTAAGAATATACATCCATAGCATGAAAATAAAATATTGAACACATGTATAAAACAAGATATTTGGTTACCCAAAAACCCTCTAAGGAGGAGGTAGAATGGGGGGGGGGGGGGGGGGGGGGGGGGGGCAGTGCGGCGATGATACCCACAAATCTTCACTACTATAGTAATAAAGTGTATCTAATGAAGGTTACCATTAATGGGGCAATGTTTGAAATGATAAAGGTGCTCATTGCTAAGTTGGGTGGCTTGTTGCTTGAAAGAATGATTTGGCATAAAAAACCCAGAGTTTTAGATGAGATGAGTCTGCAAAATAGTTTTTCCCAAAGGTGGAACCTTTGTACATGTGCAGTGGCTTCTCTTGTGAGGACCTTCCTAAGTTATGGGATATCGCATGCTATGTCATCATGTGCTAAATTAAACTTGAGGACTAGTTCTAGGTGTTGTCTTACTACCACTTCTCCATCTTAAACAACTTTAGAAACCTAGAATAGTATTTTTAAATTCCAAAAATTGGGGGAAGAAGGGAAACCCTTTTATATCCTTCACTAGGCCTTCATGTTCAAGCTCTACAAATTCAAAATTTCCCTCAACCCTCCTGTTGTGGTTAATCCCCTTGCCATTATTAGTCCCCAAGCCTCCACTAACTCGAACCCTAGGTCAGATTCAAAAGGAGCTACCAAAAACTCCCTGATTACTAGAAAGGATATCATCCTTATTGACTCAGATACTTATATTGGGAGGAGTGATAAAGTTGCTAGGAGATCTAGCAAGAGGCTCATAATGGAGAAATTTGACCCCCCACCACCCCCCTCGCTTAAAACTAGGTGATCTTTGAGTCCACAGAAATTAAAACATGACCTGTTAGGAATAGGAAGATAAAAGTGATCCACCTTAGCTCCAAGAGAAAAGATATCCATGGTCCATCCCATATTTTTGATACCATGGAAGGTAACTTGTCTCCAGACAAGAGCTTGGGTGAGAATATCACCTCCCCAATGAAGGAGACTACTAAGGGTGAGTGGAAGGTGAGGAGTCACCACTATGGAGAGGATAAGAGAAAAACTAGGCTAGATAGGCTGGAGAAGTCCATGCATAATCTGACTGGTAATCAGGAGACCCTGTACAGGAAATTCCAAATGCTTGTTAAGTTTACTATGAAGGTCACTTATTCAGTGACAACCACTTTGTATTTCCTATAGGTGAACAAGGAGGAGAAGGAAACAGGAAAAAGAAGTGACCACCCACTCCCTATATAGCTTTCTTGTGGATGACTAGTTCAAGAACCTTTTGGATAAGCCTACCAAGGAGGAGAAGGAGAAAGTGGTTGCTGAGGACACAAATAAGAAAGAGGGGAGCTAGCCTTTGTGCTCTTTCTTCTTTTAGTTTTTGTTATGATATGGTATATGGTGAACTTTGTGCCTTGTGAAGCTGAAGCAATTTTGATTAAGCTTGACCACTTTTTGGTGCTCTTTCTTCTTTTAGTTTTTTTTATGATATGGTATATGGTGAACTTTTTGCCTTGTGAAGCTAAAGCAATTTTGATTAAGCTTGACCACTTTTTGGTTACATAGCAGCACCTATATTTTATGCTACCACTATATTTTTTTAATTTAGACTTTATATTAATATGGTTGTTTATGCTTATACTATTACTAAGAAAATTTGGGATTATTTATTGGTGAATAGTATATTTTTGATGTGTAGAAAAGGCATAGGTTGAATTGTAGGGGTGTGACTATCAACAGTTCTCCATCTTGCACTACTTCAGGGTAAGCCCCGCTTCTAGTTGCTTGTCAATACATCAAAAACAATAAACTATCACATCTTTTTAATATTTAACTCACTTTACAAAAATACATTATTTGTGTTTATATGTGTTTTAAAGTTTTTAGTATCACAAATATTTACTTCTCTTATATAACTATATTTATAAAAATAAACTTTAAGACACTTTATTATACTTTACAAAATATTTCTTGTAATTAATTAATTTTTAAAAAGTTATATATATGTATATATATATATGGATTTGTGTATATGTATATATGTATGTATATATGTATATATGTATGTATATATGTATATATGTATGTATATATGTATATATGTGTATATATATGTATATATATGTATATATATGTATATATGTATATATATATGTACATGTATATATACATGTATATATAGGTATGTATGTACATACATGTGTGTGTGTGTGTGTGTGTGTGTGTGTGTGTGTGTGTGTAAGTATATGTAAGTATATGCATATGTATAAGTATATACATTTTAGGTTCCTTTCTATGTTGTTTACTACCACTAAACCTAAAATTGTCCATATTGCATAGTGCATTTTCTACCAAGGTTTCCACGTGGTCTCCAAATTTTTAAATTTGTGGATTGCTGATCCTTGAAGATATCTTCAAGTTTTGCCAATCGCAATGCTAAATTCATAATTTAATTTGGCCTTTTTAGCTTCTCTTAAAATATGTGCAAATCTGGCATGCTTTTAGAATGGAGATCCTATTCACAATATGGAAAGTTAGAAATGTTGTCATTTTTATAAAAATTAATAAAAACACTTTAAAAAAAAAATGAATATATAACTTTATATTTTATACTAATACAAAGGAAATATATATTAAAGAAAAAAAAATCAAAATATATATTACATATGATTTTAGATTTACCTTCAACGTCATTGGAAAAATCATACTAATGTAAGAGCATAAACAATTATGTGTCTTCAAATTTTAATTACAAAGAAGAAACTTGTTCAATAGACTAACTTAAAATTAAGAAAGTACAAAATTAAGAAACTCATTCAAGCAATTTCTTTAGTACTGAACAAATATTAATTAACAAAATTTAATTTTAGAAATAAATTACTTTGATGAAAGCATTCATCCTTACTTGGTTTTGTATAATTTAGAGTACAAATCAACTTGATTGAGGAAAAAAGATCAAATCTAACCGAATATCCTCTTGAAGCAAACAGTTAATTTCAGTCTAAAGATTTACAGATAGACTAACGTTAAAATAATTAGAACGCTGACACAGATTCACACAGATAGTAATATCGCAATCAAAAGGCCCAAAGTAAAACCCTTGCTAGCTACTACTAATTGCTTGGATGGAGACAGAGAAAATGAAAGACATGGAATATCTTATTTTTAAGTGCGCACCAGTTCTATATGCTCACATCGTGCAAGGCTACCGCTGGAAATCCAAAACAACTACTCAGTGACCACTATTGCCAAAAATTACCTAATTCGCCACTGTTTACGGTCTAAAAGATGGTACTATTATAACTCATGGGAAATTCATGTAGCGTTGACGATGAATTTCTGAGAGTATTCAAGAAATCCAAGTTTTCTAGTCCACCAAAATGTTCAAAAAAATCATCACACATTCGTTCTCCGGCTTGCTCCACATCCAATGAATCCCTCTCGATTACTGCAGATTGAGGGTTTTCCTTTTCGATTGCCTGATTTGGTAAGGAATGTGTCTCATCAACTATAGTCTTCACGGCAGATTGAGCTCCGACTATAGTCTTATTCTTCTTTGAACCGTCTGTACCGGTCGGTTTCATCGCCGCCGGTTCCTTTCCGGTAAGTTTCTGGACTAGGGCTGCGAAATTGGCATCATCAGTTTTGAAATACTGTGGAGAAGGAATGTGCACGGTTCGAATGAAGGGGTTTCTAGTGCTTGAAATCGATGAAGCGTTGATTTTAGAAATTATGTGAGAATTCTTGGCGGCGCCAAGCATTGTGTTGTGCCTGCCCGATTGCATCCTATTTGTAGATTTCATGGTAGACACAAAGGCTGGAGAAAATAATTGGGCTGGTCAAGGCAAGAATCTGACGAGTGAAGGCTTAGAACAAATCCTGTTTTATAAGAGTGGCTGATATGAAGGATGCAATGACTAGTCGCAATTACTTTGTTTCAATTTCGATGACTTCTGCTTGGTTTATGCCTTGAAGCTTCCACGCACCATACAAATTTGTCATTTATCATTCCTTCCACCCCCTCAATAAATCATATGTTATATTATACCATGTTTCTGGTTTGGAACTGTAGCAATTGTGGCTATTAGGGCCTATATACATTGACTGATGATAGACCCATTCAGTCAAGAATATGCCACTAGAATTATATTCTATTTTAATGTATTTCTTTAACCAGTTTTAATGTTAAAATTGCTTGTTTTCGTTTTATAACGTTCTTGCTCTTGCTTTGTTTTTTTGGCTGTTTGAAGAATAAGCATGTTCTAGAAAAACCAAAAAATGAATTGTATGAAAAGGGATCAACAGTTGTGTAAGATTCCTTCCTTGATCGAAGGTTGGAGATTCCAAAAAAAAATCATTTTTATGTCTGATGAAGATAATCTTCATAAGATTTTTTATTTTTATATTAATTATATATTAGAAAAAGGTTTCATGAACTCATTTTCATTTATAATATATATTTAAAATAATATTATAATACAAATAAAAATTTATAAATATATATTATGATATTATATATTTAATTTAATTATATTAAATATTAGTTATGAATGGATAAATATTATCATTTTCACACAATATTATAGAATTAAATGTATTCAATATTAAATTTATTTTATTATAATAATTTATTTAAAAAAATACAATTTAGTTAAAAGTTTAATTTATTTTACCAACAATTTGATACAAGTTATAAACAGTGTACAAAGTATTTTCTAGAATTAGTAGATTTTGTTTTTGTTTGAGAAAATTCTTTAGAATTATGAAATTTCTTATTCTAGTTTTTTTTTTTCTACAAGTGCATTAATCAAATATTTTGTGGGCTAAATTTTACTTTTTGTTAAAATTATATTTTAAAATTTTAATGTTACTTTGTATGAGAAAAGCATTGAGCAGTGGGAGTAAAGGTAGATGGCATATAAAACATAGCATTTTTGTAGACAGATTATGTGCCTTGATGTGCATTCACATAGCCACATGTTCATGGAAATATATCAAACGAAGAAATGAGAAGTCTTGTTATATTGTTGTTATTAAAATTCATTATATTTGGGAGTCTCCATTATAGTCTCTCTAGCATCTGGGTTGCTAAATTTGATTTTGTTTTAATGAAACTATTAATGTGCAAAAGAAGGTAATGAGTATCATTCCGGAGTATAACATACACCTCTATAAAAATACATGGCTATGGTTGAGCTTCAAGAATTTATTTTCATTTTTGCTCTTGCATAAAGCTAGTATACCTGGCAAAAAACACGCAGAAGTTTTTGTAGTTTTATATTTCATAATTAAAAAGTAAATCAATTATACTAATAAGATATATGCAATTGTAAAATTTTCTTATGATTTTTCAGCGGAGGATAGTGTTTGATTCTTTAGGATAGAGAGGAAAATCTTAAAAATCTTTGTATATCATCCCAGATTTCATGGCTTTTTGTACGCTTTATACTCTAAGGAGCAAATCTGATCTGTGCGCATGTGAGGAGCATTTAGTGGACATTGTATTTTTAGTAGAATTCCTCAGTGATTGGCTGAGGACAAAAGGAACTATGAGAGCATAATCTCGCCTCAAAATTGGCTAATAGAATTAGTTCATTTGCATTGCATGAATGCATTAGTATCCTGGTGTAGGAACTAATAATACATTTTGTAATACATTTTACTAATCTCACTCATCTAAAAGCATACTAGTATATATGTTATTTTGATATATATACATTGTGTATGTACATTTTTCCATGGCGTATGGCTCCAGGTCAAATGATATACTACTGCCATGGAATGGGCGCTTGTACAGATGGGCTAGGGGGTTGTGATTGTGTTGCAACTTACTACCGGCAGACAGACATCCGAAAAAGATTGGTGCCACAATTTGTGATAAGTATTATGGCAGCAGCACTGGTACTGCGCGGCACAATGGAGAGGCATTCAGACCAGGTGACGGCCATCGCGACGCCCATTGACAATTCGGACATGATTGTATCCGGCTCGCGAGAAAAATCCATCCTATTAATTCACTACTACATAATAGGGCGTTTAAAGACATTAATTTTAGATAAAATTATAACTTCGTCTTAATAACATGTTTTATAATTAAAAATATATTTTTAATTTTTAAGCGCCTCAAGTTTAGATATTTGCCAAAAGTAGGTTTTAAAGATAACCCTTTCTTTAATTACCTCCTCTCAAGGATTTAACTTATCGTTTCCTCCATTGCAGACTGCGAAATCACCGAAACGGATCTAACAGCGGCAGCAATAGTCATGCAGAGCATAGCGGGAAGTGATCGTTCGCTGTTTATATATGGTGAAACAGCGTTGGCTCTTGTATATGGACGTGAATCAATAACTCACATTTTTCTCATAAGCCTTCGCACTTCGGGAGCAACCACTTCACATTCCGCTAAGAACAGGGCTCGGGGGAAAAGCTTGGATCAGGGCTCTAGGGTGTTCTGGTAGGTGATTATCAACGTTTACATGCCCATGATTTTTATGGTTCATCAGGTCTATCAAACAGCTCTTATGAAAGTGAAACCCTATTAATTGGGAGCACAATAGCAAGACCCATTTGGAGCATCCCCCAGTTCATTTGTTTGCCTTAAAAGATGTGTGCAGATTGAGTTGACTTTTGGTATTGGTTCAGCATGTAGAACATCAAGCATCATCTGTCATGGCTAGACGATTGCATCGGCCGTGTTGCATGATTATTGCTTTCAACAAGGTTAATCTGAATGTTGCAACATTAATCTTGCCATAAACGCCTTCTTCTACTATTCTACCTGCTAATTCTTCAAGAGAAGTCTAGATGTGGTGCAGTGGAAACAGGAAAGGAATTTCTCATTCTAATTAGGGTATTTCATAGATAGATCCTATTCGTATATTGACAAGTGGGTCTATAACCCTCTCGCTTCTAACTGTTCGATCTCAAATGGACGCTGCTTTCCGTGATTCAATCTTCAGAGCTCTCCTCTCGGACGAGGTTTCAAGGTATTTCTACTTTTTTAATAAAAAAATGCATCTTTGTTGTCGTGTTGGTACAAACTGAAAGTTGCCTGAGAGGAGAGACACCTGTTGGAAGGAATTTTCAGTAGAATTGTAAAATCTGTATAGTATAAGGGATATTTATTCTGGCAAGTATTGTAAATTTTGTTTTGTTGTTTAAGCATATGGTGATTTTGGATTAAAACGCTTTCTGTTATGATAAAACGATTTCTGTTATGATTTTCAGTCTTGATCTTCAAGAGAATGACTGTTTTGATCCATTAGGTGGCTATTATGTTCGGATCCCCTGTTATATACTGGAGATGCATCACATAAGTGGTTTATTACCCAAAATGATTGGAATGGAGGTTTGCTACTTTCTCACATTATTTTCAAATCGAGGAGTTTTTGAAGTGTTATTTATTGAGGTTCATACGTCGCTCCAGAAGTCATGGACAACCTGGGCGAGGTTGTCTATTAGGGATGATCTTAAAGTTGTATGGGATCATAAGATTTCATAAGTTATCATATGTGCTTATTTGACTTCAGATGTTTTGCGTTCTGTTTAGCAAATTTAGATTTTTGTTATTTCAATTGCTGCTCTCCAACAAAACTTCAGCATACCAATAATTTTCAACTTTATACAGACACAAGCTTTAAAAAAAAAAAATCATCCTCTTTCCTCTATCTGGTTCATATTTTTGAAAAGTGAATCTATCCTTACTGTCCTTCATACAACCTAACTAGGTTCTTGACAGTGTAACCAATATTGACAAGAAAAATGGGGGACATAGACTAAGGTTTCACAGGCCCCAAGTAGTTTTTGTATGTTGTAATTATACCCCAGACTCACTTATACAAAGCGAGCAAGGATTTAATCAGGGCAATGCTTTAACTTGTAAACAAAATAATGAAATATAAGGCATTCATTCATATGTTTTCAATCGATCTGTTTGTCTCCCTATTTAAATCACCTATCTTTAACTTATCACATATTTTATCTTTTCTTCACATATCCTCTGTTATCTCTGTTTTACCTTATACATTCCCTTCTCTTACATTTTTGTGCTTGAAAGTTTAAATGCTTCTTTTTTGAAATTTATTGTGCGTCTCTCTGCTTCAATTTATTTCTAGTGATCACCTTTCTGTGTGATTGTGGTATCCATTTTAAAAGTGTTCATTTTCTTTTTAATGTGGCAAAATTCTTTCCATTTGAAAAGTTTATTTCTCAATTTCTGCTCCTTTGTTGTAAATTTTGAATGCATTTCTTCCATAGTTATGAATAATTTTAAATGTCTTTTTTTATTTTTTGTTAAAGCATACATCAGTTTTGATGAATTCAGAAACAATATAGACATCTTTACAAAATAGAAACAACATGTCATCGTGAGAGCACATTCCCTCAATCTTCTAATACTCACATTTAGAATCAAGTTCCACAACCTATTACATCTTGACTCTTGAGATCACATTCTTGTCCCAAGCCTAATTCCTACAACAATCATCTTACCATTCATCGTTCCATGGTCCTGCCCTTACCATTGTCCATCTATTTCCATATCATGTGATTGTTCTGCACACAAACTTTATGATCAGTTTTGATTAAGAAACCACATATGTTCCTTTATCTTTGAGTCCACCTTTTACCGAAGTACGATATCTATTTTCAATGAGGGAAGAAATTAATAGTTTGTTTGGTTATATCTATTACGTTTTGCACAAAAGAAATAGATGAAACATAAGTTGATTTTGTTATATTTATCAGACTATGATATCACTTGGCGTCTTTTTCTTAGATTTTTTAAGAATAGACATGTTAGTTATATCCATCTATCTGATTTTGCCGAAAAGAAAATAGGGGAACTTCATATTTTGGTTGTATGCATCTGATTATGAACATTGATTATGCACTGAGAGAGTTCTCTAACAATGAGACTGATTGAGACTAATTCTTAGAAATTTTATACTGTTGTACAATTTTCATATTACATGAGGATGTACAGTAGATTATGTTGTTGAACTTCATACTGACCTTTATAAGTTTGTCAAGGTGAATGAACTAGATCATCACCGTCACACATTGCAACACAAAACACAAACACGTGTAGACAATGTGAACACGTGAATTAATGTTTCTTTAGTCCATTACTATTCACTCAATTCATTTCATTGCTTGATAAAAAAATGGTTTTACATCCATCTATCTGATTCTAGACAAAAGAAAAGATAGAGTTTCATAGTTTGGTTACATGAAATCTGATATTGCACTAAAGATTTTTATAACAATGAGACTTATTCTAAGAGAGTTTATACTAATGTAAATCATTTAACTTTCACAACCAATGAGGATATATAGTAGATAATCTATTGTTGAGTTTCATAATGAGCCTTATAAGTTGGCCACTATTTCAATTCTTGTTTAGTGCCATCGTGATTGATATTTCTTGACCTTTGTATTTTTGTTTTTAGAATGGAACTGCTCCTGAAGTGGTGGCACTTCTGGATGAGATGATAGAGGGTAACATGCATGGGAGAATGTCTTTGACTCTCTGATAGGAGCAGCTCTCGAGCTAGATCATTTCCTGTTGATTTATAAATATTTTTTTGAGTTCTTATATTGCCAGAGTAGGTGGAAATGAAATTGGAGAAATGGAGGAGAACCCTAGTCTCTTAGATTGCAAGCTTCTTTGTTAAACAAGAAGCCTACTACACAATGTTTGGGATACACTGATTAGAACTCTCCAAGACCTGCAAAGAAGCCATGGTGTTTATAAACAATATGGAAAGTCAAATCAATTCATTAGCCATAACTTTTCCTCCAGGTATGCCTTCCTCTTCTTTATTTTGCTTTAATGAGTGAATGTGTGCAAGTATTTTAATGCTTGAGGTCAGGTAAAGCATTCCCCAATCTTTAAGTTCTAGATGTTAGATTTTCTACCATGAAGAAATCAACAACAAAAAAATTGTGCACCCAAATAACTCATTTAGACTGCACACCTATAGAGCTTATTTTAAAATAGTGCAATAAAACATGTAGAATCTCTTCTCTAATTCTTACAACCCCTACATTTTGATCAATCCCTGACAAAATCATACCAAAATACTATTTTAACACAAGCCTTATTGCACAATCCACTTTCAAATGGATTTATTACTGGGTATGGTCATTAACTGACCATGCAAACGGACGAACTTCTACAAGAAATATTAAAATAAAAAGTAAAGCAATAGGATAGCCACTAGCCTTGCTACTGCTATATAATAAAGCTATCCCAAATCCGTGTTGCTTGTAGAAACTCATGAAACCAGCAGTGTTTACCAATTCATTTTAATATTCATTGAATCTTTCTTTCAAAATATTATTATATTCCTTTAGTCTTCTTCCCTGAACTCTAAACCCCATAAGAATATGTTGGAAATCATTTATCTATTATACCGATTTGAGAATTCTATCCAACTACCAATTTTATTTGAACTTATTGTGGAGCCCAAAGATCTCTTTGGCTATGATATTATAAATTTTGATGTTGCCATGATGTATAACATGATGGCAATTCGTTTTCCTAAAGAACAAGAGAACAAGATGCGTTGGTTAAGAAAGATTTTCTGTGGGTACATATGAATAGAAAGAATGAAATATGCATTAGTAATAAAATTGAAGTAGGATTAATTGAAAGATGGAGGGCTAGTCACTATCTTGAGGCACTGAAAGTAAAAGAAAAAAAAAACTATAATACTAGTTATATATTACCAATATTTACTCACTGTGGAGTGAACCCAAAGTATTTTTTTCCACTTGGCATGAAATCCCTAATGCTAGATGAGTTTGAGCTGAATCGGATCTTTTAATTGAAACAGTGATCAACAATTCAGTCTGCAAAAATGGCTATCTAGTCCTAAACATGTACAAATGCATAAATTACCTGTTTATATCATAATTTATACATTAGCACATCCTTAAGACTTGATAATTACTTACCCATTCTGCAAATTAGGGAAAGAAAGATCCAAATGCTTTGACAGTGCCTTTTATTCTGAATATTTGTAGCATATTGTAAGCAAAAATTGTTTCATTAGGTCTTCCCAAGGATGGAGCTTCATAAGTCTTTTAATAGAAAATCTTTGCATCCCTTCATCAAATAGAGAAACTTGAAAGTATAGCTATTGAAGACTGTTAAATTTGTTAAAATATAGCTATTGAAAATTGTCAGTAGCAGGTGCACAATAATGGTTATTATGTAAATCACAGGTAATTGCAGGGCGAGGGACCATGGAAAAGAACAGACCCTTTCCCTATCTTATTCAAGTGGTTGGGCTCATATTGTGACTACCTCGCATGCATGTAGTGCATTAAAAGCATAAATATCTCTTCTCTCTCCCAATGCTAAGCCATGGGATTTTACTTTATGCTTAATTTTCTTCCACAAGTAACACTCATGCAATTCAATTTATAATAAAGTAGGTGCCCAACTTCTTATTTAAGGTTAGGGTTACCATTTCCCTTGTTTTGTTTGCTTTCTAGGGATTGGTTTGCAATCCCACTTCTAGGTTGAGTATACTCTATCAAGAGAGCAGAGAATCATAGTCCAGCATGTAGCTTTTCATCTACACATAGATTACAATGTGCTTGTAAGTTGTATTGGAACCGAGCTTGTGGGTGTGGGGATTTGTTATTGCTAGATATGAATGATTTTCTTTTTATGGTAATATTGGATAGGTACTTGACTTTTGTTAGCTTATTAGTTTTTTGATTTGATCTTGTAAATATCCTATGTATGAATGTAATGTTGTAAACTATATTTCATCTTATTAGGCTAATTCCATATGAATGATTTCAGATGTCCTTAGAAGTGATTAGTGAAGAGAGTGTTTGGAATTCCAGACTGAGAATGGTGAGAAATATTGATAGAAATATTAGACCGCACTCTATGAAAGCAAAAAAAAGACAAAATCAAGAAAATTTCAAAGATCGCTCTGGTGAGAAATTCACCAACTAGGTTTCCAACAACAATATCCAAATCTCAATAAGATCCAACCATAAACTTTCGAGTTATGACCTCCTCATAAAAACTGTTTATGCTATCATAAAAAAATCAGTAAGTTTCATGGTTCCTATGAAACATGTCCCACATCTCTAAATCAATATATGTCAATACATGTCCATATGATGCCTCATAACTGCCATCATAACCCATGCAATGAGGCTGTAGTTAAAGCTATGGGAATTGATTTCCACACCTGCTAATCACATTTTGTGAGGCGACATGTCTTTTGAGGTATTATTGTAAACTGCCTTGCTATGTCGTATGTGGTTACTTCATCTATTCTTTGAGAATACATATCTTTGATAGATTTACCAAAACAATCTACATGTCACCTATTTTTATGAGAACAATATAGGGAGCATAATGTGTCTTTCCTAATATCCTCTTAACTGTAAAAACAATGAAATTTTATTTTGGTATTTATCTACAGGTTCCAGTGGCTATTTTAAATAGGCTTAACTCCTATCCACATTTGTGGTTAAAATCTTGCAACTAGAAAAAAATTGGCAGACCCAAATTTTAATAGACTTGGACAATCTTGGCAACATTAGACAAAAGTGGTTTTTCATTTATTTATTTATATATAAATTCAATACTTATGACTGTCTCAGTTTGATAGTAAATTGTTATTGTGGGTAAAAGTTGTATTGGTTGCAGATATTTTGAGAGAAGTAGACTGTAGTATTTGAAAAGTCTCCACATTCATCTGACAGATATTTGAATAATAATTAAACACACATTTTAATAGATTTTGTATTTATCCTACACTCTTCGGAGGTTTGGCAATAGTGCATATTTTCATGTATAGCTAGCCTTTATTCAATTGCTGAAAGCTCTTATTATGTATTTATCTTATGTTACAACCCTTTCTAAAATTTGTATTTTATTCCATGTAATTTCCATGTAACATAAAAAATTCTTAATTGAACCATTTCTAGTGCCAGTTGCAACCTACATGATGGTTGTGATTTGTCATACTAACAAACCAAGATGTGACTTGTTTCTCAACATATTGTTGGGTCAGTATTGGAGTTCCCATTTCTTCTTATGGGGATACACATTTCAATATAGTTGGTACAGTTTATGAGGCTACAAATATATTTATAGAAGTTCTTCATTTGGTATTAACTCAAGTTCTACTTCAAAAAAATGCTGGACTCTAAATCTCGTCACCAGTTTATACTAAATAGCTCCTTCCAAGCATTGTCTTTCTGCTGAGAACCCAATTATTTGGAGTTTGAAACTTTGGCATTCCTTTGTTCTGCCATTGTAGTCTTTTTTGAATATATAGTTTTCCTTTCCTTAATGATATACATACATACTTACTGATAATGAATTAATGAGTTGACTGCCTTCATTACTTGAGTAGTTTTTTAAATATATTTTATCTTTGTAGATGGGGAGTTCTAATTTGTCCAAATTTATAAATCCCTCCATGGGTTGTGAAATGCTCAATAAATGTCTCTTTGATAGATTGTCTTCCAATAAAAATCTACTCTATTTTGAAAACTAATTAGTGTAGATGATGAATGAAACTCAAATGGCATTGTCTTGGATGTCCATAGTCTTGTAATATCAAGAAGTAGTGAATGTCTTCACTTTTGGTTACAATTTTAGGTGCACCCCAATGTAAGATTTGTAGAATATTTTAGTGATAGTTAATTAGTAACAAGCGATGGGTTATATGGGGTTTAGGTCTCGAGTAGAGTTGGAAGTGATGATAAGGTAGCTTGAAATTTTTTGGGTGCTATCTAGTAGCATACTTGGTAGAGCCTTGATATGTATTGAGGGCTTGTTGCAACATATTTGGACACCCTATAGAAGATTTAGGCAAATCTAATATATCATATTTATCATCAACATATCTAGATTTTCTATATGAGTAACTCCTCAATGACATCTGATTTCTTGAAGGTTTGGAGTTTTGTAAATGCAGGCTATAAGGGAAAGATGGATTTTGAAAGAATTGAAGGAAAAATTTCATATGTTTGTTAAGGATATATGATAGATCTGTTTTCAAATGAAAAAGTAGAGATTATAAAATGTAAAACAATTAGACACCGAATTCTATTAAACTTCATCTTCCCACACTTAAATAATTCCATTTATTACTAACATTAGAACACATAGCTTTAGAATTTCAGTTTGATCTCTTGGTCAATTATTTTCAGCACCAAAATTAGGCCAATGAACAATTGTCTTATTTTAATTTAGATCTGATTTGAAAAATCATTTATAGGACCCCATGTTGTAGTGGTCATTGCCTATGATAATGAAGTTGTGTTTGGCTAGAAGGGACAGACACTCCACGAATGCCGGTGGTGCATAGAGAGAGCTTTGGACTAGGGTACTGGTGGTGGCCCAGGTCTGATTGCTGATGATGGAGGGGATGCCACCCTTCTAATTCACAAGGGGTCAAGGCTAAGGAAGGGTTTGCTAAAACTGGCAAGATTTCTAATTCTACTTCAACTACCAATCCTGAGTTTAAGATTATTTAGGGATTGATAAGGGATAGTCTAAAGGAAGATCCCCTGAAATATCACAAAATAAAGGATAGGTTGGTTGGTGCATCTAAGGAAACCACTACAGGGCTGCATAGACTGTATCAGATGCAGGCTAGTGGCTCTCTATTGTTCCCTTCTAGCAATGGTAATGACATTGTTATGAAGAGCTAGGTATATATATCTGAATCTGTTAGAAAGGTTAATCTTTCCTTGGATATATTAATTGGGATATTCCAAGGGTCCCTAAATGTAGTTTGTCCTCTTGTACACATGTGGAAGACATGTCATTGTTTTTTCCTTTATTCCACATGTAAGGACAACTCTTGTTTATTTCTTTATTTAGTTTATCCTCCTTAAGAGGATTGTGACACTTTGCACACACCTATTATGAATGTGGCATTCATAGAAATGGGAGTTACAAATGCAACTCCTTTCTCATCTCTATATAAGAGATTCTCCTCCTTCTTTCTTCTACAAACTCTTAGCACTTGATGTTATTGTATTGAGCTACTTTTGCTCCAACTCTCTCTCTCTCTCTCTCTCTTCTCTAGGCATTTTCCTTCATTCATAATACTCACAAGGGGTTTTCTTTGCTTTCCCCTTATAAATCCTTGTCTCCATTGTTGAACCATCTTGGTGTATGCTCTTGGAGTTTTCTTATCTTATGGTAACATTGTTTCACACTTAACTTACTTGGATTGTTTCTCATTCCTTGCTCAACATTATCATTTCTTACATGGTATCAGAGCTTGGCTATCTAATCCTTGTTTTAAGTTTTGTGTTGAAGGTTGCCATACATTGGAGCACACCTTATTTGGAGACGTTATTGAGAGAAGAAGTTTGTGTTGTGATTTTAGCTCTTTTTTAACATATCTTGTGTATGCAGGTTTCATATTTTTTTACTAAACCTCTTTGGAAGGCTTGCCGCCAAAGGGTTTTCTTGTTAAATTTCAATTTTTTTTTTCTTTTTTTGGAAGGCATGCCGCCAAAACAAGAAGTATTACATGAGTAAAGTTTTCAATAAGTCTCTAATTTTCTTACTCCTTTAAAATTTTTTTTTTCCTTCTCTTTAAATAAGAAAACTTCTAATATATTGTTCTATATCTATTTGTTGTATGCTCTTGAAAATTTCAAACATAGAACATAGATATTTTCATAGGATTTTAATCCTTATAAATCTATATACATTGCATTTAATTGTTTTTTTTTTAAATCGTGCATTCACATTTGTTTGGGTGGACGCGCCACCCGCGCACCACCCACGCACCGCCGCTAGCCGTCAGCGCCGCGCACCATTAGCATTGCCACGCGCTATCAGCGCTGCCGCGCGCAACCTGCGCCCAACACTGCATCCTCTGCCGTGCACATAAACCTCTGTCGTTTTTTGTTTTTCATTTTTCCTCCATCGCTGATCCAACGCTTCCGTCGCCCCCTTCTCACCCGCGGTAAACCCTAAGGCGTGGCCTGTGTTCAGGGCACGTGTCAACCGCCGCCTGCGCAGCCACGCCAGCAGCTTCATCCATATCTTCTTTGAAACATTTTTTAAAAAACTTAAATCTCCGCCCTTTTCCACCGACCAGGGCCGACCAACCACCTCCGTCGCTTTGACCACGCGGCAGCCGCCGCCTGTGCTCCGCTCCCCTCTCATCCTCCACATGCGCACTGCGCATTTTTTTAAAAAAAACTCTGCCTTCTTTGCCCGCCCTTTCACTGACTTTTTAAAAATCTTGTTTCATTTCTTAAAAAAAACAAAAAACCATACAACGTTTATTATATCACATAATTTTTTATTCATTTTGTTATTAAAAAAAATTAAAAAAATAAAATTTTTTCATTTTATAATTAGTTTTTTTTTTTTAAAATTTTCTTTCAAATAAATAATTGCAAAAAATATATTCTTAATTTTATATATAAAAAAAACAAGATTTTTTTTTCTCTCCATTAATTTGATTTTCAAATTAAGGAATTTAAAAAAAAAAAAAAAAGAATTTTTTTTTTCTAATCATGTCAACCTTAATTCCAGAAATAAAACTTAATTATTCTAATTATCATTCTTGGAGAACTCATATCTCATTTATTTTTCATTTTAAACACCTCTTTGAAATAGACACTGATCCTTCTCTTGAACCCAGTTCAGCGGCTACCCAAGACGAGAAAGATACTTGGAAATCTAAAAATGAAGAAGCTTTAGGGTTAATTGGTATTTCCATTATTCCAGATTTATATGTGTTAATTGCTCACTATTCTAAGGCTCATGATGCATGGTCCATCTTGAAAACCAAGTATGACAATGGAGATGAATAACACAAAATATAGTTGCAGGATCAACTTGAAGATCTCAGGTATGCAGATTTTAAAAGTATGGATGAATTTTTGTTAAAATTTGATTCTCTTAAAAGCCAAATTATTGCATTAGGTGTTCAATTAGAGGACATTCATTTAATTCATCTTATTCTTAAAAAGTGTCTTCCTAGACAGTTTCAACAGTTTATAACTAATATTCATGCACAGCTTGCTATTCCTACTTTAACTTCTCAGTTAACTTATGTTATTTTTCAAACTTTATTAAGACAGGAAGAAGCTAAGCTAATTCAGTTTGGTACCCTTAAATCAACTGAACATGCATTTGTGTCTAGAAATTCAAATAATGATTCTCGTTCTAATAATAATAATAATAACCACAAACAATATAATACTATTTCAAATAATTCCAACAATAAATTTCATGCGAAATATAACAATAATACCAATCATCCTAATAACACTCGTAATACTAATAATCAAAGGAATCATTCCAATTCCAAACCTCATTGTTCTTATTGTGGTAAAGATGGTCATATTGTCAATAACTGTTTTAAAAAGCAAAATGATAAAAAACCTATGAATAATAGTAACAATAATCAAAACTCAAATCATAAAAAAGGTAACTCTACTGGTTTTAATTCTCGTCATGCTTTTACTTGTAGCTTTAATCTTTGTAGACCTTTAGAATGGATTGTTGACAGTGGTGCATCACAACATGTAACCTCTCATAAAGAAATTTTTTATTCTTTACAACCTGATATTGCTAACATTCCTATTCAGTTAGCTAATAATCAGACATGTAAATTTGAAGGATTAGGTGATGTTACTATTCCTAATGGTAAATTGCATAATGTATTATATGTACCTGACTTGAAAACTAATCTGCTTTCTGTTTCACAATTATGTCAGGACTATAAAGTTGAATTCTACAAAGATACATGTTATGTCATAGATCCTCAAACTCTAAAAGTGATTGCTCATGCTAAAATGGATAATGATAATTTGTTTAAATTCCATGAATTTGCTAGTTCACGATATTCTTTACATACTTCTATTGATTTCAATATATGGCATGCAAGACTTGGCTATTTAAATTCCGATTATATTACTTTCATGCAAAAGCATAATATGGTTGATGGCTTGCCTCACATTATTCCTTCCAAGATTGCCTGTACAGGTTGTATGAGTGGTAAGATGCATAGGGAGCCCTTTCCAAGTGGAAAATCATGGCGAGCAACTCATAAGTTGCATCTTGTCCATAGTGACCTTTTAGACCCCATGGAGAATACCTCCATCCAAGGTTCTCGGTATGCACTTACCTTTGTTGATGATTTTTCTAGACGAACTTGGATCTATTTTTTGCATAGCAAGGATCAAGTTCTTGATATATTTATTGAATTTTAATTATATGTTGAAAGGCAATCTGGTTTTAAACTTAAAATTCTTAGAACTGATAATGGGAAGGAATATGTGAATAATGCTTTTCATTCTTATTTGAAATCATGTGGAATTAAACACGAGCTTACTATTCCTTATACACCACAAAAAAATGGTGTGGCAGAAAGAAAGCATCGGACCATTGTTGAAATGGCTAGAAGCATGTTGCATGCTAAGAATCTACATTATAAATTTTGGGTTGAAGCCATGTATTGTGCAACTTATATCCTTAATCGGACTCCTACCAAAGCTCTCAAGCTTATCACTCCAGAAGAGGCTTGGTCTGGTAGGAAACCTAATTTACATCATTTACGGATTTTTGGTTCTATTGCTTATGTTCATACTCCTAAACAGAAAAGGCATAAATTAGATGCTAAGTCATCTCCTTATGTGTTTGTTGGTTATGATGAAAACACTAAAGGTTATCGTGTTTATGATTCCACTACTAACAAAGTTCAAGTTGCTAGAGATGTTTGTATTGCAGAAAATGGAGTCCATGATTTCTCTACTACACATGATGTAGAATTCAGTGGCACTAAAATTGTGCTGGTGGAGGACCAACCTCCTTCTCTCAACCTTACTCCTCCTCTTAATCCTTCAAATCAAGTACCACCTATTATTTATGCACCTACACCTCATGATATTCAAGTAGATACTAATGATACTTTTATTACTAATGATTCTTCCTCTAGTGATAATTCCATTACAACTAAACGTAAACCTAAATGGGCTCAAAACTTAATCAATGAAGGTGATGATTACATTTCTAGATCTGGTGGAATTAAACATAGAAGGATTAATTATTGTAATTATGCTTTGATGACTACTATTATGAATTCTAATGATCCTAAGTCTTTTGATCAAGCTAACTCTCAACCTCATTGGCAAAAAGCCATGCAAGAGGAATACGATTCTTTAATTGCTAATCAAACTTGGGACTTAGACTAGTTGCTAGAGGTTTTTCCCAAATTGAAGGATTAGACTATAATGAAACTTTTGCTCCTGTTGCTAAAATGCCTACTATCAAATTAGTTCTTGCTTTAGCATCTAAAATGAATTGGCCCATTCATCAAATGGATGTTAAAAGTGCCTTCTTAAATGGTGACTTACACGAAGAAATCTATATGGCTCAACCTCCTGGATTTGTTAAGAAAGGTAGTGAAAATCTGGTTTGCAAATTGAACAAATCTATTTATGGTCTTAAACAATCACCTAGAGAATGGTATTCTAAAATTAATTCTTTCTTTATTTCTCAAGGTTTTGGTAGAAGTCAGAATGATCCAAATTTGTCTATTAAACATACTAACGATGACATTATTATTGTTATTGTTTATGTAGATGATCTAATACTCACTTCTAATTCAGACACTTTGATTTCTGATATCAAATTTCAACTTAAACAGAAATTCCAGATGACTGATTTAGGTATCTTACATTACTTCTTAGGTATGCAAATTTTCCAAACTCCTAAAGGTATCTTTCTTTCTCAAAGCAAGTATGCTTATGATCTTTTAGAAAAATTTAAGATGAATGACTCTAACCATGTTTCAATTCCATGTGAATTAGGTACTAAATTAATGACTGATATGAATACTCCTTTTGTTGATGAAACTTTGTATAGGCAATTGGTAGGAAGTTTAAATTATTTAACTCTTACTAGACCTGACATTGCTTATAGTGTTGGTTTAGTTTCTCGATTTATGTCCAAACCTCAACAAACTCATTTTAAAGTTGCTAAATGCATCTTAAGGTACATTAAATGAACTATTAATATGGGATTATTTTATGATGCAAATTCTGAATTTATTTTACATGGCTATTCTGATTTTGATCTAGGTGGAGATCCCAATGATGGGAAATCCACTTGTGGTTATTTTTTCTTTGTTGGTTCAGGTCCAATTTCTTGGAAAAGCAAAGAAGAACACTCTATTTCCCTATGCTCAACTGAAGTTGAATACAAAGGTTGTACCAATGCAACTAAGGAAGCTTTATGGATTAGAAGACTTCTTGATGATTTGGGTCTACCTCAACAATCACCTACACCTATACATTGTGACAATCAAAGTGCTATTGCCTTGGAAAAGAATCCAGTTTATCATGCACGAACCAAACATATTTCACTTCAACATCAGTTCATTCGAGAACAAGTTGAGGACAAGAAAATTATTCTTCTTTATTGTAAAGGAGAAGATCAAGTGGTTGATATTTTAACCAAACAGCTTTCTAAGGAGAGATTTCAGTTCCATTGTAAAAATTTGGGTTTACAACCCGTTGATGTAAGCTTCCCAAGTAAAGATTAAGGGGGGGTGTTAGAAAGGTTAATCTTTCCTTGGATATATTAATTGGGATATTCCAAGGGTCCCTAAATGTAGTTTGTCCTCTTGTACACATGTGGAGGACATGTCATTGTTTTGTCCTTTATTCCACATGTAAGGACAACTCTTGTTTATTTCTTTATTTAGTTTATCCTCCTTAAGATGATTGTGACACTTTGCACACACCTATTATGAATGTGGCATTCATATAAATGGGAGTTACAAATGCAACTCCTTTCTCATCTCTATATAAGAGATGCTCCTCCATCTTTCTTCTACACACTCTTAGCACTTGATGTTATTGTATTGAGCTACTTTTGCTCCAACACACACTCTCTCTCTCTCTTGTCTAGGCATTTTCCTTCATTCATAATACTCACAAGGGGTTTTCTTTTCTTTCCCCTTATAGATCCTTGTCTCCATTGTTGAACCATCTTGGTGTATGCTCTTGGAGTTTGCTTATCTTATGGTAACATTGTTTCACACTTAACTTACTTGGATTGTTTCTCGTTCCTTGCTCAACATTATCATTTCTTACAGAATCTATGATCTTTTCTATTTAGATTTAGTTTTTGAAGTGTTTTAAGGTTTTGATTGATACAACAAGTTGGTGTTAGCTTTTATTGATTCCGGAAGTGGGTGTTAGCTATGATCCAATTCTAATTTTAGAGAGTTCATTTTGACCTAAATGATATGCAATGCTTTGTTTTATAAATTTTTGAGGTTAGTAGGCATCTAAATATAGATGATATATTGCATGTGAAAAATGTGTGGCTTTATATTTAAACTTGATAACATAGTGTGACTGGGTAATTTATTTCTCTTGCTAAATTATAGATATTTATATTTCATGGGTGCCAACTAGCCAGCTCACTTGATAAGATGACTAAAAGTGCTTCTAGAAACCATGAAGTGCATCTAAAAACAATATTATTCAATTGTTATTACGTATTGTGATTAAGTTGTGATTTATTTTACTTCAAATGTACTACTAATTTGAGGGGACTTATTCATAAGGCATTTTGGTGTGTTTGGGAAGCCATTGCCACTTTCATTTTTTCTTTTTGGTTTGTTGGTATCTAATAGTTGGATTCTGAAGGTCATTACTAGTTTTATTTTATTGTTTTTTCTATACTTAGAAACCTATATAGTTGTAGATTATATTCATGTGGATGTGATATATGAAAGAAGCTTAACAAGTTTGAAGAGATTCCTCCGGGCCTGAAATGTTTAATATTTTAGATCAATGATATTACCGTTTACAAGGCTTGGAAATGCATCAGTGAACTTACCCAGATGTTTGTTGTCTTTGTTCCCACAAATCTTGCTATTGATGACATCAGAATATTGACACCCTTATAAAAATTTTGATCTATGTTGATAGTGTTACACCAAAATTCTAGTGAAGTACTATAGCCTTCAATGGTTCTTGTGGTCTTGTGTATTTCAAAAATCTTCTCCTTGTTTGTGTTGAGCTAAATTATGAGCTTAGAAAGGTCTGATGTAACAACTTGAATATAGCATGTTGTTTTCTTCCACCATGCTTCATGGTGTTTTTTGGTATGATGGCAATCATAATGTAGATTAGTATATAAGATTTGAAATTGAGCATTGAAGTGTTGCTCAATTTGTTGAATGATCTGACTCAAAGAAGAGATTTAGGAGGTAGAGAGGCTCGTTTAGCCTAAATATAAGAGAAACTTCCTCTTGTTTGCTTCATACTTGTCATCTGTCATCAAAATGTTCTATTTCTGAATGTAAAAGTTAGTCCAATTCTGTAGGCTTTAACCACTATTGGTATTGGTTGGGGATTTCATAGGAACCACCCCTTGTAAGGCCAAATAGTGGCTTTGAAGGTGACCTTGAGTGACATATTTTGAAATTCTTAAATTTGGGGAATAAACCCTCATGATAGCTAGGGCCAAATGGAATCCAAACACTCATCATCATTTTCTTTGGAAAGTTCAACAATTGCATTCTCAATTTACTCATGAAAGTGTAGATGGCATCAACAATATTGCAAAGAACTAAAACCATCTTTGATTCATTCTGGATGAGGCAAATCAAATTTGGAGGACCCAATTTTCTTTTTGTATGCCCCTAGATATATTTGTCTTTCTTTGGGGATCAATGAATGACCCTTTTTTTGGAAAATTCCTCAGAATTAGAAAAGGACGATTGACTAGAAAAGAAAAATTTTCCAGGAACAAAGTTAGTGAAAGAAAAGATTAAAAAAAGAGATGGTGTACTTGGTTTGAAAGTAATCTGAGCTTGATAACAAAGTCAATTGCTTGAGAGATCTAAAATTGATTCCTGATGAACTTATGAAAATAAACCATCCATTAGGTATTTGCTTTGATGAACTTTATTATGTGTTTGCTTTGCAGTCCACATTAACTGAATCTATATTCAAGGAGCATGCAAAAAAAATTAGTATAGCTTGGAAAACAAGGTATTCTTTGAACAACATATATCCTTCCATTAAGTTCGTTCCTGCTTCAAAACATAATGCTCTCGAATTGTTTCATGAATTGCATAAACTAAAAATAAATTGGTTTTTCGGAAATAGTATAGCAATATTATTTGTTTTCTACTATAGGAGATAATAACATCATTCATAGTAAACTTGTTTTATAAATCTACAAAAGTCACATCAGCTTCTACTTGGCAAGACCCCTTGTGTATACTACTCTTTCACTTCCACTTAACTTGGGCTCTTCTAGTGCACGATACATGCAACAAGTACAATGCTCTCCACAGGTACACATTTCTTTGGAGCTTATATATTTTTACATTCCATAAAATACTATACATCCCATAGTAATTGGAGATCAAACTAATTTCTTCTTTCTTTCTTTATAGGTCTTTAAAGGAAACTAAAGTTAGGACAAAATCATAACTTCAACAAGATAGTCAAAACACTCTCACCATACATTGCTTCTCATTGGTCCCAAGTGAAATTTCCACCTCTTTTGTTGCTACAAATTGTCCTTTTCTACTATATTGACCTATACTCTAATATAATGCATTACTAGCTTTCTCTAATCATTTTTGAAACTAGCAATAGTTCAAATAACATGGAAGTCGTGAGTCGATTAAAGTGCTCAAATAGGAATAAGTATGTCACTTATTATTGTCAGTCCTCTTCCCTCATTTTTATCAAATCTGGATCTAACACTCAAGAATAAGCCCATCTTTTCCAAAGTTTCCTTTCACATCTCTTCCATTGCGTGTCAAATGCAACAAAGTACAATGCTCAAAAAGACACACATTTCATTTGACTTCTTATATATTTACATTCAAATAAATTTCATAGCACTTGGAGTTCAAACAAATTTCTTCTTCCTTTCTTACAATCCTCCAAAGGGAACTCAAGTTAGGACAACATCTCCAATTAAAGAAAATAGTTAAACACTCTCACCATATATTACTTTCATGGATTCTAGGTGAGATTTCCAATTCTTTTGTTGCTGCAATAGTCATTCTTTTACTTATGTCCTATGAAGAATTATAGTTTACTTTATATGGATACACACTCTAAATACATGCATTATTGGCTTCCTCTCATTAATTTTCCAATTGGTTGTGGTTTGGACAACATGGAAGTTGTCAGTCGAATAAAGTACTCAAACAACAAGAAGCATGCCACTTATCACATGTATTTTCAGTCTTGTCCCCTCTCATATTCTATTAGTTATGGATGTGGAAAATAAGAAAAAGCCAATCTTTTTTGGAGTTGTTTGTGACAGCCCCTTTGCTCATGATTTTGAGGGCTGCTTCTCTAACTCTCCTTTCATAGTATACCTCATCAAAATTTTTGAATATCTTGTATGTTTCTTAATTTCATGGTAATTGAATATGTTATATCCTTAACATTTTAAATTGTATTCCATGATCTATTCTTAGTCTTCATTGTGTAAAAATTTCTCACACAACTAAATAAAACATTTATTCTCTTCAAATGTAATTTTTTTAAAATTCAAGGAAAATTATAGGTTTTATGGCATACTCTTTGGCTAATTCACATTTTCCCACTTCATCTTCATTCAAAGAATACTACACCAATCACCAGTAGCAAGAAATATGACATCATGCATCTCTTGATAATATATATAATTTTATAGTTCTTTTTGAGTGTGTTTAGTCTCTTTTTATAAAGAACTTAGGTTGAATTTAGATTTCTGATTTCTTTTTTGTTTATGTTGAGTTTTATCGATGTTTAAAATCATGTTTGTTAGTTTGTAATTCAAACAAGCTTAAGTTCCATCTTATTTTTTCAAACATTTGTATGATGAGCTACCAACCTTGAGTTTGAGATTTGAATGTGCCAAAACCTAGCAGTATATATCCATATAAGTCTAAGCTCAGCACCAATGTTCCTACTTATTGACTGAACATGTCTTGTCCCCTTTTTGTAGCTCATATTTGCAAAACCTCAGACTTTTAGTTTTCCTTATTTAAAAAGGTGCTAGCTCAATGGCAGAGCACCTGTATTAAAAGCAGGGGGTGGTGGTTCGAATCCATCGTGCCTTAATATGAATTCATTAATAACATTGTAGTTTATATTTAATAATATTATTTTATACAACCATCCCTCTAATCCTCTTAAGAAAGACAAAAGTGAGATTGCAGATATACTAGTGAGATTAAAGACATTTTTATTTTTATAAAGACAAACTTATAATTGTTTAATACTATTGTTGCTTATTGTCTCATAAAGACAATAATTCAAGACAATAGTTTAAGACACTCGCTTAAAGACAATACTTACGACAATATACAACTTTATTTTCGTGTCGAATTAAGATAATTCACTTTAAAATTGTCACAAATATTGTCTTAAAACCCCCTTCATGTTGTAGTGGCCTTCTCCATTGACAATCGTCAGATTGTGTCCGCTCGTAGGACAGAACCACTAGATGAGCATTGGTTGATTGCGTGAGAATACATGTAGCCATCCTAATGAATAATAATGATTAATAATGAATAATCAGTTGATTGTGTGAGAAGATCTTTTTGGGAGACAAGGATCACAAAATCAGAAATGTCTTTTATGATTGTTAAAAAGATATTCTCGCAATATCAAGTATACTGCCTCAAATTTTTTTCTAGGCATGCGTGAGACAAATTTTCTACTCGTGTGTGAGACAAATTCGGGCTAGAGTGAATTCTGAAAGGAAAGCCTATGGACTTAATGTCATCAAGATTCATTGATTGTAGAAAATAAGATTTAATTAATTAGAAAAATTATAGATTTAATTTTGTAGTACATTTAATTGCAATGATCTTTTTCTTCGTATTATATAGTATTTGTTTATAATATAAAAAATGCTACATAGTGGCTTTTATTTTCCGTAGATTATAATAGTTTTAATTAATAAGAATAATAAAGTAAAAGATTGGGTGGGGGCCCTAGCTCGGTTGGCTAAATCTTCCCTGTTATAGGGGGTTGGTCACGGGTTCTAGTCTCCCCCGTCCCCGGGTACCGGTGGGTGTGTCGCGCCAGCGCTACCGGTCATGTTAAAAAGTTTACCCGACGCACTGCAGTTTATAGGGGGGGCCGTGCTACACCCGATTCCTGTAGTCTAATAAAATAAAAATAAAAATAAAGTAAAAAATTGATAATATTAAATATAATTTTATTACTAATTGATTAATATTTGATATATATTTTAGATAAAACTTTAATATAATAAACCTAACTTTCTTTATAACTACTTAATTGTATTTTAGTATATTGGTATATTAATACATTAATATTATTTTTTACTATAGATAACTAAACATTTATAAAATAAATAGTATTAAAATGTAGAGATTTTGGCCCTAGATAATCATAAAATAATTGTACTAGATTTTAGTCTAATAACAAAGTATTTTAAGAAAGATATAATTATTTATATTATATTTTTACCTTTTCATTTATTATTATACCATTTTTCACAAATACTATATTTTAATATATACATTAGTTAATTGTCATCTTTCACAAATTAATGTATTTAAAATTTAATATAATCAAATACTAGAGTGATTAGTGATAAAGTTAATATTTACAAACCCAAAACTATTTATTTCCATACAATGTTATTTTTTTAAAGTGAATGCTAAAATTTCAGGTAGTGCTTCCAAGAAAATTTGCTCCTATAAGACCTCAAATATAAGAGCCAATCAAGTATAAGTAAAATATTTTGTAAAAAAATAATTGCTAAAAAACTCATATATAAACAATTCAAAAATCAAAACATAAAATTAGAAGGAAAAATAATTAGATCTAATTGGTTGAGATGGAAAAAATTAATCACTAGATATGTTGAATTGATTATGTAGTGCCTACCCTTGTTCATATGTTTCTAGATACATTGTTGCTATCATGGTTGAACTCTTTTAGACTACTTTTATGTTGATGGTTAGTAGCATTGTTTTGAGACTATCAGATATTGTGCTATGGATTCAGATGATATATGATGAGATTACTTAGACTCTACATTTCATATATGCATCATGATTATTACATTATTTCTAGTTATTGATGATGATTAGTTAGATGGTTATTATTACATGTGTTTTCTTATGAATAATTACCCCATACTTGCATATGTATGGTGTGTGTGTTTGTTTCTTTTGCATGGCATTTAAATTGTGGTTAAGGAAGGGAGTCATAGTCACCTGCTAGTCGGGATCTACATGATGCACCACTTTCTACCATTGCCTGTTTAGCTTAGCATATATATATATATATATATATATATATGCATGGATTTTATGCAGGTTACAGGTATCGGGTATCAACTTTCCTGAATTCCCAAGATGAGTGTACCTTATCGCACTATCTCAATGGTAAGAGAGGGGAGATAAATTCTCAAGTCTAAATCCTAAACACTTAAACCTTTTGTCCTAGAGAGGTAGGACAAGTATCTAAGATATTTTACCTTTTGAATGTGTTAGATGACATAATTCGTGATTTTAACCCTTTAGACTAATTTTGTATGGATTGTTCTGTGATAGGTTTTCATATTTTATTTTGGAGGTTTATGGTGAATTTTTTATTAATTAAGTCTTAAATTAAAAGATTTAATTAATAATTTAAATAATATCATGATCTTTTGATATTTTGATTTTAATTAATTAAATGGAAATTAATTGAGAAAAAGAATTAAATAAAAGAAATTAAAATTATTAATAATAATAAAATAATAAATAAATAATAATAATAGAAATAATAAAAGAATTAAAATAAAAGTTGTAAGTCTACCTAGGAGTAAATGCACCTCTTGATTGGACATATGTCAACAAAACAGGAGTTAGCACACAAATTAAGCATATGGTGTCTACAACCTTGTGACTCATCTAGAAGGTTGGAAAAAACTCATGCTTAGTTGTCAACACCTTCTAGTTGTTTCTAGAGACATTCTAGGTGCTTCTTGAGAATTCTCAATATTCAGGGACTCCTAGAAGCTTAGGGAGCGTGTTTGGAGGACCCAGGAACATTGGAGAAGGAAGAAGCTTACTCTGTGGATTCTGAGGAAAAGTAGATTAGCATCAGTGTCCAGGTAGACACTTGTGAATTTTGCATATGAAATCTCGTTTCTTGCACTTCCCATCTTCTTCGTGTCTTCTGAATGCTTTCTGAGGTTTTCATGTGTTGAATATCTTGGTTGTATGCATTTTGCCATGGGTAGTTAAAGAAATTTTCATATGCGTAGATCTGAGGAAACTATGGGGTTAGGGTTTTTCAAATGCGTATGGACAAACCTATTTTAAAGAATTAATGGGTAAAATTAGAGAACAATTACTATTTAAGAGAAATTCTCAATTCATCAAATTGAAAAGCCCTTTTTATTTAAATTTAGGCATATGTCCTCTTTTAATACATATATAGAAAATTTGCATACATATATATATGATTATTAAAAATGCAATCATGCCTGATAACAAATTGCGTGTATATGTACATACATACATACATACATACATACATACATACATACATACATACATACATATACATACATATATATATATATACGTATACACATATATATACATATATACATATATATATATATATATATTTAAAAATGTTGTTTATAAATTAATCGCAATGGAAGAAATCTTACAAATCCGGATCACGCGTGCGATAAACATTTTTGAAAAATGTTTTAAAAAATATATATATATTAAAGGATGGGAGGGGGGTGGGGAGGGGGGGGGGGGGAGTACCCCACCTCGTCGCCTTTTAGGATCACCGAAAGTCCATGGCTACTGTCGTAGGTACTGTGACTACCATCGTAGGCCCTGCAATAGAGGCAAGACCGCACGACAATATGCAATGTGTTGGAAGCGGCTTTAAAGCCTATGCCATGCTTTAAAATGCAGAGACAATACTTTCATTTTATAAATATACATCATTTTATAATATGATGCAATTCGGTTATTATAGCTTTTCATAATATTGTAAGTTTTATTAACACACACACACAGACACACACACACACACACACACACACACACACACACACACACACACATATGTATATGCATATGTATACGTATACGTATACGCATATATATATATATATAGTGTTTGACTTAAACATTGTTTCTTTATAAATGTTAAATGTTGATAATTGTTAAATATGAATTATCAATTTAATAATAATTTTGCTAATTATTGTTAGATCGAAAAGAGACATTAAATTCATTAAAAATAATGAATCTAGTATTATAGATTTATTAATCAATTTGTTTAAAATTTAACTTGTTAGTATTTATTAAAAAGTTATTATTAGATTATTAATTTGAATATTAATGAATTAGAAAGTAGTTGATTTTTAATTTAAGAAATTATTGCTAAATTATTAATCGACTGTTATCCATTGACTTGTTATCATAGTTATGTAATTATTAATTAATTTAATTAATGTTAGAATTAATTAAATTTAATTGATAATTAGGTTATAGAACAAATTTTTAATTGATTTGATTTAATTGAAAGTTGATAAGCCTTATCCTAATAATTTGAACAAGGGGAAACACTTCTTAGAGATAAGGAAGTTTTATCTAATCATTAATAAAATTGATTTAAGTAAAACAAAGTAAATGATTTAATAAGTAAATAATTATCTTTTGACTACTTAAGGAATTGTTCTATATCATAATCAAGGGGATAGAGGGGTTGACTTGTAGACTAAATTAAGAACCTATACACTTGAAGTACACTTGCAAATAGAAACTAAAACCTCCACACTTTATTCAACTATGTAATTTTAGCAAACCAAAACTTGTGCTTGCATTGTGTTCTCTCTATGCTTCTTATTTTGGGTTTTTGGGTTGACTAGTTGTTGACCAGTTAGGACATCTACCAAAGGCTCCGGGGTTATGATTGTGATGTCATGGCGATGTCTTTTCGATTCTGATCTATATAAACTCAACCATGGTTATGTGATGGCATGCTGATTGATATTGTCTTCAGTCTTCTTGTGTAAGCTGTGATATATGTAACCTTTTTATGAGTTATCGATTAGTTGTATTGGATTACTTTCCAATTACTTGAAGGGATTGACTTGTTTATTTGATCTTGATGATGTAATGTTGTGACATGTTTCGAGTCAACCATTTTGGAGTCTTCGATCAGTATTATTTTGAGATGCTTTTTGGTTATTTGTTAACAACCAATGATTATTGTGATTATTAGTGATACCTTTAGTTGCCAATAGAGAAATTTTGTGGTCATGATTATCTATGGATGCTTTTCAGTTGCTCATGGAGATTTGATGCTCTTATTATGGATTATTCTTTGGTATTTTTTGAGTCGCTTTGTATAGGACTGTGGTGATTTTGTGATTAATGATTCCATGAGCTTAGGGTAGTTTATCTACTTGTAGTGTCAGGAAGTGGCTTGCAATGGGGGCCAAAGCCCTAAGAGGCTACCAGGGTAACTCATTATAAGTTGTTTTAATAAGCGAAAACATTCACACCTAATACTGACTTAATGAACCTAATAAGATAATTATTTGTTCTCGCCCATGCCTCGAGTGCTAGTACAGACTAGGATGGAAGTAGAGAGGACCTTGCATTCTATAGTATGCCTCATCTATATGAGAGGATACTAGTGGCTGCATAGGGATCACTACGGGGTCAAGGTCTATTGGGAGACTACCAGGGTAACTCTAGTGTGATGCGTGTGATGACACTTTCCTGCTTGCATAGTAGGTTTCCTACATGTCTTTGTGTGCCTCTGGGATTAGATGTCAGTTTTTGATTGGAACCTTTGAGTTAGTATACTTTTAGGATTCCTAGACTTGGAGAGTTTTTGTGCTATGTGTTTTGATAACCTATTTGGGACTTGAGATTATCTCCTCAGCGTAGTGGGAGTGGACCATCTAGTTACCACGTGGTCGACTGGTAGTGCTTTTTCGCTCTTACCATATGACATCTATCTGAGACACCGTGGCTGATGCATTCTTTGTTGGCATCTATCTTCATTCTGTTCATGGATTATGATGGTGGACACATATCCTTATATTGATGATTAGTATATGATAGATGATGTTGTTTACTTATCCTATGCTTAATTTTTTATGATAAGATTTCCTATGTATATGTTGTAGCATGTTAGATGGCTTTCTGCATATGATGTGGTATGATTTAGGAGTGACATTCCTACTATGTTAATATCGATGATCTCTTTGGTGACTTGGGATGTTATGCATGAAGGGATGGCTAGGGCCCATGATGGTCTAATGATGCTATTTACGACTGGGAGGAACTGTGCACTTAGTTAATTATGTTTGTGATAAATGGTTAACCTTTATGATGGATGTTTATATTTTTTATGATGATGTATCATGTATGATATGTGGTTTCATTTATGTTATTGCATCATGGACTAGAATTAGTAGGATGATGTACTTTATTTACATGGATGTATATTCTTTTAAGCCTTCCATACCCTGTGGTATGTACAGTGGATGATTGAGCATTCAAAGATGTAATTCAAGAATGTGGGACTTTCATTATTATTTCATGTGGATGTAGTAGTAGATGGACTCATTAATAGTTAATTTAGATGTGATTCAATGTTAAGGGATCCTTAAGAATGTAACCAGTTATGTATGTATGTTCATGTTTACTTTCAGTTGGATATTGATATTGCTCTCGCTACTATGTGAATGATGAAAATGATTTACTTTCATATTAGAGAAAAAAAAATGTTACCAAACTTAGTGAAACTTTAGGTTAATTCTTTGGATCCCATTGCGGGGGATTATAGAATACAATAGTATGAGTCTATGGCAAATACAATAAAGACTAGGTTACTGTATGAAAGGACTCGCACAAGGGCGAATTTGGAATTCTTGCATGGAGGCTCACAGTAGTATGAGAATTATATTCATTAAATCAAGTTAGTTTTATAGAAGGACAGTTGTACATTGGGCAATCTACAAAATGGTTGTGTGTAATTGTGTGAAATTAGTGAAACAATAAGCTTTTTAGTTAATTGGAGGATAAGATAAATACATTAGTAGGGATTATGGAAATGGATACAAATATGGATATAATTTGAGTAATTTATGGATGGTTTTTTTTGGATTTTATATTTGTTTTGTTTCATTCATTGAAAATTATTTCTATGACTAAATTGAGTTTATATCTTATTAAATTAATTTTTTTTATCTATAACTAATAGTTTTGTGAATAGTTTTGGTATTTTATTTTAATAAAAATATATATTCATATATATCTTATTAGTAATTGTGTTATAATAATCTTCTTAAATGATTACAATAAGAAATTTCTTTACATTTTACTAGCTTGAGCTCAGGCATAACTTTAACAATATTATTGAAGTCATTTGATACATTGTATGTTGAATTTACTATGAATGTTCTTGTATGTAGTGTAAGAGTTAAATGAAGTCCTATGAGCCTAAGGTTTCCTCTAGAGGATTCATAGAAGTCAACTCATGTAAATCATTTTATTGTTGGCTTTTGTTTGATAGATTTTATATCTATTTTTCTTGGACCAACTATTCAATAAACATTCCTTAAGGGGAAGAGAGGTGTGATCATCATTTAAAAGTAAGGTTTAATGCAACAGGTTTAGGATGGATAGGAGGATATTTTTTAGGTAGCTATCTGATTTGGTGTTCTTATAAATAGAGGTTTCAACCTTAGTAATGACCTTTCCAGTCCAAATGATTTCTCCATTACAAAAGGGAGGGGGAGACATACAAAATAGAGCTATGAATGGATCTAGATGTCATAATTGATACCCATCAAATAAGTCTTTGCAAGTATCTGAAAGTGAATATGACTACCTAAGCTTAATATTGAAGTTAGCCCAACATTCTTGACTAAAAACAAATTGGGAGTGGATGTGGTCATAAGAGTCTATTACTACTACAACTTTAAGCATAGGATATACATAATATTTTATTAGTAAACATATAACTACCTTATTGTAATTTTCTACCATGGGAACATTGGAACAAAGGGTAAAATATACACTTAATTAAAAATTTATACATAATATCATCACTAGTAATGGTCACTAGTAATGGTCAATAGTAATGGTGGATAGTAATGGTCGAGAAATATTTGAGGAGGACTAGGTTCCTAAATAATTTCATGAGATCTACATCTCCCCACCAAACCTAATATGATAATAACATATAGGATAATATTTTAAGGGTCATCAACCGAGTTTTCTATGAGAAAATGAACAAATCCTTGATTGTCTGGTTATAGAGGAGGAACTGAGAAATGGTGTGCCTTGGGGCTAGATGGGTTTCCCTCAACATTTTTCCAAGAGTTTTTGGATAATCTCAAGTATGATATTTCTCATGCTTCTTGGAACTTTACGAGAATGAGAAAGTTGCTAAAGGAACTTAAACAGAACTTCATTATGTTAATACTAAATATGGATGGATCGAGATGTCTTGAGGAGTTCATACACATAAGCCTCTACAACAAAATTTATAGGATCCTCTCTAAAGTCATGGTGAACTATATTAAACCCCTAGTTGATAATTTTATAGTTCCCTACTAGAATGGCTTTTTCTCTTGAAGACAAATACTAGATTCGATCATTACCACACACAAGGTAATTCATTCCATGGAGAAGTGTGGGAACCTAGGTATAACTATAAAACTTCACATTTCTAAGGCCTATGATAAGGTGACGAGGGAATTTTCATTTGATATTTTGACCCAGTTAGGATTAAAAGAAAAAAAAATAGAAAGGGTCACAATTAACACCATCCATATCTTGGTCCTTATGAATTGGGCCCTAGGAAGATTTTTTACCTCCTCTCAAGGTCTTCGACAAAGGAGATCCCCGTTCTCCTTACTTATTCATCATTATGGTGGAGGTGTTGGGTAGAAATCTAAAGGCCATTGCAAATATTGGAAAGATAAAAGGTATAAGATCTGCATCCTCAAGCCTCATGCAAGTGTTCCAAAAAATTTTAAGTGAAACCTTCCTATTTGGCCTATCTTCTATTCATAAATTAAGATCTTGGAAGATCCTCCTGAACCATTATGAGAAAGTTTTAGGTTAATGTATAAACTATTAGGAAAGAAAGGTTTTTTTTCTTTATCGGGCAATGAATTAAGGAGAAAGGTGATGATAATTATGGAATGTGATGAGGCAAGCTTACCTGATAGTATTGGAATGGTCTGGTGAAATGCATATAGAGGAATCTTGTAGTTTGAAAAGGAAGGTTCCTAAGTGGTGTTGGGAACCTTCAACTTCTTTCGACCTCCTTATAAGGAATTCCCATTTACTTCCTCTTCCTCTTTAAACTCTCATGTAGATATAAAGATATTATTGAAAAATTTAAAAGGAATTTTCCATGGTTTACTTTAGGCTACTGCTCTATCCTATTAGGGTTATTTCACTAACCCTAGCCTAGAAGGATCACCTTTCCAATCCTTCCCTCCTTCAACTTGTCTACACTATTGATAAAATCAACTCAACCTAATCAATGCTCTTTAATGCCTTACTGAGTCATCCACACAAACTTATCTACTCATGATCAAACATCCTTAAAAATGGAGAGAGAGAGGTTTTCTTCTATGCTATTGGGACCATTACAATGCTCATAAACCAAAAATCCTTGGAAATCCCTATCAATTTCAAGAAACTACTCCAAACTAGGCCTAATAGGGCTACAAGGAATTAGGCCTCCAAACTCACTTTTTGGCATACAACTTGGAAAAAGCCTTAGTAAGGTGGTACAAAAACTTCATATCCTAATACCCTTTAGAAATATGTTCCAAAATCTTCTAGTCTCACTTCCACCATGTCCCTATAGTGGGTTGCTATTTTTGAGCCTGTAATTAAGGGTTTCATAAAAGTGCTGACAACATTCACAAGGGTTTTCTCAAATCCCTATCAAAACATGTCACCAAGACCTCTCCTAAGGCATATCCCTTCCTCAAACCAATATCCTCCTCTCCAACCACTTCTATTGAAGCAACCAATGCATTCAATCCCATCAAATTTTATTTCTCTCATTGTGATCTCTAACCAATTTCACTTGGGTTGCCTAGGGCATCATTTTAAAAAGGCCATCACTGTAAAAAGGCCAAAATTACTTTCCAGGGACTAATATCTTTCATAATTATGGTACAAGGATTAATATATCACACATTATAAGAGACCATCCAAATTTCATGTTGGAAAGCTGAGTTATGAATACAACTTCCAAAACTACCTAATTGAGACTAGCAATAGTGCAAAACCAAAATATTTATGAGAATGAAATAAAATGGAATTAAAAACCTATCTAAACACCCATATAGTTAAGTAATTATATTTTCCAACTTATAAAAAAGTCACACTAAAAATTCTAATCCATTAAGTATTACAATGAAGCAAAAAGGCTCTAAGTGTGGTCAAATAACCCAACAAAATGCTTATTCATTAAGAATTTTTTTTATCTAAATGGTACCCAACCCTTGTCATAGTTCAAGGGAGGCCTTATATAGGTACAAAACACATGTCCCAACCACTTTGAGGTATTTATTCTCCCTTATTGCTCAAAAATGTACTTTTTAAAATAAAAGTTGTCATGACAACTTTTGCAATTTTGCAAAGTTGTTATGCAACTTGACAACCTTTTTACTTGTTAGACCAAAAACTTTCAACACCTTATGAAACTATATAGAATGTTTTAATATTTTACTCAAGATATGTAACTACCGTTTCACCCTTTCCTTCTCCAATCTAGCCCTCTAAATGCATAAATGTCATTTTTAATAAGGATGACAACAATTGCACAACACCCAGCATATTGGAAAACCAAGTAACTTTGAATGTTTATAAGGACCTAATTAGACCTCCTAAGTTCTAAATCACTTTCTAGGACTCACTATCTCTTTATTACCTTAGTCAGTTGTCTAAGGCCACTAGAAGCCAGAACTTGACAAGGAATCCTAGGTTACCAAGTAGCCATACTTAGGTGCTCCTGCACCATCAATAGTGGCTAAAAGATAAAGTCAAAGATTTAGCCTAGCTTCTTCCTCATTTTTATTGTCTCTATTTTTTTTTTTTGTTTCTCTAGTTAGGCTATTTCTTTTTTTTTATGTTTCCAGTTTAGGTGTTGGTTTTGGCCAAGTTTAGTTGGTAATGGATGTTAGTGAGCCTTCTACTCAAAACACTTTTTCATTTTAGGATTTTCAATTGAATATCTTTCTATTAAATATTTTTCATTTTGAGTCCCGTTTGAAAAACCTATTTTATCCTTAATAGGAAATAATAAGATAAATCAAATCTAATGATACTCAGGGCAAGACTGGGAGTAGACAAAACCAACCTAAAATAACAATTTGGGTTATTAGCAACTTTTCCAAGAGTGTAAATTCTCAGAGACTCCATAAATATTTTTGAAATAAAATGAAGACATCGCAAAATTATGTTCATATCAATAAACTCCAAAATATGTAGCCAAATATAAAAAAGTACTAGAAAAAAGTCAACACTTGGCATATTTATATTCTCACATAAAATAACAAGAATATCCTATAATAATTTCATAAATGAGATCATGTGGTAAATGTGAGAGGATATCAATAAAATGTACTCATTGTTGGATAAAATCTAGGAGGAATGCAAAAATATGAAAACATAAAAAGTACCAAGCTTGAAATATCAAAGAAATTAATGAAATGTAATACTATTGGTCTATATCAATTCAACAAAAAAGTTATCAAATGAAATTCTGCATCTAGAAAATTAACACAATTATTTATCATAGCTATACTAAAACATCAAAATGCACATGGATCTACTATTAAATATTCATACTCACCTATCTAGTGTAGGAATTAAAGATAAATGTGAGGCAATGCAAATTTTTAATGCACAATCCTAATGAAATTTATTTCATTCCAAACAATGAAGTATATAAAAAATGTTGAGGCTTTCTACGTCACACACTTCGTAAAAATATTTTTGTTCCTCAAATTTATTTGATTGATTTAATTAATTGGAAAAAAAATTATGAAGAAAATATTAGTGACATTATTCATAGATTTATACACTTCCATGTTCAAATATCTTATCATGGGCCAAGTAATCATATTCAACACATCTTTATTTCTAACTTCCAAAAAAGATAGTAGATAAAATATTCTCATTACTAAGTATACCTCATTTTGACATCTCTATGTCATGCTTCATGATTATCAATTACATGTTAGCATGTTTAAGAGCTTTAATCTCATGGATTGTATTACTAGTGATAAGAGTGATATCCCTATTAATCAATATAAGTTTTCTAATCCTAGTAGCTTCATTAGAGTCAATGAATCAACCAATATAGTTTGAGATAAAGTTATCGCTACATCCAAAGCTAAGGCTACTCTTTCCTATGCATATCATCTTAATCATGAGTATATGTTAGAATATTTAGAATAAGTGAGAGGAAGGCTTAATTAGTTATCAAAGATCTAGATTTACCAATTCAACAAGCAAGTTCTTAAACTACTTTAGATCTTCACATTCATTAGCTCAGTCTCTACAGTCTACTTTTAGTAATACCAACTAATAGTCCGCTATCCTAGATATAGGAGACTTGAAAAATGTAAACATTAATAGTAAATCATCACATATAACATCTACACAAGTTTGACACTGGTATTTATTTTGGAAACCGAATTTGGGAAAATCCACCAGTAAAATGTCACCAATATTTTCACTCTTTTGAAGTGATCTCTATGATGATGCAACCCTATTAAAGGTTACAAAACACACTATTAAATATGACTTTGTTAAAGGATTTAATCACCTTGTTAGGAGTTTCCTTGTTAGAGGACTTTAGACCATTCTATTAGAATGCCACCTTGATTAATGAATTTGCATATGATTGTTAGCTCAACCTTGATTAAAGGATTTCAAATGGATACAATAGTTAGAAAGTAACAACAAGGTTGATTTGACAAATACAACTCACTATGTAGTTATAGATCTTAGTTTGGCTCAAATGTTGATCTATTGACTAGCCTTCATTGTCATCTTAGTCTCTAATTCACTTGGAAACCCTCCAAGCAATCAATCTTCACCACTTTTTGACTCTTCTCAACTCTTCTACTTAAGTTCTCCAATCAATAACATCAACAATTGCTCCAACCTTATTAAGTTATTCATTCTGGCTCCTCAAATAGGCAATTGTGATCTTTTTCCACTTAAAAAAAACTATCTATCTTAGGTTTAGGTTAGATTCATCAAATCATTCCAATAAATTGTCTCTTGCTTTCTATTCTAGAATTTCTCCAAAAAATTGTCTTGAATTCTTGCTTAGAAATGTACAAACATAATTTCCCTTGATTTAAATGTTCTAGGTCATCCATCTTTATCTTCAACATGCTTTAGATATCCCAAGAAATCAACTCTAATGGTTAGAAATTATAATTTATCATAAACTATTAAAATCTTGTCCCTTGGTCAACATTGTGTTCTAACACCTAGTCATCACTGGATTACTTAGTCACTAGTAATTTTCTTTCTCTACTCCTATATTTTTACTCTATCAAAACTGATCCTTAGTCAGCACTATTTTTTCTTGGCACATATTGTGCCTCGGTTGACACTAGTATCACTTGGTATATATTGCAAGTTCCTTAATCTTTTGCTTTATTTCTTAGTCAAGCATATGTATTTGGTCTATCTTTGATCACTTCGTCAATACTTTAGTACAAATTTCTTCTTCTGTTGTAGTATGATTAACAATCATTTTATCTTGTCAAATTCTAACTAATAAAGTGTCCATTTGTGATTTCTACTTCATAACTCAACCTTTCTCTAGGTGCTTTTGTGTTGACCAACTTCTCAAATCTTCTTCATTGATCAAATAGATATGACACTCAAATCATATATCAAACTATCTCACCAATAAGCTTTGACATCAATAACAACATAACAATTATTCCAATTTTAGTTTCCAACAATATACTCCTTTAAATGAACCTTTATTTGAAATAATGACAACATTAATTGATTCACAACAATATCCTAATAGGAATATCACAACATTAATTCATGTTAAATTTCTCTCAATTCCTCCTATCTATTATATTAACACTACAAAACCAATGCCTAAGTCATTTGATCCAAATTCTTTTTTTCAATACCATTTTCAATCAATACATGATGATGAGGAGGGATTCCTAATTTTCCTTAGTCTATCTATGAAGGCACTCAAGGCTGTTCTATGGCTTGTAGTCACCTCAAAATGGAAAAACTTGCAAGATTACATTTAACACACTAATTATTCTTCTATCAATTAAGCATTCTTAAATCATTAATTAATCATCTTTGTTCCTCCATTATAAAATCTTTGCATCATCTAATCATTCCCTACTTTTAATTATATAACTAAGTTTTTTTAATTGATCATTATTGGTTAATTAATTTATATTTTTCTATGAGTTAATAATTATTGATTATTTAAAATAACTAATTTATTCCTTGTGATATTGCTATCAGGATTCAACTATGTGATTTTTAATTCAAACTCATTGACCCGTGTTTCATGAATAGTGATTCAATATAAATCTATCTCTCATGAGAATAAATGGAACACTTAGCACTCATTGGATCTAGGTGATGCTTAGAGGGGCGAAGCACCGAGACTTTCTAGTGAGAATCACCTAGATCCAATGAATGTTAAGTGTTAAATCTATTCTAATGAGAGATGGATTCATGTTGAATCACTAATCATGAAACATGGATCAATGAGTTTGACTCAAAAATCACACAGTTAAATCCCGATAGCAATATTACAATTTGACTTGCTGTGGAAATTATCTCCTACTTATTAATTTTTTCCTCTTGATTAAGTTATTTTCTAAATTAAATTTAATTTCATCTTCATTTCACATCCATTTCAATTTTGATCAGTGTCCATTTAATTTCAACTAATTTCATCTTTCAAATTAAATTGAATTTTTAATTCAATTAAATCTTCTAAAACATGATAAATAAATTTTATGATGAAATATAGAATTTAAAACTTAGAAAAACTTCATAAACTGAAGATTTAGTTTTTTCTAAAAATCCAAAATCAGAAATGATTTCAATGTTTCCATTTTCAGTTTTTGGAAACTTTATCTCTCCAAAAATTGGAAATATCTCAAATTTTATCCTTTTCATTTTTTAGTTTAAAATTGGAAACTTTCCAATTATTGAAATCACAATTTTCCCAAACTAATCTTAACCATTTATGGATCTCTAGAAAATCTATATAAACAAAAATCCAATCTCTTGACTTCATCACTAACTTTCACATTGAGCCTTTATGAATTTTCCTTTGTCTATCTCTCATTTCAAAATATAGATGAGTGCAAACTTCATACAATCAAAGAGATGCAGTAGAAACTTGGAGTATTTGTTAGTTTACATGCATTCATTTGTGTGTTTTCTTTATGATCATTTGCTTCTTATTTTGTTGTTTTTATGGTTGAATGAGTTAGTTAGTTTAGTATTTTGAATAAATTGGTGGTACTAATTAGTTTGTTTGAGTCTTTCATATTTACCCTACAATATGGTCTTCCTATGGTCTTATCCTCACCATACAACTAAGGAAATACCTCTCCAATTCCCCAATCTACTCCCACCAATTTGTAACTCTTCACTAAATCCAAGGTTAAGTTGTATTCCTTGTCTTGAATCCAACAATAGGATGAACTAAGACATTCACTAGACTTCCATGACAAGTAGGGATTCCGTTCTGATGTATTTAATGATTTCAAAGGTGCTTGATGAGGTTTAAGTCATTAGTTTGTAGACAATCTAAAGAATCCTTGTTTAGGAGGCCTGGTAGAAATTAAGCATCTTAACTATGTTTTTGGTCTCTAACTTTACAATAGTCCAAATGATTTATCAACCATATGTCAAATTCCAATACCCTTTTTAGTGTACTTGAAGATTCACCTATTTTTGGGTCAGCAAGATATCTACATAGTTCCAAACCATAAATCACCATTTTTAAAGAGTTTTGAGGGTTTGTCAAAACAATTAACTAGGGTCAATCAAAACCCCTTCAAGATGATAACTATAAGACTTGTTCCTTTATCTGGTGTGCTTTCACTTTTTGCTCGTTCCAACTATTGGATTGATCATTTCAATCCATCTACCATGCTTTTTAACCTTTGTTTTTTTAATCTTCACCTAGTAAGGTAGCCTTCTACTCACCTGGGGATTTTTTAAAAAAATAGAAAATGAACTCCTAAATAATCCAAAATGCATATATACATAGTATGTATATTTAACTTATTGATTCCAAAGGGCCATAGAGATTTGACTATTGGAACACAAGAAAGAGACATTTTTCTCAATACCAACACTTCTTGTGTGCATGTAATTGCATTTTATTCTCCTTTTTCACATGTGGAAACCTCCTATATGAAACTTGTCAATGTTTTCAAGTGCAACTTTTGAACATTATATTTTCTCCTTTCTTTGAAGAAAGGGTTACCTGTAAATGAATCATGTCATCTTCATCTCCTTGTGTATAGGTTATCTTCTTCTCCCCATTAGATGATGATGATTCTTTGTTAGGGCATATATAAGTTGGGTGACCTAAATTACATCAATTATATCACTTGATGGTAGTAAAATGTGAATATCTCCCAAAACTACCGAATCTTCCTCTTCCTACACTATTAGGGCCTCTTCTTATCCTTTAGTTACATCTACTATTGGTGTCACTATATTTATCATTGGGTTTGGAGTTTCCTTGCTTCTTGGAGTTATTAATTTTTCCTCCATATCCACCTCTATGGGTACCTCAAGAATCTCTACCTCTACTTCTCACATCAAAATCTTTCCTTTTCTTGTTCTTCTCTTCCACCTTAAGGGAACAATGAAAACACTTATGAACAGTAGTGGGGGTCCATAGATTAATTTCTTCTTGAATTTTCCATCTTAGACCTCCTAAGTATCTATCAACCTTCATACTTTCTTCCTCCTAAATCTTTAACATTCAACATAGTTTTTGAAATTCCTTTGTATATGATGCAACATGCATATCATTATGTTTCAATCTTTGTCTCTTTTTCTAGAGTTGTATCTCATAGTCTTCAAGAAGATTGTTTTCACTTATTTTTGCTACCAAATATTTCTAACTGGATATTTGCTTCTTCTTTTTCTTTCTTCCTCTCTTCATGGAGAAACCTTAACCGAGCTAGGGTTGGTTACCTCAATATTGCCTTACAACCTTCACCTTTTGAAACTCTACAAGTCCATCACACTCAAATTGATTCTCCATTGCCTCTGTCCATTCCATTACTAACTCTAAATCCATCTTTCCTATGAACAAGGGTACACCTTTAAGATACTTTCCACTCATTTTCTTAAGGGCTTTGAGGGAAGGTTATTCTTGCATTGGAGGATTTTGTTCAAGTTGTATGTCTTCTTTATCTATGGTTTTTCCCTTATCTTGATTCTCTTCTAGCTTCTCATTAACTTTCTCTATTATCTCTACAACCTTTTCAAAATTTTCTTTCATGGCCTCTAGGGACTCTTCTAGAAGCCTATTTCTCTCCTTTGTTCTATCAATCCCTTGATAGTTCTCTATTTTTCATCATAGTGCTCTCACCTATTGGCTCTCCTTCCAAGTTAGACATATAGTTATCCAAAATCTTTCAGTGGCTGTTATGCCAATTTTATGAGGAGGCATTATTAATTGGTCTTATTCTATCCACCAAGGCACTAAAGGAACTTTTATGGCCCTCTTAGTTTCTTATCTACACCATCCCACTAAAGGAATACAAAATACTTCTCATATTTCCCCACTTCACCAATCCATTCTAACCAATTTGTAACTCTTCACTAAGTCCAAGGTTAAGATTCATTCCTTGTCTTGCAAGTATGGCTTCCATTTTTATGCATTCAATGATCTCCAAGGTTCTTGATGAGGTTTGAGTCATTAGTGTTTATGCAATCTCAAGAATCCTTTTTCATGAGAGCTACTAGAGCTGGTAGCAATTACACCTACTAATTGAGTTTTTGGACTCGAACATCACAATCTATTAAAGGCATTTTTAACCAAATGTTAGATTTCAATTTTTTTTTTTGAGTACTTCAAGATTCACTTGATTTTGGGTCACCAAGGTATCTGTATAGTGCCAAACCATAAACCACCTATTTTAAGGGTTTTGAGGGTTTGTCACATCAATTAACTAGGGTCAATAAAAAACCCTTCAAGATGATAACCCTAAGAATTGACCCTTTTCTTGGTGTGATTTCAATATTTTATCCTTCCAACCAAACTATTGGATTGAAAATATATATCCATCTATCATGCTCTTTAACCCGTGTTTTGTGGATCTTCACCTAGCCAAGTAGCCTTCTACTCACCTAGGAGTTTTCTTTTAAAATAAAAAAATAATTCCTAAACAATCCAAATTTTATATATACATAGCATGGAAATTTCTCTTCTTAATTCCAAAGGGCCATAGATTTTTTACCATTGAAACTTGAGAAAGAGCCATTTATCTCAGTGCTACTCCAATTAGGACAATGAATTGTATAGTTATAAAATGATTTTTTAAAAATTATCTAAAAGGAACTAAAAGAAAAATAATCAATACATAGAAACATATATTCAATCCTCTAACTTTAAATGTAAAACAATAAGCCCAATCAATATATTAACATTTTGATTTTGAGCATGCAAGATGACTGTGATAGTATAATTCACTAGTCTTCTATTGTTTCCAATGTGTTTTCATACAATATCAACACCAAACCTTCTCCTAGGAATGCAATAATTTTTCATACTCATTCTTTGCATTTGGAAACCTCCTATATAGACTCATAACCAAAAACTTGCAAATTTATTAGCTTTGGTAATTGGTTGTCAATGTTGTCAACTATAACTTTTGCAAGAAGCAAAGTTGCTTGAGCAACTCTTCACAAGTTTGCACTTTGATAATGCGTAGACCTCAAGAAATCTCACAAGATTTTGCTAAGGTCCAAAACCAAATTCTAACACTATTTCCCAACTCTAGAATTTTTTATCAAAATTTGGTCAACCTTTGACCCATTCAAGCAATTACAAGCAACTCATGCATTCTAAGGACACTTCTTGATTCCCAACTTTCTCACACTCACCTACCTATTTAAAAAACTCTAATGACACCCTTGGGGCTTCATTTTTTAGCCCTTATTCCTTGGTGGTTGGATAAAACCATATATAACCCAAAAATTCTAGGACCTTTTACTATGATCCTTCAGTGCTCTTGTAGAATTCTCCCCCTACAACAAGAAATTAAGTAGGATCTTTAGGTAAAAAATCTATGCTAATTGCTAGCTTCTTGAAATAAATTTTAGCTACCAAAGTAGCCTAAGTAGTATGAAGAAATTTCCACCTCACAAGATGCTCCATGTAGATTTTTTGCCTTGTCTTCTTCTCCACCAATGAATCAAGTACCCTCTCATCTTTTGGCTTGATTGGAGTAGGCATATAAATGTCCTTTACCTCTTTATCGACTTCTATTTTCTTTATGTCTTTTATCAATTCAAGGCCTTTGTATGGAATTAGATTTTTCACATTAATTATTTGTGAGTGGGATAACTCCTTAGGAAAGTCTATCTTGTATGCATTTTACTTGGTGAAGACGTTACATGTTTCTATCCTTTTCATCTAATGTTTACTTGAAACTCACTTTTGTAATATGGAATTTTTTACGTTACTAACACACAATCTCCCACTTGAAACTAAATATATCTTCAACCCTCATGTAGCTTGCCCTTCAATTTTTGATTTTCCTCTATGAGTATCTTCTTAACCTGATGATGGATCTTCTTCATGGATTGAACAAAGTATTCAACATGCCCAATCATTCCTTCTTGCTCCTTAAACTCTTTAATCTCACCAACACCTCTTTGATGAAGGCCATAGAAAATTTGGAATGGGTTTTTTCTAGTGACTCTATTGCCACTATCATTGTAAGAAAAATCAACCTATGGTATGAGGTGATCCTATTATTGACGATACTCTTTGGTTAAACATCTAAGTAGGAACCCAAGCACTCTATTAATGACCTCTATCCAACCATCATTTTAGGGATGGTATGCTAAACTATGAGCTAGATTAGCGCCCCATAAACTTGACATTTCTATCTGATACAATGCTGATGGGAAGACCATGAATTCTAACCACTATCTGGAGTAAAAGGTGTGCTATGTAGCTATCATATTGATTTTTCTTTAATGGTATGAAGTGACTCATTTTATTAAGTTTATTCATTACTAAAAATACACTATCAACACCAATTTTTGTTCTTCGTAAATCAACTATGAAATAAATGCTTATGCATTCTCAAGGTCTTATAAGTGTTGGTAAGGGACGATATTGTTAATAAAAAATATTCAATTGTATATTATCATTGATTTTACACAAATGTTAAATTCTAAAAGAGCACTACTAGTAGTAACCAAGCTCAGAAGACTCTAGTATCAACTGAGCATAAGTTTAGAAGAAACCAATTTTAAAGATCCAATGTAAAGCAAGTTAGGCTAGGTCAATCAGTGAAGGATTCCAGTATAAACAAAATTAGGTTGGTTACCAAAGGAGTTCAATGTAAATGAAGTGAGTCCGGTTATGAAAGGAACTTAGTGTTAATCAAGTGACCTACTTTTAGTGTTAGTCGAGTGACAATATAATTCTTTTGTTTATTATTTGGTTTATTCAAGCTGACTTAGTGGATATTAATTATTTGTTTAAAAGGGTATTCAAGCCAAATTGACCTTGGGTTTCATAATTATGAATGATAAAGTTATGGATTGAATATGGGAGTTGTGGAAGAAGATAAAGTGTGAATAAAGAAGGATATCTAATTAAGGACAAAACATTGAAGGAGTTGCAAACAATATTCTAACTAGGAAGGATCTAGATGATAGAAAAAAATAGTGATCTAAATCAGCAAATAAATTTCTTCATCAATCAAGTTAATCATTGTTACTCTCTAATAATTTTAGTAGTGAAGAGATCTCTTAATAAAGTTGACTTAATACTCATTTTGTAAATCCTCTAACAAGGTGACATTTCTAGATTCAAGTGTCTTAAGACCTCTAACAAGGCCACTCCTAATATCATGATTCAAATCCATTAGTAGGGCCACAAATAACAATATTCTTTGTAAAATTTAATAGGGTTGTCTACTAATAGTGCTCATTTTAGAAGAGTAAAAAGTTGTAACTAGTTGCATTTGTGGTTTTCACAAATTGGGTTTCCACATTAAATTTTGTTGTGTCATTTGTTCATTATATTTTCTTACTACTTTATCTTTCTACAACTAAGTTAGTAAAGGTTAGTGCATATTAGTATTTTAATATTACTTTCTTAACTGAGCTGCAGTGAATATCTAGTTCTAATCAAGTTGTGAAAGGATCTGGGTTACTAAGAAATTTGTATTGACATCTTAGAGATTTGGAATTATTTTTTGTGGTAATTAATTCACCCCTCCCCTCCTAGATACACCTCCTAGATATTTCAAAAATTTGGTATTAGAGTTGTTGGTTCTTGCAGGAAAGGTTTCAAAGACCTAAGCTAAAGATCAAAAATGTCTTATAGAAGAGAGATCCCTAAGTTGAATAGAGAAAACTTTAAAGAATAGAAGGAACTCATGAAGCTACATTTTGGAACCATTGGAGATATATGCCTACACTTCTTGGAGAACCAATATCTGGCACAACCAAATCCTTTGACTATGGATCAAATGATGAATAAAAAGAATCACAACATCATGATGATTGATATTTCTTCTGCTCTCAACTATTTTGAACATGATGAAGTCAAAGACTACCATGTTGCCTTTGATATGTGGAAAAAATAGGAAAAGATCTATGGAGGAGATGATAATGTGAAAAGATCCAAAGTAGAAAATCTAAGAGGCCATTTTGATCAAAAGAGAATGAGATAAGATGAGAACATTAAAAAATATAGTGAAAGAATCAAAGAAAGCATGGGTGCAATCAAAGCTAGAAGATGAACAATAAATGATGTAACAATAGTCAGCAAGATATTAAGAAATCTTCTTCCTATTTATGCAATTAGAGTTTTAGCTATTCAAGACATGATATCTAATCCCAAAAGTGACATAAATTTGGATGCACTAGTGGAAAAATTAACATATTTTGAGTTGGATTGCTTTGATAACTATCTTCCTAGCTCTCACAAAATAGAATCAGTCTTCAAGGAAAAACTACCTCTTGGTAAAATGGGGGGAAGCTGAAAATACAAATAGATGGATAGTGAAGCAGAAGAAGATTCAGATGATGACATCGAAGCTATTGAAGCCATGCTTGCAAGAAGGTTACCAAAAGAAAAGGGTAAATATCAAGGCATGAATCCATTGATTTGTTTCTGTTATGAAGAAGTTGGTCCCATTGTAGCAACATGTCCAAATAAAGAAAAATATATATCACAAAAAATTCAACAAGTTTAAAGGACAGAAATATTTCTAGAGCTTTAAAGACAACAAAGACAAAGGTAAGAAATCATGTTATATTGCTAAATATTCTGATAGTGATGATGAAGGTGAAATGATATATATTGCTATTAAAGATGAATCAGATGATGAGGATAATGAAAATATGACACTTATATGTCATGTTTGCAAGAATGACACATGGATAATAGACAGTAGCTATTCTCATCACAAGAATGGTGAAAAATCCATGTTTGAACACTTGAAACATTATGATAGTGTAAGTGTTAGATCTTGCAACAATGAGCCATGTTATGTGAAAGGAAAAGGATGAATTAAATTGGCTAATGGGCACAAATATGATAATTCTTACTAGGTTTAAGGACTTAGACAAAATCTTCTAAGCTTGATACAACTAAACAAGACTGGAGATACAGGCCTGCACTTCTTGGAGAGCTAGCATGTGGCACCACCAAATCCTTTGACTATGGATCAGATAGTGAATTAAAAAAATCACAACATGATGATGATTGATATTTCTTCTACTCTTAACTATTTTGAATTTGATGAGGTTAAAGACAACCACATTGTCTTTGATATGTAGAACAATCTAGAGAAGATCTATGAAGGAGATGAAAATGTGAAAAGAGCTAAAGCAAAAAGTCTAACAGGCCAGTTTGATCAAATGAGAATGAGAGATGATGAAAATATTACAAAATATAATGAAAGAATCAAACAAATGTGGGTGTAATCAAAGCAAAAAGAAGAACAATAGATTACGTAATAGTAGTCAATAATTTATTTAGAACTCTTCTTATACTATTTATGCAATTAGAGTTTCATATATTCAAGAGATGAGATGTGATTGCAAAAATGACATAAATTTGGATGCACTCGTGTAAAGATTAACTAGTTTTAAGTTGGATAACTTTGATAACTATCTTCCTTGCTCTCACAACATAGAACCAGAATTCAAATAAAAACTAATTCTTGGTAAAAAGGGAGGAAGCTAGAAAGGAAAATAGATTGATAGTAGAGAAGAAGATGATGATGATGATGATGACCTTGAAGCTATTGAAGCCCTACTTGCAAGAAGGTTACCAAAAGGAAAGGTTAAATATAAAGGTAAAATTCAACTAATTTGTTTCTCTTGTGAAGAAGTTGGTCACATTGCAGCAAACTATCCAAATAAGGAAAACAAAGATGACAAAAAATTCAACAAATTCAAAGGAAAAAAATATTTCAAGAGCTGCAAAGACTACAAAGAGAAAGGTAAGAAATCTTGCTATATTGGTAAAGATTCTAGAATTAATGATCAAGATGAAATGGTATATAGTGTTATTAAAGATGAATCAAATGATGAGCATAAGGAAAATATGACACTTATTTCTCATGTTTGCAAGAATGAAACATAGATAATATCTATAGTGGCTATTCTCATCATATGAATGATGAAAAAACTAAGTTTGAAGACTTGGAATATTATGATGGTGGAAGTTTTAGATTTTGAAATAATGAACCATGTCATGTGAATTGAAATTGATGCATTGCATTGGCCAATGGACATAAATGTGACAATTCTTACTAGGTTGAAGGAATTAGAAACTATTTTATGAGGGTGAAACAACTAAACAACATTGGAGATATAGGCCTACACTTCATTGAGAAACGACTTGTGGCACCACCAAATACTTTGATTGTGGATTAGATGGTGAATAAAAAGAATCACAACATGATGATGATTGATATTTCTTCTTTTCTCAAGTATTTTAAATTTGATGAAGTCAAAGACTTCCATCCTACCATTGATATGTGGAACAAATTGGAAAATATCTATGGAGGAGATGAAAATGTGGAAAGAGCCAAAGGAGAAAGTCTAAGAGGCTGGTTTGATTAGATGAGAATGAGAGAAGATGATAACATTAAAAAATATAGTGAAAGAATCAAAGCAAGCATGGGTGCCATCAACGCTATAGGAGGAACAATAGATGATGTAATAGTAGTCACGAGGCATTAAGATCTCTTCTTCCTATTTATACAATTAGAGTTTCAACTATTCAAGAGAGGAGATGTGATCCCAAAAATGATATAATGTTGGATGCACTAGTGGGAAGATTAACATCTTTTGAGTTGGATAAAATTGGTAACTATCTTCCTAGCTCTCGAAACCTAGAATCAACATTCAAAGAAAAACTAACTCTTGGTAAAAAGGGAAGAAGCTCAAAAAGCAAACAGGTTGACAGTGAAGAAGAGGAAGATTAAAATGATGACCTTGAAGCTATTGAATCCTTTCTTACAACAAGGTTACAAAAAGGAAAAGGTAAATATAAAGGCAAAATCCATTTATTTGTTTCTCTTATGAAGAAGTTGGTCACATTGCAACAAGGTGCCCAAATAAAGAAAAAAAAGATGATAGAAAATTAAATAAGTTCAAAAGAAAGAAATATTTCAAGAGCTATAATGACTACTATTAAATATGAATCAAATGATGAGGATAATGACTACTATTTTGATAGTGATAATAAGGATGAAATGGTATATACTACTATTAAATATGAATCAGATGATGAGGATAATGAAAACTTGGCACTGATTTCTCATGTTTGCAAGAATGACACATGGATAATAGATAGTGGCTATTCTTATCACATGAATGGTGACAAAACTAATTTTGAACACTTGAAATATTAGGATGGTGGAAGTGTTAGATATGGAAACAATGTGGGGAGTGATCCTTAGATGGTGTGCACACTTCATTCTTACACTTTCTAACTCAAAGTATGGGTGAAGAACTAGGACCAATGACACACCCAGCTATTCAAACCACCTGCACAGAGTTCACACAATGGAAACAACAACAAATACAAACAACTTGGGATCCAATGATCAGTTACATGTCCAATTGTAAGTCCTCTTGGGTTACAACCACATATAACAATTTAGTTACAATATACGATGATCAAAGTTTGCATTTTTCTTGCCCTCTAAGATGGTTTCTAAGACTTAAACCAAGACCTCTTAAATACATGCACGGCTACAAGTTGGCATGTTGCCATAAATCCAAACAAACTCTCATATTAAATGCTAATAGAAGCCAGAAGTCAGCTCACAATAGATATCTATCACAAAATTAAATGCAAAGGTTGGCCTCAATAGAAACCTACATATAGACAACTTAACAATCACATGAACTCAACAACCATGGGAACTTGATAAGCAAAGGAACTTGGTAACCTTAAAAACTTGACAACCAAAGTAACTCAACAACCAAAGGAACTTGACAACCTCAGGAACTCAACATGAATCAAGAACCTTGGCATCTATTATATGCTTGAAAACAATTGAAAACTCACCAATGTAAGACATTGCAACTCGACAAAAACTAAGAAAATGAAAACATGCAAGATAGTAGAGTAAACTAGGATGCTCCTACCTCAAACAACTAGGGTTAGAGAAAATGTTTCTCTTGAATCATTGAGATGTCACAACCTAAGCTGAATCCAACTCATATTGATAAATCCACATAGCATCTTCACTAGGTTTACTTTTCTATTTTACCAAATAATCATAGTAGTCTTCTCCTCTTGTTCTCTTACCAACCCTCTACTCCATTCAAATAATCATCTGATACATCCACTTCATCATCTGGTTCATGATATTTCTATAAATCAGCAACATTGAATATAGGAGATATATCCATATAATTAGGTAACTCAACTTCATAAGCATTAACATTGTCAAACTTCTTCATCTTCATTTTACAGTATATTCCAACAAGAAATCTTCCTTTCTTTAAATGAACGATCACTTCATCACCAAATTCAAACAACATGATGTCTTCTATATTTATTAGAATTATCTCCATACTTCTAATTACTTTTTTCCAACCTCAACTTCACTTCCTTATGCATCAACAAATTCTTCCCCTTCAACACTTCTCTTTCCTTAACCAGCAACATCCCTCAAATCTAATACTCCTCTAGGCTATATTCCTGTAACAATCTCAAAAGGTGTTCTCCTTGTACTTCTATTCATAGAATTATTATATGCAAACTCATCTTGTGCCAATACCATCTCCCAATTACTTGGTTTATCTCCAACTAAACATCTTAGAAAATTACCCAAGCTTCTATTCACAACCTCTTTCAATCCATCTATCTATGGATGGAATGTAGAACTAAACTTCAACTTAGTACCCATATTCTTTCACAAAGTTTTCCAAAAATAACCAACCAACTTAATATCTCTGTCAAAAATAATACTTCTTGGTAATCCATGCAATCTCACAATACCTTTAAAGAAAAGTTCAACAACATTCTCAGCATTTGATGTCTTCTTACATGTTATAATATGAGCTAGTTTATAAAATATATCCACAACCAAAAGTATAGAATCATACCCTTTCATTGTTTTAGGAAATCTAAGAAAAAATCCATACTAATATTACTCCAAGCTTACTCAGGAACAACAGAGGTGTATACAAACTAGTATTCTAACTTACTCCTTTTGGATCTTGAAAAAATCAACAAATCCTTACAAATTTCTAAACATCCTTATACATTTGTGGCCAATAATACTTATCCTACAACAAACTCAATGTCTTATCAATTCCAAAATATCCAGCCAATCCACCACTATTTTTTTTTTTAATCAAACTTAGCCTCATAGAATTTCTAGGGATACACAACTAAATTCCCTAAAAAAAATACCTTTTTGAATGAAATATTCATCTCACTTACTTATGTGGTCTATTAGATTTGGTTCGCTATAATCTCTCCATGCCTCAAAAATATTAGGGTTAGTACCGTAAAAATCTTTCATCTCATTAGAACCAAAAACTTCAACCTTCATCTTTGTCAACAAAGAATATCTTCTACTCAATGCATCAACAAATCTGTTAGTAACTCCACTCGTATGCTTAATCACAAATGTGAATCTCTGCAATTACTCAACCCACTTCATATGTCTCTAATTCAATTTATGTTCACTTCCCAAGTATTGTAAAGCTTTATGATCAATACATAGTACAAACTCCTTAGGAATCAAATAATGTCTCAAATTCTTCAATTATTGAATAATAACATAAAACTCTTTATCATATGCATAATACTTCCTTTTAGCATCATTCAACTTCTCACTAAAGAAACCACCAGGTTTACCTTCTTGAATTAATACACCTCCTATTACACTACCACTTAAATTGCATTTGACCTGAAATACATTATTGAAATTAGGAAAATCTAATATAGGTAATTCAACAACCTTTTGTTTCAAAGTTTTGAAATTTTTGTCATCTCAATGTGTCCACTTGAATTCTTTTTTATCTTCTCCCATTGTCTCATCCATAGTATTAAAAGTAGAATTGAAATTCCTTATAAACTTTCTCTAGAAACTAGCAAAACCAAGAAATGATCCTGCCTCACCCACATTATCAAGTGTAGGCCATTCCAAAATTTATTTTACCTTCTTAGGATCCATCTTTAAACCATTAGCAAAAATCATAAATTCTAAATACACAATCTCTTCTTGTATAAAAGAATCCTTTTTCGGATTAATCATCAACTTTTCTTCTTTCAATCTCTACAATACTTGTCTAACATGCTCAAGATGTTCTTCCTTAGTCTTACTGAATATCAAAAGGTCATCCTGATAAATAATAAAAAACTTACCCATGAATCTTTACAAAACTTCATTCATCAACCTCATGAAAGTACTAGGTGCATTAGTAAAATAGAAAGGCATAACCAACAATTCATACAAAAAATCTTTTGTCTTGAAAGTAGCCTTCCATTCATCACCTTCTCTAATTCTAATTTGATGATAGCCACTCTTTAAATCATGGTAAAATACTTTTCTTCACATAATCTAGTGTCATCCATCCTCAGCATAGGAAACCTATATTTCACTTTGATATTATTAATAGCTCTAGAATTAGTACACATTCTCCATTCTTTTTAGGTGCTAATATGATAGGTATAATACATCGATTCAAAATTTCTCTGATCAAACCATTTTGTAATAAATCATGCATTTGTCTATTAAGTTATTCGTTCTTTGTAGGTGTCAATCTATATGGTGCTTTATTTAGAAAAATAGCTCCAAGAAATATATCTATACAATGACTTACACTTCTCATTGGAGGTAAACCATCAGTATATCCTCTACAAAAATGCCCTTATACTCATTCAGTAATTTTTCAATTTCTACTGGTACTGAGTCAATACTACCAGTTTCTACTATCACTCAATCACCACTGAATAGTACTCAGTTGATACAATTTTTTGGCACTCAGTTTCTATTGTCATAACTAAGTCATCTAGGAATGATAGAAAATCAAACTTATTCTTGTTTATTTTCTTTTCAAATTTTTTTTCATTAAACATACAAATTCTCATAGTAGTACATTTAACTTCATCTAGACTTTCAATCGAAGGAAATAATATTTTCTTCTTCCCATTCACCCAAAGAGTATATTGATTCAATCTTCTACAGTGTATAGCATATCTGTCATATTTCCAAGGTTATCCCTAAAAAAATATGACAATAATTCATAGGTATAATATCACATAGAACTTCATCAAAGTAATGTCCAATCTTGAAGTTCACAATGCATTTCTCACTTACCAATATTTTATGCTCATATTTGATCCATGAAACATGATATGGTTTAGGGTGTTTCAGCCTCTGCAACTACAACTTTGTAACTAGCTCTTCTAATGCCAAATTTGAAGAACTTCTACTATCAATGATTACCTTGTAACATTTTCTAGCCATCTTTGATGCAACACAAATCTGAATGTACCCCAAAATGAGGTGATCCATAAACTAGAAAACAAACACACAATGCAAAATAAACTAGACAAATTAGATTTAGATGCAAAAAGACAATATATCATATATTCAAATCAAGAAGTTTACATCCAACATGCACAACTATATGTCCTTCCAGGTTATGACCATTACAAAGAAGAATAGATCTCGAGACTGAAATGTGAACTTCTACCTCCAAGATACTCCATGCTAAGACCCCTCAACCAAAATTACTTCTTCATGCCTCCCAAAATTATCATTAAGACCCTACCCAAGATCCCCTCAAATACTTGAATCGCCACAAGTTAGGCTATTACAAATACCAACTAAATAAACCCTCACATTAAATACATAACCAAGGTACAAGTTGACTCTCAAAAAATATTAAATACCCATCAAAAAATTAATAATGTGCTAGGTCTACCCAAAATGGACCCAAATACATAAAACTTGGCAAAATAAGGAAAAAAAAATGTTGACACTTGGCATCAACAAGTTCACTTGGCACATATAGGATCACTTGGTACCGACAGGATCACTCATCACCAATAGGAACACTCAACACATAAAGGAATACTCATCCAATACTAGATAACTTGGCCAACATTGCAACTTGACAAACACTATGAACTCGACAAACACTACATCCTTAGCTAATAGTGCCATTGACCAACATGACACTTTAAATATCACTCAGTTGATACTGAAAAAATAAATGGGATAACATGCTAACCAATGTGTTAAGACGATGTTAAAAACTTTCAAATTTCCAATGGCTAAAATTTTACTTGCACTCGACAATTGTTGTAACTCGAAAGCAACCAACAGAATCAGCAAGCTAACATGACGGCTAGGATGCTCCTGTATCAGACTACTAAGGTAAGTAGAAAATACCTCTAATTCTCCTGCATTAAAATAGTTAGGTAAATAGAAAAATGTGTCCCACATTTTGCTTTCGACAGAAAATTCTTCACTCAGCTTCATCTTCACAAAAGGTTTCCACTCCATCATGGAGAAAAGATCAAATCTAAAGCAACCATCTATGCTTCATCTATCCAAAAATTAGAATCTCATCCAACCAATTAACATACTCACTCAACTAAAAATACAATGCTCCATCCAAAACTTATCATCAAAATCATCCATAACATCATTCCCATACATGAAAACTAGATCAACAACAATATCCAAATCATAAACTTAATCAGCAACAATATATGAACTTAGATCCATAATAGTAGCAACATACAATTCCATAATAAGAAAAACATATATAGTCATTCCTCTAGCAACATATAGATTGGCAACATCATGAAAATCCACATTAGTAAGAACATCTATATCCTTCAGTATCTCAGTAAGAACATATAAGTTCAGATCCATATCAACAACAATAACATCATGTAAATCCACATCAATAACATCTTTGAAACCCTCAACCATATTAACAAAAAGTAAATCCATCATGTAAATTTTAGATTTTACATGCTACATTCTCACTCCATTTTTTTTATACCTAATTCAACTATCAAAAGTATATTGACTCAACAAGAAATAGGTTACAACATTAGAGGTGCTTGGATAGCCAAGGTCCAAGAATATGATATTGACCTAAAGCCAACCAAGTTGGTAAGGGGGAATGGTTTGTGCAAGATAATTGCAAAATATTAGGACTTGAGCCATGATGATAATTCTACAAGGGCACTAATGGTAAGTCTTCAGGATCCATGGTTCTCGAATATTGCTTACTTTCTACCTTATGGGGATTTCCCTAAAGGCCTCACTTATAAATAGAAGCAAGACCTCAAAATTAAGTTTGCTAAATATGTTATATATGATGACCAATTGTATAAAAATTCTATAGATGAGACCTTTCTGTGATGAGTGGATAAACCTCAACAAGAGAGATTGCTTCGTAGTTTCCATAGTGAAGCTTGTGGTGGTCACTTTTCATCCTTAGTCATAGCATATAAAATCCTAAGGAAATGCTACAGCTGGCCCAAAATGTTCAAAGATGCATATCAATGGGTAGAAAAATGTGACAAATGTAGGATGTTCTCAAGTAAGCCATAATTAGCTACCCTACCTCTAAAGCTAGTTGTAAATGAAGATCCCTTTTAGCAATGGAGAATTGACTTTATTGGACCAATATTCCCACCTTCATCTACTGGTCATCTATACATCATCACTACTATAGATTACTTGGCCAAATGGGTGGATGCCAAGCCAACCAAAAATACTACTTCTGAGGTAGTCTGTGAATTCATTAATCTAAACATCTTGATAAGGTTTGGAGTGATAATGAAGCTTGCCATGGATAGTGCTTCTTATTTTTCTTCTATAAAAATTACAAAGTTTTTCTCTTGCAATAGTATACATCAAATCCATTCATCTAACTACTTCCCTCAAGGATTTAGGTGGTATAGGAGTTATTAGTTTACACTTTGGAGTCTTCTTGATGAGAAGTAAGTTTTTCTTTACTTTCTTATCAAGTACCTAGTCCTAACATTTCATTTTCCACTACTCTAAAGATCTTGAGAAACTATTCCCCTTCAAGCACACCACATCAAGTGTAGATCTAAGGAACAATGCCATGATAATTATTGATAAGCCTCAAATGTGATTCTATCAAAATTAGAAGCTTGTGAGGTTATAGGTGGAATAAAATATGAATGTCATTAAATAAATTGAACATCATGGCCTCCACAAATAAATAAAGGTAAAAGGCCACTTGTTGGATGTCAGATCAAGAAATGTGGTTGTAAAGGGTATTTTTTGTCTTACAATAACAAAGGAGCCACTTTTATGAAGAATGTAAATAGAGTAAACTAAGGATGCTCTAAAATATAAATATTCCTCTAACACTCCCATCAGATTCTTCTAGAAATGTCAATAATTAAAGGTGACCCCAATACAAAGAGAAATCAATATTAAAAGCATTTGGCAGAAAGAAGAAGAATGAAGTGCATGCACTACCAAAGGATTACTGCCCATGTTATATTTCTAGACAATGGGAAAGTGACTAGTGGAAAGGTTAAGTGTATCTCTCCCTCCTGCATATGTAAGAATTATTAAATATTTGTGTGTTCTAGACTTTAATGGAAAGTAAGTCACTTCCAATTAAGATAAAATACTCATGCAAAGTCATATCACTCTAGTGAAGTAATATTGTTTTTGGAAATGTTGTATTTGATGTGAAAATAATGGAATTTTTAAATAGCCATTATTCAATGAATCAAATGAAAATATTTCCATTGTGAATACTGGATGAACTTAATTTCATTTGTGTGGCACCAATGTTCAAATTCATCTACCTATTTCACTAGGACTGTTGGTATTTCCCTTATTCAAGTTTATTATAAAATAGCTATTTATCAAAAATTGCATCTTGTGTAATTATTTGGTGAATGGAAATCAAATCTTCTGGTTATGTGAAACTTATTGGCCTAGAGAGTGAGCTAAAAGAGTTGTTAGAAACATTCTTCAATTTTGTGATTTGGGTGATCTTCATAGAAGGGTTAATTCTCAACCTCTTCACTCAATCACACAGAAACTCAAAGAGAGTAGAATAGTCAAGGTAGCTATATTTCTTATGCCTATACATACACCTAAGTTTGTTTGAGACTGCAAAGGATGATATGACCTAGAACCAAAGTAGTTTTTGTTTCTTGGCTAGTTTATTCTCTTCTCTATCAACAAGACATTAATGCAATCTATTTTTTTCATCCTAGTCAAGGAACATATTATGACATAGATTTTATGTCTTCCACATCCATGTTCAATGAAAATAAGACTCTTCGGTGGGAGGAAATGTAGAAGACCTTGTTCTAGACTGCCTATTCGAAGAAAAACAAGATACCAAAAACTTAGTTCAGCACAAATCTAAAGCAAGAAATTGTAGATATCCTCACACTTCTCCTTAAGCTAAAAGGAAAAAGAAAAGATATTGGATTTTGTTGAGGATCATTTATTTTTGGTGCAAGAATTTGTGTAGAAAATATGCACATAGATTGGGCACAGATCATCTTCCATGAACTTTTGGCATGGTTAAATTCAGCTAGAGGCTTTAGGTAGTTCTACATGTCTTCATATTTGATTTATGCTCTTGCAGTTCACCACAAGTGTCCTGGCCTCCCTTGCATTCATGATTACAATGAAAATACTAAAGTATATTAGTTTTACCCACAATCACAAATATACAGAAGCTACAATGATTATGTAGTAGTTAATGATGCCTTCACAGTGAGGCTATGCCATGAATTGCAAGGATGCCCAAAGATGAGATTCTCACTTGAGGCAATTTTGGAAATAAGTCAATTCGGGTGTTCATTCATCTAGTTCCCTCATTTATCCTTTTTATGGATAGGAGCTTATGATGGATTTCCTAAGAAGCTACTAAGGTATCTAGAGGACAAAGGGTGCTAGTCGAGCTATGTCAATAGATCCTAGAAGTAAACACTCTCTATTCTAATGTAAAGAAGATAGCCAAAAATTTATTTCCTATAGTGTTTGGTCCATATTCATGTGCCTCTGGATCATATTCCCAAAATTTGATGATTTTTTTTGAAGGCAAGAAAAAATTTCTAGATTATGAGGTGCTCAGGTCTCAGTATGATCCAACTGATTTTATAAAGGATCATTTTGAAATTGGGATATGCCTAAAAGAATGTCTGAAACATTGAAGATCATTGATCTAGATTTCTCAATGAGTACTAAAATTGAGAGAAATTTTGGTCATGGGTAACTATTAATGAAATTAAAGTATATAACAATTCTTTTAATGTTTTCATCCTTGCAGATGACAGAGGCTTCATGCATGCCAAGTCATATGAAATAGTCAAGAACGCCCTAGTTTTGTCCATGTCATATGATGGCCCAATTATTGATACCATGGAGGTCCTCATATAAGGGATCATTAAAAGAACCGATAAGTGAGTAGTGTGGACTCAATCAAGGAAGAAAAGAACATGAAGTACTAGTTCCATAGGGGGAATTTCATCTGGGGCCACTTTGTCTTTCGTAGTAACAAACACCACAACCACTACTTTGAGTGCTGCAAGTCCTATTCAATCCATTGGCCAAGGAGGAGATTATCCTCTAGAGAGGAATGTGTAAATTACTCCTACATGCGAAGGTGGCTCTCTTCTAGACACTAGAAATTTTGGAGAAAATCATGATGAAAATTATAAGGGAAAGGAGAAAGATAAACCAGTGGCTAAGCCTTTCCCTCATTCATGTTATCAATTTGAATGGTGACACTAATCCTGTGGATGGTCAGGAGCAAGATGTATGCCAACAAGGAGATACCTTATCCCTTTCGGTAACTAAGGTAGTTGCTTACCCCATTGCTTCCTCGGACAACATAACACCTTTAATAGCAAGGAAGTTGTTTGACCCTATTGCTTTGCAGTTAGCTATCAATGTACTACCTATGGAGTCTTGGCTCAAGATGACTATTGAAAAAAAGAACAGGAGCTATGAGGATGCTACTCCATCAAAGGAATTCATTGCACAATTCACCTCTTCTCAGCCATCCAAAAAGATGAAGAAGCAAAAGACAATTGTGGCATTGGCTACATATTCCTCTACCAATCACATACTGATCAAAATCATTGAGCCCAGTGAGATGGGAGATTTCATGAGCTTTCAAAAGATGATTTCCAAATTAGAACACTGGATCTTTGTATCCCTATTCATGATTCTATGGTAAATATCTATTAATGAGAAAATAGAGGACAATCTAGAAGAGCTTAGAGCTAAGAAAGAAGTGTTGAAGGCTTCAAACAAGGAGCTGGTAGAATGCATCAAGTCTACCCTTGGAAGCACATTCCTAGGTCAATTTGATAGGAAAGTAGAAGAAAACAAGAACTTTCTAACAAAGTTGCAACATGAAAGGTAGTTCAGATAGGTTAGAAGAAAGATTTAAGGTAAGCTATTGGTAGAAAGTTTGGAAAACTTAGTGTTGGATACACACAATCTTAGAGAAGTAACCATGAACCATAAAAAGAATATATAGAAGGTGGCTAATGGATAATAAAGCAATTATCCCTTCTAAAAGTGGTAATTGACATGAAGACTAATGTGGCAATTACTCATAGGATCCTCAAGATGGGAATGGAGCCATTGTTTTATTGGAAACAATCTTTAGAATTTGTTATAGAAAGCTTCGTGAGGTCCACAAATAAGCTAGGAGATGTATGGGACCTGGTGCAAAAATTTATTGACAAACACTTTTGCAACTTGAAAATATTGCACATAGAGTCTTTCATATCCACCAATGGTAAGATTGTGGATATTGATAGAATGAGGTCAAAGTTGACATTTATTGATGAGGGCATTGAACCTTCCAATTTCCAAGTGTTTAAGATCCAAGAGCTCTTAGCAATAGATGTTGTCATCATTAAAGAAATACAGAAGTTAAAATATAGGTTGGCTAAAATGGATGAATTAACAAACATGCATGACTACTGGATAGTTTGGGTAGATAATGTTATCATCCCAAATGCCGAAGAGCTGAACAATATAGTAGATACTATGAAAGGATATAAAGCTAAATTAGTTACCCTAAAGAAGACATAATTGCCTTTGACATATGTCATCCTTCTCTCTCTTTTTTCTTTTTGTAGCGACTCTTGGTGTTCTTTTAATCTCTGTAATAGGAAAATGATTAAAGATGGTTCTATTAATAGTTTTTCTTTTCAGAGATGCTCTACAAGGAAATCATCCAATGTAACTAGCCATTTTGAGAAGGCCTATATATGTAATCTTTCAAAAAGTTAATAAGATCGAAAAAAATTATTTTAGGCAAACCCTTGTAGCTATGACTACTACGTGAGACTCTGAGTTAATAGATTTTATTGTTCATTTAGTTTAAGAGGAATCAATGAATGAATGTGAATTCTAAAATTGAATGAGTGTGAATGAACTTGGTTTTATTCCCTTTATTTAATGAATGGCATATTTTACTCTCTTCAGCATAAACATGTCTTCTATTTTTTTTTTGTTCCATGTCTTTAGTCTTTTTATTGCATTAGGAAGTTGGAAACTAGTCACTGGAGTGGTTGATGAATAAATAATCTATGTATTATCAAAGCATCTACTCATTTTCATAATCTAGGAATTACCTATTTCATGGTCTTTTCTTTTCTTCCTACCATTCTAGTTATTACTACATGTTTCTTAGCATCTTGCATTGTCATTTCAAGTAGAATGCATTAATCAAGTTCTCCTTTTCCTCGCCTAAGTTGTTTAAAGTTTTAAGAAATTTTTTTTTTCCCGCTTCTACTCTTGGGCTAAGAGTACCACACCCACCCCCGTAAACCACAAAAGAAAATTCATTCCATATCTTCCACTAATAAGGGAGCCATACCTTTCAATTTAGAGGTCTTTGAATAGATTACTACTTCAACCTATTCTGTTGTTAACTTTGTGTTTTCCATAAGCCATAGGGAAAATAAAGAGTCAAGGTACAAACTAATTTATTAAGGAAGATAAAACATTAACCAACATTGTGTACTAGGTGTTTCCTATGAGATAAAAAATACTAGTCATTAATATCATGGAAATTAGTTTTGAATTTATTAATGAAAATAAAAAATAAATGATACTTATACATACTATTGAGCTCTCACTGTGAATGGAAACACCAAAGGTTCTGTGATGCCAAATTTTCCTAGACTCATCACTAGCGCCCATGCCCTGGACAATAAAGAATGTAACTAAATTTCATTACCACAAATATTTCACAAGAATGCATTGATATTTAATCACTTTAAAAGCACCTAATTACCTTTCCTTTGTACATGCATTTGGTGTATCCTCCTTAAATACAAACTGATACTTAGAAAGATTACCTATGGGAACTAGAAAAATATTCTTTCATGTTATGCAAGTATGGGGCACACAAACATGTGATGAGCTCGCCGATGATAAACTCATGCTAGCATCCTCAACATAGGGAGGCAATCCTAACCTAGCCTGGGATATCAATAGGCTACTTAATCTATGGATGGCTCTAATAATCTAAGAGCTAGCCTCTACAATGGTATTAGGATTTTGTATGGGAGGAGATGGAAAGACATGAGTAGGGAGGAAAAAGGTGCCAGCTTTCTTCTGCTAGGCAAAGGACTTATTCTAAGAAGCTCCTCCTCCTACACCCATGTTTAGCCTCATGCTCAAATAGTTCACCTTGAGGTGCAACGCAAATTTGGCATACCATTTTTTAATGAAATAGAATGGCACTTCTAAATTTCTATTTGGAGGGATGTCAAAAACCATCCACCAAAAATCCCAAAAGTTTGCACACATAACCTCACTTGAACACCATTTAATTGATAATTTGGGCTTTGTGTGTTCTACTTTTGTACCAATTTTTGGGTCTGCAAAATGGTTAACTATATCATCTCTAGTTATCTTTAGGGCCACAACCTCCTCATAGTCCAACCCATCATCAAACATGGTCTGCATTTCCTCATGTTGGTGAAGAGAAGCATTGTGTTCATTGGTAAGTGTTTCAATATTAGCCACTATGGTTTTTAATGTGGATAACATGGGAGCCAATGTGAGTAAATTGTTATATGTGGTTCACAAAATCGTCAATTCGATGAGATTTTCATTTATCAAATCTTCAATTCAAGGAGGGTTTTTAGGGGGTAGAGGATTATTTAGTGGATGATTTTGAGAGGGTGCTAGATCATTTGATGGAGGATTGCGAGGAACATTATTTCTTGGTGCAGTATCATCATTTGGGTTACCCATACCTATTAATTTACAAAACATAATTTCTACTAAAAAAAACCTCAATTTCAACAATTTATATTTTTAAAAATCTAATTTTTAAAAAATTCTATTTAAAATAACTAATTTATAATAATATTCATTCAAATCATTAAAAAAGTACAAGAAAAAAAATTACCTTTATCTGATTAAAAAATTTGCAATGCAAAATAGCTCTTGGTTTTTTTTTAAAAAAAATCTATCACAAGTTTTGGGCATCTGATTTAATATTAGATATCTAATATCATATTGGGTATCTGATACAAAACTAGATACCTGATTATAGATTAGATATCTAGAAAGGTTAGGCCCAAACATTTCAGCCTTAGTATCAAGATGGGTGGAAAAAAGTTAGAACAGATTTTAAAATGCTTTTAGAAATTTTCAATCTCCACATTTTTCACATCGGCACTTTTTGGCACACCATGATCTTGCACATACCCAAAACCACTGCTACACAAGGTACATTGTTCAATCTACTATATTGATAGAATTTTTGAAAATCACATGAATAAAAAATTAAATTAATGGATCTTCAATCCCTTTAATTGACATCCCACAACCATTCCACTTCTCCTTGGTCTAGTTCTCAAATTCATTCTTTGTTCCACTTCTAATGCTCTTTGGTTAGTCCAAGATAGGGTACCCAATTATCCTACAAATGATAGAATTGTTAATATTTATTGGTCCACCTTCTAACCACACCTCCATATTATGAATGTGGCTGAGTATAATCCTTATCCATTCAACTTGGAAAACTTTTGGAAATTCTAGAGCATGGGTAAGCTCTTTCTCTACAATGATCTTATAGTCGTTCTTGAGGATTCCATCAACATATAGCTTCTCATAAGCTTCCCTAATCTCATAATCTATGATTTCTCCAATTTTGCATGAATATCAATATCTTAAATCTTGAATAGTGAAATGACAGAGCTCCAATATCATCAATAATGTTTTCAATGTTAACTAAATTTCTAAAACTGGGTTGATGACACTAATCATTCATAATTATTAGTGCACTACTATCCTTCACCATTTCACTTCCAAATATCATTTCATACTAGGGTTTTAAGGTTTTCTTTTACATATATCTTCATTGAATATTTTACTGGGCACTAAGAGTGGTACTTTTTTTGTTTCTCAAGTTTTCTAATAATTTCTTGAGATTAGTTTTCTCTAGTCACTAAAGTCACTTTGATTACCTTGAATTCTTCTCATGTGTTATTTGATCACTTCGTGAATGCAAATGAATCAACAAATTTGATAAATACCTTTAGAATTTACATTTTAGGTCTGCAATTAATGCCTTTGTACTTGATTGATGCATGACAACTAGCTCAATCTCTATTTCAACATGGTCAAGGTTATTTACTTAATGATAACTAATTCACTCACTTAGTATGCTATCTTCTTTGATTACTCGATGCAAACTACAAAGCTCTATCAATATACACTGTACCACTAATGCTTAGTACTTTATGATTTTCTATTTCTAACAATTCTTAATGCATATTTACTTATGTAGATATGACTTTTCATCACTTCAATGCTAGGAACTAATGTATGATATAACATTAAGTATACAGTTCCTACATACCTTCTTCCTATAGTGACATGTGGTATGATTACCTAATCCATTAGATTGGGTAGTCATAGTTTCATTTGCTCTATTGCTTCCAACTCTTACTATCTTTATCCATATTTTGTTTCCTTTGGTTTGTCAGTTCCATTACTTGGTGTTGGTGCTGGTGTTCTAGTCTTGTAGTTTCTATGCATGTGTCCAACTTTGAGACAAATAAAACATACTATCTCTCCATTTAACCATTCCTTATAATTTCATCTGAAATGTGTTTTGACACAATTTTTTGGGATGTGTAAATATTCTCCACAACCATGATAATTGTACCATGTATTCTAATCCCAATTGTGAGATTTGCATTTCATTATTGAATGAGTTTGTTATTCAAGTAACTAGTTTGAATTCTTCTTAAGTCTACACTCATGAGCTTTATGTCCATACTTTTTGTTAGTTTGTGGTGACTGATTAGGGAAGTAATGTACATACTTCATAAATTCATAAAATAAAAATGGTATTATTCTCTGATTCGCCACTAAAATTTGGGCTAATATTCACCAATTTATGGTTGATATGTTGTAACCCTAAAGTGGCAAAAATACTTGTATAAAAGAGCTTAGGGTTAGGGATTGTTTCATTGTAAGTGATGCAAAAATTGGTTCTTACAGTGGTATTGAGTTGTAAAGGATTATGGATTGTAATCAGGTTGTAATCACTAGGTCGTAATAATATCAGACTTACTATTTGGTGGACATAGCCCAGGGATTGGGTGAACCACATTAAATTTTGGTGTCTTATGTTCTTTTTTGTGTGATCTATTATTTTCTAATATTGGTTATATTTGCATGTAATTGTTATTTCAATCTATGGACTCTGAAAATAGAACCAAGCTGGAAGCTAACTCAAAGAAATGTGTATTTGTTGGATATGACATTAATGAATTTGGTTATAGGCTTTGGGATTTTGAAAATCATAAATTTGTAAGAAGCAAGGTTGTCATATTGAATGAGAAAATGTTGTACAAAGATCTATTGCAGCAACATGAGAAGAAAGAAAATGATAATGTAGCGTTGGATGATACTCTAAAAGATAATGTTTCAGGCATTCCTCATGATGTGCAACAATAGCAACAACAAATACCACACACACCAATGAATGTTAGACGATTAATAAGGAAAATTAGACCTCCAAAAATATTTTCTCCCTCTCTATATTCTATTTTATTCATAGATGTTGATGAAACTAAATGTTATGATGAAGCTAAGCGAGTGGATACTAAGATTCAGTGGGAGTCTACAATGAAAGATGACATGGACTCTTTGCTAAAGAATAAGACATGGGATTTATGCAAGTTGCCTATAGGTAAAAGAGCTTTATAGAATAAATGGGTTTATAGGTTAAAAGATAAGGGTGGAGATAAAAAAATAATTTAAAGCCAGGTTAGTTGTAAAAGGATTTGCATAGAAAAAGGGCATTGATTTTGATGAGATATTTTCTCCTATTGTTAAAATGACTTCTATCCATACTATTTTAAGTCTTGTGGCTACTGAAGATTTTTATTTAAAGTAGCTTGATGTTAAAACAACCTTCCTTCATGATGATTTGGATGAAGAGATATATATGCCTCAACCATGGGGATTTGAGGTCAAAGGTATGTAGAACTTAGTGTGTAGATTGAAGAAGAGTTTATATGGCTTGAAGCAATCACCTCAACAATGGTATTTGAAATTTGACAATTTTATGCATGAGCATGGATATAGCAGGTGTCATTCAAATAATTGTGTTTATTTTAAGAAGTTGGATGATGATAGCTACATTATTTTATGTTTATATGTTGATGATATGCTCATAGCTGGGTCTAACATGAATCACATTAAGGGGTTGAAATGCTAGTTAGCACATGCATTTGTTATGAAGGATTTGGGGGCAGAAAAATAAATCCTTGGTATGAAGATTTGTAGAGATAGGAAGAATAGGAAATTGATGCTATCTCAGGTTGATTATGTTGAGAAGGTGTTGCAACATTTCTCTATGGAAAATGCTAAAGCCATTAGCACCACTTTACTTGGTGATTTAAGGCTTGCTAAAGAGACGTGTCCTAAGACACAAGAAGAGGAGGATAAGATGTTCAAGGTACCCTATGCTTCAGTTGTAGGAAGCTTGATGTATGCTATGGTATGTATAAGGCCAAATATTGCACATGTAGGGGGAGTCATTAGCAGATATATGAGTCATCCAGAAATTGGAATGTAGTAAATTGGATTCTCGGACATCTGAGAGGAACATCCAATAAGTGTTTACACTTTGGGGGCTCTACTAATGATTTACAAGGTTATGTTGACTCAGATTTGGTAGGAGATATTGATACTAGGCAGAGTACTAAAGGTTATGTATTTACTCTTGGTGGGGCAACGCTAAGCTGGGTTTTTAATGCTTTATCCACTATAGAGGCACAATACGTTGCTGCTATAAAGGTAGCCAAAGAGATAATATGGATTCAATTCTTCTTGGAAGAATTGGGACACCCTTAGAGGGATAATTATATTATTATAGATAGTTAGAGTGCCATTCATCTTGCAAAGAATTTAGCTCTGCATTCAAAGACAAAACACATACTGTTGTGATAAAATTTCATTTCGTCATTTTTGGAGGGTGGAAAATTAAAGTTGGACAAGATATATAGAGATGAAAATCTAGAAAATATGTTTACAAAGTTAGTAACAAGGGAGAAGCCGAATTCCTCTTCAACTTCAGTTGGTCTTCTAGGATGAACAAGAATAAAAGAATATCAATGTCTAGGGTGGTCTGATCTAGTGGGAGCCTCATGGCATATTTGCATAGGGACAAGATCAGTCTCCAAGTGGGAGATAGTTGTCTACTATGGAGTCTGATTAGTCCCAAAGTGGGAGATTGTTAGTTTGTGGTGACTGATCAGGGAAGTACTATACATATTTTATAAATTCATTAAAAAATTAGTACTATCCACCGATTTGCTAATAAATTTTGGGCTAATATTTACCAATTTATGGTTGATATATTGTAACCCTAAAGTGGAAAAAATACTTGTAGAAATAGGCTTAGGGTTAGGGATTTTTTCATTGTGAGTGATGTGAAAATTAGTTCTTACGGTAGTATTGAGCTATAAGGGATTGTGAATTATAATCAAGTTGTAACCATGAGATCGTAATAATATTAGACTTGTTGTTTGGTGGTTGTAGCCCAGGGATTGGTGAACCACATTAAATCTTGGTTTCTTGTGTTCTTTTCTATGGGATCTATTATTTTTTAATATTGGTTATATTTGCATGTAATTGTTATTTCTATCCGTGTTTTATTCCTAACACTTTTGACAATTGTAGCAATAACCTTGGAACTTAGATATGTTTCTAGTTGAATCATTGATCTTTGATCTACACTCATGTGCTTGATGTCTTACTTCTTGCAATTAAAACAATTACCACTTGGTCAAGGTTTAGGAATTTGCTTACCATTTTTGGTCCTTGAAATTTTTTTTGTATGACTAGTTTTTTCATGGTGTTATTTGTAGGTTTGCCTTTTGGTTTTGCATTTCTTTGTTCTCCACTTTTGGATGATTCTCCTTCTTCAGTAGATGAGGACTATGTTTTGTATCCAAGTCTAGATGTGTCCTTTATTCTAGATTACTTCATCATTTCTTAAAAGTTCTTGATTGCTTCATTTTGTTTGTTCAACCTCTCCATGTGATCCTTTTCATGCCTTAACTTATTTTTCAATTGCTCATTCTACAACCTTAGATTGGTCATCTCCACATCTTTTCTATTTGCTTCCTAATTTGTGATTACCAATTGATTTATCATATCCAATTTATTATTTGTAATCTTTTGTACTTCAAATGATCTTTCCTAAATTTTGTTAGCCATCTACCTTTTATCTTCTTCAACCATGTGCTTATCTTCTATTGCTTTCTTCTTTTGTTTGATTTCTTAACATCGTGCAACTGATTGATTTTCATGTTTCATCTGGAGATCATTTTCTTCTTTTAGTGGAGTACTATTTTTCTCTAGTAGTTTCATCAATACTCCACCATTGTTACCAGTCTTTCCACTATCCAGTAGTCTTTCAGTGTCAACTTCTTTATATTAGTCTCATTTAGCTGAATGGTTATATCTTTTATTCTTTTTAGGGTTTTCCTTAGCTCTTCTTTTTCTTCTTCTAATTGTTATAACATGATATAGATTTGAATCCTCAATGATTTTTCCAACTTGTACATTTGCATCTCCATGATCTAATCCTCTTAGGTTGTTAGGCTTCTTGATGAGAGAACTAAGCTCTGAAACCAATGGTTGGAAAAATGTATGGGTAAAAGTACGAATTTGTGTCACCATGCACATAATTTTTGTACAAATTTTTGTCACTATGAAGGAAAAGGATAAAAAAATTATAATTGGTCAACTTCATTTACACCAAACTAGTAATATTATTTAGAATTTGTAAATGAAGTAAACTAGTGAAATGTGTAGAAATGGATGAAGTTTAGGATTATTACTTTTAATGATTATTTGGAATAGGAATTGATATATTTTCATAATTTTTAAAGATGAATTTTTAGTTGAAATACACTAAAAATTTGGGCTCTAGTTTCGACCAGAAAACTATATGGAAATAAACATTTTCCCCTTTGATCTTAGATTATGTTGTAGATGATATAGATAGCTAGATCAATAAAAAAATGGCATTTGACCTATATTCTCTCTTTTATAACAATTCAATTCTCATCTCACCTAAAGTCAATAGCTTTTTTATCTCCCACCACATTTTTCAAAGAAAAGCTATTCTAACCAAAAGATAAACTACACATTCTAGAAGATGATTCTCTTCTCTAAAATGCATATGATTTTTAAATATTTTTTGATATGATCTATTATTTTTTCTTTTTCAAAATTAACATCTTCTCGACTGTTAAAATATGTACTTGTAGTATTTTTTAATTATAAATATACTATATTTAATCAAAACACTATCAACTCTATATAAGAATATTCTTGGCTTTGAGATCTATAAATGGTGTTTATATGTTATTAAAAAATTATCATTAAAAAGAGTAGGAGTTAGTGAAATGTCATTTTTTTGAAATAATTTTATTTGTTTTGCAATTGGATAGAAACTAGTATAAAACATGCATTTAATAGACATTTTCAATTGGAAAAGTGTGATAACAAATATAACTTAGGTAGAATGAATTTATCTAGATCATATGTTTGAAATTTTTTTATTTTTAGATAGAAATAATCAAATTCAGTCATTCTAAGTCAGCCTAAAAGGTAACACACCTTTTTCCTTTTACCTATATATGGGAAATAAGATACTAGGAGGGGGCTAAATCAAGATCTTTAAATTTTGATTACAAAATCAATTTCATAAACTTGTGTCTAAGTCATCTCATATATTAGATCTACCACAATAATGTAACATTGAAACACACATAAAATACATCGCATCCATGAAATTTCAACACATAACACAATGATTCAGTAACCTAAAAACACTTCAAGATGAAGGTAAAACTAGGGTGGGGAAGAAACCCACAAATCTTCATTGTTGCAATAATAAAGTTAACCTATTAAGGTTACAATATTTGATCATAAGTTGTGATCTACCCTATGAAAGGTCTTCCTATTAAAAGCTTAAGAGACTATTAGGTCTAAGCTTGTTAAAGTATTTTACACTTACAATGAAGTTAGGAATCTGTTAGGAGGTCTCCATAGACCTGTTAGGACCACTCTATTAAGAGATTTACCCTATCTCAATTAACAATAATTGATTTAGTACTTGACCCTCAATTTTCTCTCCAAGATGATCTTGGGTCTCCTCTTTGCTATATCTATGATATGATCTCTTAATCTAGTAACTCTATTCAATCCTTCACTGCTCAGATTGCTCCTTGTTTGCTTTCTCTTCGAAACTTCATCCTTCTCCTTCACATGCACATATGAGAAATAATTTTGAAAAGTTTTACATACTCTCTTCAATTGTGTTAAAATCAATGAAACAATAGAGATTATGAAGTTGATTGGAGGGTAAGATAAATATATTAATAGTGATTATGGAAATAAAGACAAATATAGATATAATGTGAGTAATATATGAATGATTTTCTTTGCAAATGATCAATTTGTCATTTTTTAATTTAGTGAAAATTAATTTGTAGGATTAAAATGATTAATATTTAACTATATCAAATTTTTATTAATAAATTATGAGTTTTTGAATAGCTTTTATATCGTAGTTTAATAAAATTAGAAATTTTGTTTTTTAAATTTTATTAAATTGAACAGTTAACAAAATAAATTATATTCTTGAATTTTAAAGATTATTTATAATAATTTATTTTTGTATACTAAAAAAACAATAAAAGAAAATTATATATAGAGTTGAATATAAAGGAGTGAGCTTGTGAGAGATTAGCTCAATGACAACAAAATATTGATAATACTAAGATCATTCCCCTTTGACCATAGCTTTCTTGTAACTTACAACATGGACAATCATGACACTTTGAAAAAAAGTTAAAATCTCTGTTCTCTAAGGGTTCTAAACTTCCATATTAACATTTTCATGTTAATTATAATTTAAACTCTAGATAAATAAATTAACATATGAAAAATGATATTTAAAATAGATCATAAATTATTTTATAAGATTGTGTATATATATTTGTACGAAAAGTTTGCACCATATGAAATAATGAATATAGTATAATATTTTGACACAATGGCTTGCGAGTGAGTCATGAAAGATACAGTTGATGTCATTCTGAACTACTGTAAGAATGGTGCCATTGAAATTCCAAATACAACTGGACCTTACATACTTGTTTGAGCTAGTTTATTTTTTATTTATATGACCAAGTGAAAATTTAATGACTTTTCTGATTCTTAAAGCGACATTACTTATATAATTTCAGATAAGCACGAATATTCTGATTACATAATGTCCTCTAGATGGTAGTTTAGTAACAGAAACAATTGTTAATTTATTTGTAGGGTTTGACTACTTGCATTCAATAATATGACAGAGAAGCCAAAACTATGAGAATCCCAGTGCTTATATTATTATTTTTATTGGATGGCTTCGATATATAATATTAGTGGGCTGTGGTGCCCGCTTAAGCCGCCCGATTATTAAAAAGGTAAAATATAATTTAAAAAGCCAAAGTCTAGTATAATCTTTTATCATTTAAGAAACTACAGAAACTCATCAAAGGAAGTTATTAGATTTGTCATAAATGAATTTAAATACTGAACAGCATGAGCAGGATCATACGAGTCTCAGATGGAGCCTATTATGGTAGAAATTCTTAGTTATAATATGGTTGATTTCAAAATATTATTTACTTCGACTCATTGTTTATAATATTATCTGAGCACATTGCCCGCGTGCAAACCGTTTCACACAGCAACCAGATCATCAATATCGTGACGTTTGCATTGTTTCTCCTTAAATAATTTGACATGTTTCATAAACTTATTCACACTAGTGTCTATCATTCAATTTTTCCACAATATATTTATATGATGGATTTTGTTATCTCTTTAAGCGAAAATGTCGTAATCATAGAGGTTGAATTTCGGGCCCGTTTGACGGTGGTAATTCGTGTCAACAGATAAATACATTTTTCAGACATCTAACAACTTCATTGGATAAGCTCCCCATATTTAAAGAACATTAAAGATTATAATAATTATAATTGAAAATGCTGAAGAGGTTCTATGTATAAAAATTCAAACTCGCTGTTAGTAGTAACGGTTGAATTTAGCCGTGGGTCAACATCGAGAGGTCCATATCAAATTCCCGTATTTGTGGGATAAGACAGCGACAGAAAGAGCTTTGTACGAGGTCACAAATCTAAAGAAATCGGTGGTCATAAATTATTTCTCTCCAAATTTAGTTTGATACGGAATTATAACTGTTATAACTGTTAAGGAATCAAATATGTAAAATATCAGACGAATGATCCATGCATTCGCATATATGATTAGATAGGCCACCGGCTACGGTGCAACATATTTGCACCGGCCGGTGATATCATTTCTTCATGTCCATCCATCATCGTACTCTAGCACATCTGTACCATCGTACTCTGTCACACTGTACCACCGAGTTAATGTTTACGAAAAATACGTATCGTCAGCTGCACATAGTGCAAGGTATATATATTTTTGAATATAATGTAACTTACACTTATTTTGTGCGTGCTTGTTTTGAACTTTTAAAGTTTATTTAAGTAAAAATTGAATGAATAATTTGTGAGTTTGACATAGATTTGTTTTAATATGTTTTACGAATTACTAAATTTTAATATGTTTTACGAATTACCAAATATATATTTTTTTATTTTATTTAAATAAATTTGAAATTTGTCTCTCTTTTTTTTTTCAAAATTTTAAATGAATTATTTTTAAAACTTTCTTGATATTAAATGTAAAATTAAAAAACTTTGTCCTATTTTTAATGACAATGTATGATTTATAATTTTAAGTATAATTTGATAATAGATTATAAATTTAATAAATTAGAAGTTTTTTTTCAAAGAAAAACAAAACTTTTATTTAACAATATATAATAGTGACAAAATTTAATTATGTTTCTATTTTACATATTAAAAATAAAATAAAATTTATACTAATTGTTTTATTTTGTTGTATTTCATTTTGATGATTATCTATATATATATATATTCTACCTTAGGTTTGTTAAACTATCTTAATGTTATATTCCTATATACTTTTAGAATTTTTATTTTTATTTAGACATTACATTTTAGTTTTAGAAAACATTATACATTGATACATATATCTAAAGATACATTTTTATATCTTTATATAGATAATACAAATTCATTAAAGTACGAACTATATAAAAACATAAAAGTAATTGAAAAGTACTTATTTTAAATCTTCATATTATTATTATTAGTAATTATAAATACATTTATAAACATTCTAAAAATATAAAAAATATCAATTACTAATGTGTCATACTAATATTTTAGAATTAAAATTTTAAATATATAAAATATTAAAAACATTGATTTAAACTCATCTTCCATTAGATGTAATATATAAGTATTTTCCTAAAAATATTTTAATTATCTAAAATAGTATTTATAACAAAATAAAACAATTAGTATAAATTTTATATTATTTTTAATTTGTAAAATAAGAACATTATTAAATTTTGTCAGTATTATATATTGTTAAATAAAAGTTTTTTTTTTTTCGAAAAAATAGCTTCTAATTTATTATATGTATAATCTATTATCAAATTTAAACTTAAAATTATAAATCATACACTGTCAAGTTTTATAATTTTAAATTTAATATCAAGAAAACTTTAAAAACAATTCATTTAAAATTTTGAAAAAAAAAGAGACAAATTTCAAATTTATGTAAATTTGAAAAAATCAAATTTGATAATTCGTAAAACAAATCTATGTTGAATTATTTGAATGAACTCACAAATTATTCATTCAAATTTTACTTGAATAAACTTACGTAAAAATTAAAAACAAGCACGCACAAAATAAGTGTTTAAGTTACATTATATTCAAAAATATATATACCTTGCACTATGTGCAGCTGACGATACGTATTTTTCGTAAACATTAACTCGGTGGTACAGTGCGACAGAGTACGATGGTACAGATGTGACAGAGTACGATGATGGATGGACATGAAGAAATGATATCACCGACCGGTGCAAATATGTTGCACCGTAGCCGGTGCCATTAGATAGAGGTATAGAATTATTGTAACAGGACAATACAATTGAAGTCAAAGTCTACTTTGACGATGAGCTATGCAAACTTTAAAGTATGGCACTGTAATATAATAATATAATAACTAGCACTTGTATTCTGAAGGTTCAAGAGTTACATCGATTCGTGACGTTACAATCTCTATTTTAATCTTATAATTAGATGCGTTATTAATTTACAACTTACAGGCTTAAGTAAATAATTTATTTTAATAAATGTACATTCTTTATAGGCAATGACATTAACAAAGATATAAGAACATTCTGAGAATATTTTTATTTATTCAAGACGAAATAGTAGAAACACGGTAGGCTCTATTTAATCAAAAAATATATACACAAACACGGAAGCACTTATTTTAGCAAGAGATACATTCAAAACTGGTTGTTTAATACAACGTCTAAACAATGTTTTTTAACAAGAGCAGAGGCCAAAAAATATTTTCTATTTTTTAGACTTATACAGCCGTTGTTTTAATCTATGCAAAGATTTTCTGCCATGCAAATTCCAGAAAATTCTGGAATGCATGCCAGAGTGCTACAGTATCTCCCATGGTGAAGTGTTTGTCATATCTTATTTCTCGTTCGAGAGTAGTATTTTTCTAGCGCTCAATATGCCATCGTTCTGTAGGCTCTGTGTATAGGAATTTGCTTGGTTGAGTCCCTTTAATATTTACTGGTTGTCAATAGCAATATTTGTAATGAGTTGTTTGATATGTTTTTCATCTAATTCCATCCAGTTTGTATAAGCGGAGCTTGTTGCAGAGGCCTCTTGCTGAAGTGCCATTGAGAGGGGGGGAGCTGGCTCTGAAATGTTGCTTGAAATGGTAGCGGTATTGCTGGGTACATTTCTGTTTCCCATGTTGGGTAGGCTTTAGGCACCAATTGTTATAGTTATAGTACATGGTCAATACAATAGTCATTAAAATTAGAGCTAATTTGACTACTTTAGCAACAATCTAAGAAAAAAAGTTACATAAGCATTCTAAAATAATGAAATAGATAATACAATTTTACAAAAATGTAAACCGTAAAGAGTGGGTTGTGTCTAGGAGATGATTGTAAGCGTCTAACTTGTTTGAATGACAATAGATCTATGAACTACTGAACAAAAGATGAAGGGTATGCAAAACAACATTCTTGTGTTGCAATGAAACATATTTGAGGTTTTATTTAATTTTGAAAATGAGAATTGAACCATGTATTGATAGTTGAAGTCTAAAAAATGGATATATGTTCCAGATTTCAACCAAGTGACTATTACAGCCACCTATCAATTTTTGAACCAACAGACATAATGTCATTCTCTAGTTTGTAATTCAAAGGAATTGTAAACTAATTGGTTTTGGTTATGGCATCTTGAACCTCTTGAGATGTACCTTGACATTATTCATATATCTCTAAGATAAATAATAAGCAATCTTCTGAGATTTAAATTCAAGTCATTTTATTGCATGCTCTTATCATGTCCCTATTATTTACTGAATTTGACAATCTTCTTTACTGGTTATATGGCATACTCTTCCCTATAATTTTTTGTTATTTTTGGACCAGTCATAGAGTGGATGCCAGTGTTGCTTCCATTAGCTATTGAAAGTGGAATTTGCATAATTAGAAATATCGGTGAAAGTAAGAAGTCACGGTGAATTTATTACAAAGAAATATAATTTGAAATAGCTAGATTTAGTGAATATGCTATGTGGAACTCTTTTTTTTGATAAAAGCATATCCAATTGGTGCCCAAGAAGAAGTTTTTAGAGTAGCAAAAGGGCTCTCTCTTTCTTTCACTTTTGGAGTTGTCTATAAAACCCTTATGATTCAAACTGGTTATCCGGAGTGTAGTGCAAAATAAAGAAATAACATTTTCTAATATGCTAGTTACAATTGAATAGTTGGGACATTTATTCGGTGTCTAAGTTGTAAGCAATTTAATTAGATTTTTTATCTAGAAACAGAGCAGCTACAATTTTGTTTTTTGTAAATCTAAATGAAGTCAATGTAAAACTAACTATAGAAACTCAAGAAGGTTGGCTGCAAATGACGACATATTGATGAAGACTACTTTGTCTAGAAACTATGGAAGGCATTGCCAGACATGTATTTTTTCAAATCGTGTGTAGTTATTATTGAGGTTCCTACATCACCTATAGTGCTGAAACATAGGTGATCACTGACACAAACCCACTAACAAAGCCAACTTACCTTATAGCTTATTTCAAAATAGCATGGGATATGACCAGCAGGAATCATTGCAAACATTCTCCATTTCCAAAACAATAGATCTTTCTCATCCTGAAGCAACTATAGGATAACTATATTCTCATCCTCAATTACTAAGAATACCACCAAAATAGATCACCCATATGCAATGGCAAATGAACAGTAATTCTTGTCTGTGACTATCGTTTCAAATTGGAACTCATCTATTTTGACCTAAGTAAAACCTTCATTATGGATTTTAAAACCCACAACAGCAATTGGGCAACTACTCCAAAAAAGAACTTCATTGCATTGGACCATCTCATCATAATACATAAAAATCTACAAATTTGTTGAACATTCAAACTTTAGTTGCCACTGGCCTTTGAAATAGTGATAAATTTGTATAGAAACATTAGAGGCCTGTTGTGACCGCCAGTCACAATCGCCCCAGTCAGGGGCCCCCTTTCTGTTTTTTAAATTTTTTGCTAGCATTTTTCCTTCTTCTACGGAGCGCAAGAATGAAGAAGTCTCAGAAAAACCAAAAATCATCCAATCCTCAAAAACCTTGACCTATTAAGGCATGGAGTGCAATTTTAAAGGAGTCAGGAAAAAGTTGCAAAATCCTTCACTCCATAAGAATCCTGCTTTCCATAAAGCGTGGAGCGCAAGTCAGCAGGAGTGGAGGAATAAGGGTAAATTTGCCAGTTTTGAAAAGGCCTAACCCTAAAAATTGCGGAGCGCAATTTTATGATAGTGAAGAAATATTATGTGAAGGATGAAATCCTTCATTCCAGGAAAACCCCGCTCCCACAAATTGTGGAGTGCATAATTGGGTGGGCTAAGGAAAGTTTCCTTTGGAAAGTTAATCCGTGACTGATTAAAAATGGTGACAAATGCATTTTTTCATTTACAAAGCCTTTCCCAAGTTGAGGTGCTGGAGAATTGTTACAATCACTTGTATTGTTTTATATGGCAGCCCAACTCATATAAATTCCTTGAGGAGTAAAAAGTTGGTCTAAGAGAAAAGCAAAAAAGCAATGTTGCTTCAAAAAAAAAAGTGTTTTTTGGATTTACATAAAAATAAAATAAAATATTAGTTTTACTAATATTTAATTTGATTTTTTTTGAATAATAACCAAAAAAATAAAAATGGAGAAAAAGTTGCAAATAAATTTGATTTTTCATTTAAAAATGGAATTTAATTAAATATATTTTTTTAAAAATTGATATTTAATTAATAAAACTAAAAAAAATCAAAATAGAAATACTTAGCTTCATCATGAAGTTAAGAGCATTAAAGATAGCAACTTTTTGAATCAAGCAGCAAAAAGGCGACAAGTGGCACAAAAAAATGGAAACCTTAAAGGTTAAGTAAAGCAGCTGCCTAATTTTAGTCTATAGCTTTAAAGGCATCTTTTTGAAGAATGATTTATATAAGATACCCTCTCATTCATTCAGGATCACACAGAAATTTGAAGAACAGATCGAGAATAGGAGTAAGATTTGAGGAATTCAAGCAGATTATTTTTGAGAAATTTTTTGAAATTGATGAGGATTTTTTTGGGAATTCACGACAGAAGATTTTGGATCCTATCAGTAAGGAATTTTCTTTGCAATGAGTTGTGGAATTTCATATTTTTCGAGGAAGTGTTGAAAAGTGAATCTTGAAAGGAGTATGGAAATTTTGGCAAAAATCCAAAATCTTTGTCTTATGGACAAGTCATATCTGTTGTTTTTAATGCTTTCCTTGCATAGTCTTATGTATGTAAATTTTCTATTTTGCAGGAAAGGAAAATGGCAGAGCCCAGGGGAACAGGAGAAACCTGAGGACAATTGATAAAGAATGAAAGGAGAGCATTCTATCCTAAATCCAAAATCGTGTCAAAGTGAATAGAAATTGGAGATACAAGTCTTGGTGGCCTTGATTTGAAAGATTTTAACCAGAGAATGCTAGGATATAATGACTATTACCCAACACACCTGGCTACAAAAATTGTGAGAAGTGGAATTTTTGCTATAGCTAGTTTTCCTCCTTCTTTTCAGCATCCAAAGTTAATTGTGGAATGTACCAAGCATTACAGTCCTAGAGACAGAACCATCCGAGATTATGAACGAAATATTCTGTCAGATTTTTCTCCGACATCCATTTCTGAAGCATTTGGAATTCCTTCAAATCAAAGGATGGTCACAAAAACACAAGAGCAAGCACTGAGAATCTATACATCTAGAATCAATTTTTGTGAAGAAATAATCAACAAAAGATGGTTGAAAAAGAATAGACCACATCATTCCAAGATTTCTAAAGAAATAGTATGGCTCGACTTGTGAAGGGAATATAGTGATATGGTCATGATGTTGAGTCGCATATTTGGCATGCCTTATTCTTATAGGTTTGAATCTTGGATGTGGTATTTTGTTGAGCAAGTAATGGAGGAAGGTGACAGAATAGATTGGGCTAGGCTCATAAGTGATAACCTAAATGAGCAGTTGATGAATCTAGAGCATACAAGGAGATTTTACATGAGCTCCTATGTCATCTACATACTAGCATGGAGGACAAAGTATGACGAACTACGATGCAAAGGACCAATTGGAAGTGGAAGCCAACACCTCAAAGTCCACGAATGTTACCCGCAGTTGCAATTGTATTCAAAGGATGATTACATGAGAGTTAATGATATATTTTCCATGTGCATAGTAAGAACACTACAAAAGAGGCCACATATAAGAATGTCAATGGGTGCAATGAAGTTGGTTGAAGAATATGGCACCTAGTTCATTCAATTTCCTACCTTTTCATACATCCGAGTTCAACGATTCTCCACGGAGCCATACAAACTTCCCAGGTATCCAACGGATAAGATGGTCTTGTTAGAGCTTACTCAAAAACTTATTGCCTATGACAAGATTTAGAAAGGGAAGAAGAAGTTGGGATTGCAGTTCCCAATTTCCATAGGAGAAGGGAAAACTGAGGTATGCCCAAGTCTAAAAGTTGCAAAGGAATCATCAAATGAGGTCCACTTCTTTCGCCTTCCACCTTATCCAAAGAAGAATGATTTTGATCCTTTCAACAAGATCTCATCAGCAGGAGGGTCAAAGTACCAACACAAGGTTCACCTTGAAGACTTTTGGGAAAATGCAGTAGACAAGAACGAGATTAGAAAAAGATTGCATTCAAGACTACCATTGAACATTATTAGAACATGCAACATACTCAAGGTTCCTGATCAAATGGAGGAGGGCACAAATGTGATGCGAAAAAGATTCAATCCAGAAATGAGAGCTCAACCATTTGATTGGAAGAAGAAAGAAATTATAGATCTCGTAGCCCTTTCAAAACCAGTCTTAGATTTTACAAAGTGGTGGATTGAGCGTAAGCTTGAAAAATTAGTTGCACCAGCTAATGGATTCAAATATAGGTTGCTTGGCCCCAGACTACTTAGGGATGAAAGATCAAGACAAATATCTAAAGGGACTGTTGAAGAAAGGGAAGGAGGTACCTCGAGAAAAGCATCCTAGGTTTGAGGAAGTCATCCAGGAACCTCAAAATAAGAAGCAGAAACATGGAGATGCTCCCTCTTCTCCAAGTTGAACTCCAAGTGTCCAAGAGATAGAAACTTTTGAAAGGCAGGATGTAGGGACAAGTATAAGGAGATTTGAGCAAGAAGAGAATTTGGATAGGCCAATTCATGATAGGTTGAGTATAAATGCTTATGAAAAATCCATGCAAGAAAGAGGGAGAGATCAAGATATTGCTACAGAAGAAAGTCTTGCTATGATCTTAGAGCAAGAAATGATTAATGATGGAGATGGTCCTCTAGAGGAAGAAACTCTAGGGGTAGCAATACATCTTCCAAGTGCCGAAGCTATAGTTCCTGAGATTACAATGGATAGTCCAAGAGGTGAAGAGGAGATTGACATTCGAGTGGTCCAAAGGAAAGAACAATTTGTAATTTCGGGGGACCAAAGTATACCCATTCCAGAATGGTTGAGGCAACAAATTCAATTGCATTTGAAAAAGGAGGTTGATCCAGCAATTGAATTACAGGAAATTTTGCACTGATAAAACTAATCAGAAGAACAAGGGAAAGAAAAAAGATATACTAAATTCATCAGAGGAGAATCAGGATCCTGAATCTTGCAGATTGCGACTCCAACAGTTGACAAAGGGAAAAATCAGATTGCTCCGGATGAATATCATGTTACAAAAGTAAATCTTGGTTGGGCCTCCCTAGAGCAAATATTGAAAGAATTTGATGACTCCACACAGGCTTTGAAGGATAGGCTGAAGAAAGTAGAAGAAGGCTGTGAAAATCAGAAAAGAGAAATGCAGGTGTTATGTCAATAAATCTATAACTTGCCTCATCTAGTAAGAGAGGAAGGTCCATCATTTGTCCCTCCAACAGGTATTTCTAGTGAAGTGGTAGGTGATATTGACAGAATCAAGCTGATTGCTCAGGGTGCAAAGATTTGGATCAAAGGAATTCAGGAGGTAGCCTTCAAACATACAGAAGAATTAGTGCAAGTGCACAATAGGGCATTGGCTGCAGTCTCTAGGATCCAGTGCATGGAGGAATCATGGGTGGATGAGCATATTTACCAAGAAGAGATGATTGCTGACATTCAGAGTCTGATGGATACCCCAAAGCAAGAATTGATTGATGGTTGAGTTATCAGTGAGTGGGATGTCTATGATTTTATTTGATGGTATAGTGCAGTGATCATGGCTAAGGAAATCTTTGAGAGCTTTACCAAGGAATCTAGTCGATGAAAAAATATCAATTGTTGATAACATCAAGCAAGGAATATCAAATGTAGTTGCATCCTTGTTATCACAAAGATTGGGGGAAGAGGAAATGACAACTGATAATCTGAAAGTCAAGTTAGAGGAATTCTTTCAGCTAAACATATATGGAAGAGATGATTTTGAGAACTTCTCCATCTTCTCAAATACAATGCACACTACTAAGGACTTACTACCAGATTGGGTTGAAAGCTTGGAAAAAGTAGAAAGAGCAATTGTAGCTCTAGAATTCAAGCAAGAATCTACACCAAGCATCAGTACAAAGGAGTTGGAAATAGTGTTAGATCGATTTTGATCTTTCAAGCGAAGAAATCAAGGATAGATGCATTAAATGCAGAGCGGGTGTGCATAGGGATCATTTATTACACCCTACTCCTTAAATTAACATGCATGGTGGGCATTTATTACCCACTATAGTAGTGGATTCCTTATGGCATTAATGTAGATTCCTTTCCATTTCCCTAACCCTAATTAGTGCTGATGTGGTATTATCTCGGCCATCGATTATTATGGTCATCTGGGCCACCCGTTGTAATCGAGGACCTATATAAAGGCCTCATTTCTCATTTGTAAGGGACAATTTTTATGAGATTGTTATTATGAGCTACTGAGATAATAAAGTTTTCATAGGAGTTTGGTGAATACTTGACATGTCTTAGTGCTTTCTTGTTCTCCTAAATTTCTTCAAGTAGATTAAGTTTAGCCTAGTCAATGTGTGGTGATTACAATGGAGAATATGATGGTGTATTGAAGAATTCCTTTGGTTCATAATTTTGACTTTTTAGTAATTCTAATTTGTTGTGTAAAGTTAGCCTGAACCCCTTTCATGCCTATGCTCAACTTCTATCATTTGTATACATTGTTCTTTATGATGGTGTATGCAGTGATATGAAAATCTTTGGCATAACCCTTGAAGATTGCACCGGTTTTCATGCTTAGTTGTAGTATAACTTGGCAAAGCAGAATTCAGTAAATTGAGGAATTTGTCCACTAGAATACTATTTTTTGTTATCACTACTGTTAGGATTAGAATAGAATTCCTAAACCCCATCCTATTTAATTTCTACATATTCTGTAAAAAAATCCAAAAAAAAAGTGCTTCATTTCAAAACCTTAAGATAGCTCCCACATCGAGTATGGCTTGAAATGAATGTGAATAAACACGTAAGGCCCCTTGTGATCGTCAAAAAATCACATCAACCACTGATCTTATCCACAGTCAAGACCTAGCATTAAAGGAACGTTGAAGTCATTGTATGATCTTCTAGCAATCTTAGCATACACAAGACTTTATTCAAGAGAGGATAAGATATTTCAGTATTTTGTTCTACTGTTTGGTGAGTCATAAAACACACATCAACAAAAACTGGCGCTAGAAGGACGGCTTGAATAAAAGATTTCATAGCAGTTTCACATATTGGAGAACATTAATTCATCCTCGCCCGAGGTACATTGAAGATCCTTGAGATTCACCCTGGGAGCACACAAATTACAAGAGTTGAGTTTTGATCCAAAGCCTAGGCGAGGAAATAAAGAAGCATCTAAAAGTCAAAATTCACCAAGTGTAGCTAATCTCACAAGGATATTCCAAACTCCACCACCTCAACATCAAGCACAAGGATCAATCTAAGGAGGAGTTCCACCAGGAGCTACACAAATTCAACAATTATTTGTGCAAATACCTATACAAGTTGTTTCACTTGCAACTGTCCAACAAAAGGTTCTAGCAATGGTCCAGCAATGGCATCCACAGAATGCATCATCCCTTGCAAAATTTTTCGCATACAATAATATGCCAAAGAATCTTGAACACTTTTGTTCTAAATTCTTTGTGAATGATGTGAATCGCACTGCTGAAAAACACATTAAAATTTTTGAGGATGTCCTCCAGAATAGAAATGTGCAAGATGAGGATATTGCATGTAGACTATTCCCTTATTCATTGGGTGAGGAAGCATTTTATTGGTATATCAACCTACCTTCAAATTCAATACAGACTTGGCAACAATTGAAGGATGCATTCCTTGGGAAGTTCAGATTGCCTATCAATTGGTGCTTTCAATAACCGATTTCAAAGGGCTTATTCGAGATTGCGTGATACATATTGCATAGGAGATTATGCAACATGACCTATCTACTATGCAGCCCTAGACTGTTTCACATCTATGTTTGTTCAAAAATCTCATCCGGCTCCTACAAGTTTGATCCAAGCATATGCTGAGGTGGAGAAAGTTAGTTTACAATCATCGGCAACTACGAATGGAGCACCTAGCTATTTTGGAAATGTAAATGCATTGAATCAAGGAGCTTTGAATTATGCTCCGACTACCAATCCAGTTCCTGCCCCTCCAAGCCAGTTGGTGTTACACCCTAGAGCACCTATGTTGCAGGCAATGCTCACACAACCAATTTATCTCCAGAACATGACAAATTCTACAAGGACCCAAGAGGAAAAAGATGAGATGAGAGATTTGATTGAACAAGTGAAAAAGCTTTCCACTGAGGTCACTTACCTTAGAAATCAAAATAATCAGTTGCAAATTGCACAAAGCAATTATCAGTCATATCAAGGTAGCAACCGAGGTTATCAAGGGAATACCTCTCCACATCATGATAGTAATCAAGGACACAACCAAGGATTCAATGAAGGTAATCAAGGATATCGTAATAATAACCAAGGTCATCAAAGAAGATCACGGAACACTAATCCAAATAATGGAAGCATACCATCACCATTGGATAATCCTCCATCTGAGAATCACCCAGCTGATAAAGTTTTCTTAGAAAAAGTTACACTATCTGGATGGTGTAGATTACATGAGACTAGTCAACATTCTGAATTATAGTGTCACGAATTTCAAAGAGCAGCGGATATTTTCAAGGGAGAAGTGAGGAACACTACCACATCTAAGAATCCTCCTCCTATGGGATATGAGATGGTACCCTCACAAAGATATGACCAAGCATTGATTTTTGATGATTTTAAGTTTCCTCCTCCTAATTCTCAAGATTACATACCAATAAAAGCTAATCAAAAATTCCCACTAGCTTCAAAAAATGGTCCTATAGAGATACCGCATTATCAAGTCCCACAAAAAAGTCAACCTCCACCAGTATCCCCGAATGAATCACTACATATGGATGGATTTTTATTCCTTCCTCTATATAATAGTGTCTTGGTGGAAGGGACAAGTGAAGTGCAAGCTTATTAACAAACATTTGGTAATACTCCAATAAAGATGTATCAGAGGAATTATAGGAACCATGAGCCATTAACATCATCAGTTCCTCCAAATAACTTTTCAACTCCCCTGCATCCAAATGCGAACAATAATCCTGAGCCTCTCAGAGACTCCCCTAAATATCGACAAATCATGAGCTCTCAAGAAGATAGAGGAAAATCTCCCATGAAAAATTCTTCACAAAGTGATAAAGGAAGGAATAATCTTCAATCCTCTCCTCGACAAGGAGAACAAAGCCAATGTGAAAATCTAGGACAAACACAAAAAGGAAATCCTTCTAGAGAGGAATTGAAGAGGTTGAGTTCTTATGTACTAGAGGAATTCAAGAAAATTAAAGTGAGTCTTCCACTATATGAATTGATGAAGATTTTAGAAATTAGAGATGCATTATTGGAAAGTTTCAATGACGCCCCCACAAAGATTGTTTCTCAAAATGTATCACATCCTCCAAGACGGGTATCAAATGTCCAACAATACAATTTTGCACAAAACACCAATGTTGTAGATGATGTATCACCATATGCATCTAAGCTTGTTCAAAATCCTTCAAGTTTCATTAGAATGGTGCAAAACTCTCAGGACGATCAGAAGGTTACATCAAATAGACAAGTATCTTCAAAAGATCCATCCATAGAAATGATCAAAGATAATTCTCCTATAGTGGAAAGTTCCATGAGAACTAAAAATGGGAGAAATTCTATACATAACAATGAGACATTTGATTCAAAAGGGCAGAAGCCAGTGGTTTTTTATCAAGGGAAGGAGGAACCTGCACCTTTCCTAGTATCTGTTAGAATTTTTGGAAAAATGTTACATAATTGTTTAATTGACTCTGGTGCATCAAGTAATGTAATGCCATTGGACATATGTAGAAAGTTGGGATTGATTCCACTTCAGACCGACAAGAAAGTCACACAATTGGATAAAACTGAAGTCCCAATCGTGGGAGAGTTGAATAATATTCACATGAAATTGGCCTCTGATCCATGTGTTCAAAGTTGTATTGACATATCTGTTGTGGATATTCTTGAAGGGTATGGCATGCTTCTTAGTACAGATTGGGCAAGGAAATTGAATGGTTATATTGCAATGGACTTTTCACACATGTGGCTCACATGGAAGGGAATTCTCGATCAGATAAGGATAGAGAGCACTCCAAGGCTCCAGTTGTTCATAACTGAGTATGGTGAACACAATGAGATCTTGTTTATGGAAACCACTTTGGGATCATATATTCCCAAAACTGGAGAGGTTTTAATGTTGCAAGGTTACAATCAAGGGGGATGTCCTGATGTGACTGCAACTTTCGCTAAGGTACTAGTTATGGATAATTCAGAACCATCACTGAATGAAGGAATGTTTGAGATTTTTAGGAATTTTTTCCTAAAACGCATTAAGCAGGAAGTTGAAATAGGAAAAGATGCATCCATTCAAAATCTGCTGCTACCCAACTGGTGTAGAATACATGATGCTTTTAATTCTGAGATATCATGCACCATGTGCAAAGAAGAAATTGCACAAGTTTCCAAAATGGTTCCACAAGCATGGATAGCAAAAAATTTGGTCAAAATGAACTCATCTTGTATGAAAATTTTAGACCCACAGTAAGAAAGAATTTGAGAAGGTGAAATAGGACAAGAAGAACGTAAAAAAGAATCCAAGGATTCAAAGGTAAGATCACCCATGGAATATGAAAATGATCAAGTGTGGACCCTATCCTTTGATGGATCCAAATCAAAGAAAGGTAGTGGAGATGGTGTTGAACTCATCAGCCCAACTGGAGAAACATATTTGGTAGCACATAGGTTGCAATTCCCTTGTACTAATAATGTGGCTGAGTATGAATCATTGGTCATTGGATTGCTCCTCGCTATCCAAAAGGGTGCCAAAATCCTACATGTACATGGAGATTTAGACATAGTCATTTTATAGGTATGCAAGAAATATACATGCCATGATAAAAGATTGGGCCAGTATCACAATAGAGTTTGGGACCTAATCGAAAGCTTTGATGCTTTCAATATTAAAAGGATAAGTCGAACAAGCAATCCAGTAGCAAACTCTTTGGCTCAATCTGCAAGTTCGTTAGAACCATTAGCCATGGATTGTGTTAAGAAATTTACTGTTGAGCTGACTTCAGTACCATCAGTCCCTCACAACATCACAAATTTTCAAGTGTTTGAAAATGACAAGCATATTCTTGATTTTTTGACAAGCTCGAGGGTATTTGAAGCACAAGTCATAGATGAAGGAGAACAACAACAAGCTCAATTTGAAATTGATGAGATTATGAATTTAAGGACAAATACCATTCCAAAAGGAATGATTGAGCTAGAGAGAATTTTTGATGCAGACTGACTGAGTTCCCTCAAGTACCAAAGAACTAAAAGAGGAGAAGGTGAAAAGGTGAACTTGGGAACGAGAGAAAATGTCAAGAATGTATTTATTGGGAAAGTTTGTACCCCCACAGAAAAAGAAGAAATATTGAAGCTTATGAAGGAATTCCCTGACGTGATTGCTTGGGGATATGAAGATCTAAAGACATATGATACGTCTCTCATTACACATACTATTCCACTAAAGCCAAACAGTAAACCATTTAGACAAAGGAAAAGACCAATAAATCCATTGTTAGAACCACTAATAAATCAAGAAGTGAAGAAGTTATTATCAGCAAGGATCATATTCCTCGTTCAACACTCAACGTGGGTTACCAACCTTGTACCTGTTAGAAAGAAGAATGGAGAGATAAGTTTGTGTGTAGATTTTAGAAATCTCAATAGAGCTTCAGAGAAGGATAATTATCTAGTACCATCATTAGATGAAGTGATAGAAGTTGTTAATGGTTCTAAAATGATGTCATTTTTAGATGGTTATTCTAGATATAACCAAGTGATGGTAGAAGAAGAAGATAGACTAAAGACGACATTCACAACTAAGTGGGGTACATTTGCTTATAGAAGAATGCCTTTCAGTTTGATCAATGCAGGAGCCACTTTTCAAAGGGCCATGGATTATGCTTTCAAAAACTTGGTAAAGAAGTGCATCATCATTTACATGGATGATCTCACAGTATTCTCTCGACGCATGGAAGATCACATCAGTGATTTGAGGAGAATCTTCCAAAGATGTAGAAGATATGGGATTTACTTGAATCCAAAGAAATGCACGTTCGCTGTCACTGAAGGGAAATTGTTAGGACATGTAATATTAGAATGAGGAATCTCAATTGATCTTGAGCACATTGGGGCAATATCAAAGATAGGATTGCCAACTAGTTAGAAAGAATTAAAGTCATTCTTTGGGAAAATTAACTTTGTAGGGAAGTTCATAACTGGATTCGCAGAGATAGTAAGGCCATTAAATGACATGCTAAAGAAAGGAGCAAGGATAGATTGGACACCTACAGCAAAAAATCCATTCAAAGAAATCAAACAAGCAATTGTGGATGCTCCTATTTTGTTGAGTCCTGACTACACCAAGCCTTTTTATATATATTCTTTTTCCTCAGAACACACTTGTGCAACTATCCCACCCAGAAGGCAGATGATCAGGATGAACATCCTATTGCATTCATGAGTTCACCCATGAAAGATGCACAATTGAGATATTCGAACATTGAAAAACAAGCTTATGCTTTGGTGAAAGCAATAACTTAGAAATTCTAACACTACATCCTAAGAAGCAAGGTTTATGCAATAGTTCCTGATGCAGCAGTAAAGACTTTGCTAATGCATAATGAATTGGGAAAAAGAAGAGGAAAGTGGATGAAAATTATTCAAGAATATGACATGGAGATACAACCAATGAAGTTGGTACGAGGACAATCTCTAGCCCAAACCCTGTCTACAACTGGTCCCAGGTTAGTACAACAAGTATATGTGTTAGAAGAAGTATCCCCAGATGAATGGTATGATGACATTGTTCATTATTTGCTAAACCTTAAGTCTCCATCACACTTGAATTCTATTCAAAAGCATTCATTGAGAATGAAGAGTCAAAATTTTATGCTTCAAGGATCTGTGCTATATAGAAAGAATCATGATGGGGTTTATTTGAGATGTGGTGGAAAGGAAGAGGCTAGACACATCATTGAGCATTTTCATAGTAAATATGGAACCAGTCATGGAAGTGGTTTGGCTATGGCTCATCAAATATCAAGAGCAGGGTATTATTGGCCAACCTTGTTTAAAGACACTTATGAACACGTGAAGACTTGTCACACATGTCAGATAGCTGCGACACGTGAAAGAAATCCTACTATGCCATTACAACCTATTATTGAAGTAAAACTGTTCACAAAATGGGGGTTAGATTTCATCGGTCCCATCAATCCACCATCATCAGGACACCACCAGTATATCCTGACTGCTACAGACTATTGCACTTGATGGACCGAGGCTCAATCACTAAAACATTGTACAACAGAGGTTGTTATCAAATTTCTTGAAGAAAATATCATTACCAGGTTTGGATGTCCCCCTACATTTGTATGTGATAATGGGCCATCATTTAGATCATTGAAGTTCTCAAATTGGGCATTTGACTATGGGATCACACTAAACTTTTCATCAAACCGCTATCTGCAAGGGAATGGATTGGCAGAATCAACAAACAAAAATATATTGAGTGCAATGAAGAAGTTATTAGAGAATAACCCTAGAGATTGGCATACATAGCTGAGATTTGCACTTTGGGTAGATAGGATCAGAATAAAGAGCTCTTTGGGGACATCTCCATATCATTTGGTCAACAGACAAGATCTAATTTTTCCTATCCAATTGAGGATTCCAACACTATGATTCATGCAAGATTTTATGGAAGGAGAAGATAGAGTGTAGACATGTTTGACCCAATTATTGAACTTGGAAGAGAAGAGGGACAAAGCATTGGAAAAGTTTGCTAAACATCAAGGAGTTGTTAAGAGATGGTTTGACAAAATGGCAAAGTTTAAAGAATTTCAAATTTTAGATCTGGTACTTCGCTGGGATAAGGCATCTAAAAAGAAAGGTGGACATGACAAGTTTGATAATCTGTGGAAAGGTCCTTATCAAATTTTTGAAATTTTGGGAGATAATGCATTCAATCTTAAGACTCTAACAGGAAAGGAACTCCAATTGCCTATCAATGGGCAATTCTTCAAGCATTATTTTTGCCCTTAGGTTTCTTTGTGAAGTCTAACTTGTACATAGTTAGTTTAGGTTTTCCTTTGTGGTGTGTTTTTCTTTTAGTTTTTTTTCCTTTTTATTAGTTAGGTGGGGGTTTTGGTTTGTCTCCCCTCTCCTGGTTAGGAGTTTTGGCTTTTCGTAGTTTAGGTTTCTTTCCTTTGTTTGTTTTCTTTTCTTTTTCCCTGGGTTGTTTTCCTCAAGTGGTTTCATTTTCTTTATTCTTTTGGTTTTTTCTTCAGTTTTGGCTTTTGCTAGGTGGCTCACAGCTATGAAAATCTCCTTTTTGCAAGTGGAGTGGTGTCATGATTTGGTTACTTCATCTGAAGACTTGGCCGAGTTTTGTTTATTTCATTTCTTGGATAATTTTTATGAAGAGCATTAAAATCTCGGCTATCCTTCATATATTTGTAGTAGGTTAGAAAACATACTTGACTTGGAAGGTTAATCATACATTCTGTCTTGACGCATGAACTCTGAGGTTGCCACATATTTCACACTCTTAACTATTGCTCTGAGTCCATTTATGTGTCTTTGAAAAGGTCATGACTTGTGAAAATTTTAAAAATCTTGCTTCAGCGCCATTGTAACTCCTAAACCCATGGTAAGCTTCATTGATTACAAGCCAAGAGAAAAGAGAAAATGATGAAATACAAAAAAAAAAAAAAAAAAAAAAAGAAGAGAAAAATGATGAAATAATGAGATTGGCTTTGGGGGTACGCGAAAATCTCCATAGATGTTCTAAAGAATAATTCACTAGAAGTGGAGCAATCTTTGTTGATTTTACAGTGACAACTCCATCGGGGCTATGGATGCTTGACTGGCAGCGGGGCAATGTCCAGGATGCTTTTGAAGTCAAGAGGTATCAATGACTTGTCATGATTAATCCTAGGATTTCTGAGTGGTCTTGTTGAGATGGAATTAATATAAATTGCACACACTCAGGTTGTCGCAGAGTAAATGTGTTTTTGATCCAATATATGATTATTCTCCCCATTTGAGCTTTTTTTCTCTCTTATTGATGACATAAGATTGAGAAACCAGAGATTTTGAGTTCGGATTAAGTCTTATCCTTGAAATGTTTGTAACATTTTGCTCGTGGAGTCGCCAGATGTTGTGATTGCCAATCACCACCGCCCCAGTCAGGGGCCCCCTTTCTATTTTTTAAATTTTTTGCTAGCTTTTTCCCTTCTTCTACGGAGCACAAGAATGAAGAAATCTCGAAAAAACCAAAAATCCTCCAATCCTCAAAAACCCCGACCTATTAAGGCATGGAGCATAGTTTTAAAGGAGTCAGGAAAAGTTGCAAAATCCTTCACTCCATAAGAATCCCGCTTTCCATAAAGAGTGGAGCACAAGTTAGTATGAGTGGAGGAATATGGGAAAATTTGCCTGTTTTGAAAAGGCCCGACCCCAAAAATTGTGGAGTGCAATTTTGTGATAGTCAAGAAATATTATGTGAAGGATGAAATCCTTCGTTCCAGGAAAACCCCACTCCCGCAAATTGTGGAGCACATAATTGGGTGGGCTAAGGAAAGTTTCCTTTGGAAAGTTAATCCGTGATTGATTAAAAATGGCGACAAATGCATTTTTTCATTTACAATGCCTTTCCCAAGTTGAGGTGCTGGAGGATTGTTACAATCACATGTATTGTTTTATATGGCACCCCAACTCATATAAATCATCTGCGTTTCTTTATTTTAATTATGCTGAAAATAAACGAATTTAACCAGGTAATCCATTCTATAGGGTGAAAAATTGATTCAGGAAATTAGAATTTGGTTTAGGATGATTATAAGATGAATCTCCTTCTAAAGAATACCCAGATATCATGCGTATGATTCTAAGGAGATATAGAGCCGAGAATAGCTTGAATGAAATTCCTTGAGGAGTTAAAAATTGGTCTAAGAGAAAAAGCGAAAAAAAAATGTTTCTTAAAAAGAAAAAGTGTTTTTTGGATTTACATAAAAATAAAATAAAATATTAGTTTTACTAATATTTAATTTGATTTTTTTTTAATAATAACCCAAAAAATAAAAATGGAGAAAAAGTTGCAAATAAATTTGACTTTTCATTTAAAAATGGAAGTTAATTAAATATTGATTTTTTAAATTGATATTTAATAAATAAAACTAAAAAAAATCAAAATAGAAATACTTAGCTTCATCATGAAGTTAAGAGCATTAGAGATAGCAACTTTTTGAATCAAGCAGCAAAAAGGCGACAACTGGCACAAAATAATGGAAACCATAACGGTTAAGTAAAGCAGCTGCCTAATTTTAGTTTGCAGCTTTAAAGGCATTTTTTTGAAGAATGATTTATATAAGATACCCTCTCATTCATTCAAGCTCACAAAAAAATTTGAAGAGCAGATCGAGAATAGGAGTAAGATTTGAGGAATTCAAGGAAGCAGATGTTTTTTGAGAAATTTTCTAAAATTGTTTAGGAGTTTTCTGGGAATTCATGACAGAAGATTTTGAATGCTATCACTAAGGAATTTTCTTCACAGTGAGTTGTGGAATTTCATATTTTTCACGGAAGTGTTGAAAAGTGAATCTTGAAAGGAGTATGGAAATTTTGGCAAAAATCCAAAATCTTTGTCTTATGGACAAGTCATATCTGTTGTTTTTAATGCTTTCGTTGCATAGTCTTATGTATGTACATTTTCTATTTTACAGGAAAGGAAAATGGCAGAGCCCAGGGGAACAGGAGAAACGTGAGGACAATTGATAAAGAATGAAAGGAGAGGATTCTATCCAAAATCCAAAATCGTGTCAAAGTGAACAGAAATTGGAGATACAAGTCTTGGCAGCCTTGATTTGAAAGATTTTAACCGAAGAATGCTTGGATATAACGACTATCACCCAACACACCTGGCTACAAAAATTGTGAGAAGTGGAATTTTTGCTGCAATTGGTTTTTCTCCTTCTTTTCAGCATCCAGAGTTAATCGTGGAACGTACCAAGCATTATAGTCCTAGAGACAGAACCATCCGAGATTCTGAATGAAATATTCTGGGAGATTTTTCTCTGACATCCATTTTTGAAGCATTTGGAATTCCTTCAAATCCAAGGATGGTCACAAAAACACAAGAGCAAGCACTGAGAATCTATACATCTAGAATCAATTTTTGTGAAGAAATAATCAACAAAAGATGGTTGAAAAAGAATAGACCACATCATTCCAAGATTCCTAAAGAAATAGTATGGCTCGACTTGCAGAGGGAATATAGTGATATCGTCATGATGTTGAGTCACATATTTGGCATGCCTTATTCTTATAGGTTTGAATCTTGGATGTGGTATTTTGTTGAGTAGGTAATGGAGGAAGGTGACAGAATAGATTGGGCTGGGCTCATAAGTGATAACCTAAATGAGTAGTTGATGAAATTAGAGCATACAAGGAGATTTTGCATGAGCTCCTATGTCCTCTACATGCTAGCATGGAGGACAAATTATGATCGACTACGATGCAAAGGACCAATTGGAAGTGGAAGCCAATACCTCAAAGTCCATAAATGTTACCCACAGTTGCATTTGTATTCAAAGGATGATTACATGAGGGTTAATGATATATTTTCCATGCGCATAGTAAGAACACTACAAAAGAGGCCACATATAAGAATGTCAATGGGTGGAATGAAGTTGGTTGAAGAATATGGTGCCTAGTTCATTCAGTTTCCTACCTTTTCATACATCCGAGTTCAACGATTCTCCACGGAGCCATACAAAATTCCCAGGTATCCAATGGATAAGATGGTCTTGTTAGAGCTTACTCGACAACTTACTACCTATGACAAGATTTAGAAAGGGAAGAAGAAGTTGGGATTGCAGTTTCTAATTTTCATAGGAGAAGGGAAAACTGAGGTATGCCCAAGTCTAAAAGTTGCAAAAAAATCATCAGATGAGCTCCACTTCTTTCGGCTTCCCCCTTATCCAAAGAAGAATGATTTTGATCCTTTCAACAAGATCTCATCAGCAGGAGGGTCAAAGGACCAACACAAGGTTCACCTTGAAGACTTTTGGGCAAATGCAGTAGATGAGAACAAGATTAGAAAAAGATTGCATTCAAGACTACCATTGAACATTATTAGAACATGCAACATACTCAAGGTTCCTGATCAAATGGAGGAGGATACAAATGTGATGCGAAAAAGATTCAATCCAGAAATGACAGGTCAACCATTTGATTGGAAGAAGAAAGAAATTATAGATCTCGAAGCCCTTTCAAAACTAGTCTTAGATTTTACAAAGTGGTGGATTGAGCATAAGCTTGAAAAATTAGTTGCACCAGCTAATGGATTCAAATATAGGTTGCTTGGCCCCAGACTACTTAGGGATGAAAGATCAAGACAAATATCTAAAGGGACTGTTGAAGAAAGGGGAACTCCATCCAAAGATTTAGGAACCAATAAAGGGAAGGAGGTACCTCGAGAAAAGCATCCTAGGATTGAGGAAGTCATCCAAGAACCTCAAAATAAGAAGCAGAAACACGGAGATGCTCCCTCTTCTCCAAGTCGAACTCCAAGTGTCCAAGAGATAGAAACTTTTGAAAGGCAGGATGTAGGGACAAGTATAAGGAGATTTGAGCAAGAAGAGAATTTGGATAGGCCAATTCATGATAGGTTGAGTATAAATGCTTATGAAAAATCCATGCAAGAAAGAGGGAGAGATCAAGATATTGCTACAGAAGAAAGTCTTGCTACGATCTTAGAGCAAGAAATGATTAATGATGGAGATGGTCCTCTAGAGGAAGAAACTCCAGGGGTAGCAATACATCTTCCAAGTGCCGAAGCTATAGTTCCTGAGGTTACAATGGATAGTCCAAGAGGTGAAGAGGAGATTGACATTCGAGCAGTCCAAAGGAAAGATCAATTTGTAATTTCGGATGACCAAAGTATACCCATTCTGGAATGGTTGAGGCAATGAATTCAATTGCATCAACAAAAAGAGGTTGATCCAGCAATTGAATTACAAGAGATTTTCGATTGATCAAACCGATCAGAAGAACAAGGGAAAGCAAAAAGATATACTAAATTCATCAGAGGAGAATCATGATCTAGAATGTTGCAGATTGTGACTCCCACAGTTGACAAAGGGAAAAATTAGATTGCTCCAGATGAATATCATGTTATAGAAGTAAATCTTGGTCGGGCCTCCCTAGAGAAAATATTGGAAGAATTTGATGACTCCACATAGGCTTTGAAGGATAGGGTTAAGAAAGTAGAAGAAGGGTATGAAAAGCAGAAAAGAGAAATTCAGGTGTTATGTCAGTACATCAATAACTTGCCTCATCCAGTAAGAGAGGAAGGTCCATCATTTATCCCTCCAACAAGTATTTCCAATGAAGTGGTAGGTGATATTGACAGAATCAAGCAGATTGCTTAGGGTGCAAAGATTTGGATCGAAGGAATTACGGAGGTAGCCTTCAAACATATAGAAGAATTAGTGCAAGTGCACAATAGGGCATTCGCTGCAGTCTCTAGGATCCAGTGCATGGAGGAATCATGGGTCGATGAGCATATTTACCAAGAAGAGGTGATTGCCAACATTCAAAGTCTAATGGATACCCCAAAGCAAGAATTGATTGATGGTCAAGTTATCAGTGAGGGGGATGTCTATGATTTTATTTGATGGTACAGTGCAGTGATCATAGCTAAGGAAATGTTTGAGAGCTTTACCAGGGAATCCAGTCAATGGAAAAAGATTGTTGATAACATCAAGCAAGGAATATCAAATGTAGTTGCATCCTTGTTATCACAAAGATTGGGGGAAGAGGAAATGACAACTTATAATCTAAAAGTCAAGTTAGAGGAATTCTTTTAGCTAAACGTATATGGAAGAGATGATTTTAAGAACTTCTCCATCTTCTCAAATACAATGCACACTACTAAGGACTTACTACCAGATTGGGATGAAAGCTTGGGAAAAGCAAAAAGAGCAATTGCAGTTCTAGAACTCAAGCAAGAATTTGCACCAAGCATCAGTACGGAGGAGTTGAAAATAGTGTTAGATCGATTTCAATCTTTCAGGCAAAGAAATCAAGGATAGATGCATTAAATACAGAGTGGGTGTGCATACGGATCATTTATTACACCCCACTCCTTAAATTAACATGCATGGTGGGCATTTATTACCCACTACAGTAGTGAATTCCTTATGGCATTAATGTAGATTCCTTTCCATTGTCCTAACCCTAATTAGGGCTGATGTGGCATGATCTCGGCCATTAGTTATTGTGATCATCTAGGCCACCCATTGTGATCGAGGACCTATATAAATGCCTCATTTCTCATTTGTAAGGGAATATTTTTATGAGATTGTTGCTATGACCTACTGAGATAATAAAGTTTTCATTGGAGTTTGGTGAATACTTGATGTGTCTTAGTGCTTGCTTGTTTTCCTAAATTTCTTCAAGTAGATTAAGTTTAGCATAGTCAATGTGTGGTGATTACAATGGAGAATATGATGGTGTATTGATGAATTCTTTTGGTTCAGACTTTTGACATTTTAGTGATTCTAATTCATTGTGTAAAGTTAGCCTGAACCTCTTTCATGCATATGCTCAACTTCTATCATTTGTATAGATTATTCTTTATGATGGTGTATGCAGTGATATGAAAATCTTTGGCATAACCCTTGAAGATTGCACTGGTTCATGCTTAGTTGTAGTATAACTTGGCGAAGTGGAATTGAGTAAATTGAGGAATTTGTCCACTAGAATACTATTTTTTGTTATAACTACCCTTAGGATTAGAATAGAATTCCTAAACCCCATCCTATTTAATTTCTGCATATTCTGTAAAAAATCCAAAAAAAAAAGTGCTTCATTGCAAAACCTTAAGATAGCTCCCACATCCAGTATGGCTTGAAATGAATATGAATAAACACGTAAGGCCCCTTTTGATCATCAGAAAATCACATCAACCACTGATCTTATCCACAGTGAAGACCTGGCATTAAAGGAACCTTGAAGTCATTGTATGATCTTCTAGCAATCTTAGCATACACAAGACTTTATTCAAGAGAGGATAAGATATTTTAGTATTTTTTTCTACTGTTTGGTGAGTCATAAAACATACATCAACAAGGCCTAGCTCCAATTGTTTGATGTCTTTAGTACTATGTAAGGCTCTCCATGTGTTCCTTGCACACTTCCTATGAGCTTGGATTGTAGGTCTAGTTGTACCTTAGTGTAAATCTGCCTAAGCGGGTTGCAGATGTATAACTGTGAAGGAAACCTTACAAGTAATCTTTCTGGGGAAGTCGATAATATACACAACGGGGATTCCTAATTGTGAAAAAATGAGAAAGGTATCATAATCCATTTTTGCATAGAAAAACAATAGGTGGTACATAATCCTTCAGCATTGCAGAGAAGTAACCATGGGCTGGAGTGAGAAAGCGAAGAGAGGAAGGTATGGGATGGCATAATTGCATTCCATTCTATAGAAACTCATAATATAAGGAAAGAGCAATGAATCATCATTTCCTAGAGGAATACTCAGTTGAGTTGTATTTGGATTTTCCTTGTGAAGCCCTGACTTTGTATTGTATTTGTATCTTCTAGGAACCTACAAAATAGAAATGCATGGTATTAGTCAAAGAGAGAGAGAGAGAAATCACTTACTATGAACTTATCTATAATAAGTAATTAGTATGATACTCTATGCTTGCCCTAGTCACATTTATTTTTTTTAAATTATAATTTCTTCATTCGAGTCAATAGCATATGAATGTACATTCTAAGTTTTATTATAGAATGGAGCCATCCCTTTCAAACACGGAGAATGGTTGTTCATCTAAAAAAAACATATCCAATTATTAGTGTGTTTTGTTGCTACCATTTTGTAAGTTATATACACAAAGCTAGTGATTGTCATGTCCATATTTTATTTGGCAGTTAATTTTTCTAGTCATAGCTTGCTCTAGTTGGGTGTAGACATTAACGTTAGTATTTTTTGCTCTTTGATGTTCATTAATCCTAATTGTCATAGGGGAAAAATAAATGAATACATACTTTCACAGATTGACATTCACCTAGAATAATAATAGGTGAAAATATGCATACTGGATAACAACTCAAAAGATCAAACATTTAATGTAGTTGGTTTAATCTTTCCTAATATTACAGTAATGGCACAACACTAAATAAAACCATTTAAAACTCAGGTCCTTTATATGCTTTTCAGTGTTTGACTGATGCCTAACTCTCACATAGACAACAATACATCAGCTTTTGTTCAATGCAAGCGTAAATAACAAGGCAACCTATCAATCAATGTAACATTTACATGTTGCAAAACAGAACTTGATTCAAGAGAAAAATGATTGCTAAGAGTTTAATCAACACAATTTTAAGAAAGCATTATCCAAACCAGCCATATTTTTATTCAATAGCTACCTTTTAAAAAGAACACAATACTGATATGAATTCATATCTCTTGAAATTATAAGCTATATATATTTCAATCTATGCTCATTCAAAGTTTACCTTAAGGCATTGTTGAGAATAGAAAATCACCAACTACCATGCCTCAAAATGATTACAGTAAACAATAGAGGGAAAATTTACCTTTACATTGCATAGTATGATAGTTCAAATTCTTGAAGCCTATATATGAACCTTTTCCTCATTCGTTACAAGTAATTAAGAATGAAACAGAATGTACTAGAAACCAAGAGGTCACACCAACAGGAAATGAAAATCTACCAATATTCTACTAACAAATAGGGTTGAATCTTAGTGCTTCCCTATAAGATTTCAGATCTTGCATCTAACAAATAAGGAGGATGATAGTGAAATTTCATTCCAGCACGAACCTATATGCTCAAGCATGTCTTACATTATAGTCAGCAAATATGAGAGCCCAACTAATAATATGGCCCAAATAAAACCATTTCAACAAAATCAAGTCGACCTTTCCACAAGCAGGCAATAAAATGAATAGTCAAAGAAATAACATATGAGGAAAGCATTAATCACAAGTTATAGATATTAACAAATAATGTTTGAAGACTATAAATTCTATGCTGATATGCAAATACCCAAATAATCAATCAAATAAATAAGATTGGTTAACCATCTTCATTGTTAGGCACAAATAATATACAAAGTTGAGTATATTTTTCCAGCTCTACGATACTACTGACATAGGTTCGAGTGGCCAATCAAAAACCACCAAGGTATACACTCAATTTTTAATGTTGGAGTTGCAAATTTAGATTATCTATAGCCGATTCAGAACTCTTCAAATGTGACTATGCATGGTGTGTGTACTATTGGAATAAGTGATATCCATGTAAGTGATTTGTTGCAACAGAACTACTAATTAGCAGTTGACTCACATTTCCTATTCTCTAGCTATTAGTTGAATGTTGGAGTAATTACACCATTGAAAGAGTAATTATCATTGTAGACTACACAACATGTTGTTCTTGACATCTTCCAGTCCATTAATTTGTGACAAAGTAAACTTGCAATTCTGTCATCTTTTACCTCCTCCACACATGAAGCTAGTCGAGATTTTCTTGGTTCTAGAAATTGTAAACTTCTCCATATATAGAGAGGTAATTGTAGTGCACAAATAAATAAAATTTATTTTCTCTTCCATTATGTTTTGTGCTGTTGTTCTCTTCTCTCAAGTTTATTTTACTTTTTATCATGGTATCAGAGCATTATTGACTCTTGGGCTGTGGTAGATTTTTTTTTTTGTGAATTTTTACTAGCATCAAAGAAACCTTTGGGTTATTTGGAAAGCCAAGATGGGCAGTGGAATAGATTTTTTTATTTTTTGAAGTTGTTACCTAAAGGAGAATAAAAGGTGCCTAGTAAAAGATTACTCAAGAGAAGAATGAGATTGTTGGAGGTAAAATTATCTATTTCATCAATGTAGAGAAAAGGTCATAGAGTTTGGTGTGATATTGTTGAGATGGTGATCATATCCAATAATCTTAAAGTTGGATTCTTAAAGGAATAGATGAGGAAATATGAAAGTATCACTGTGTTTGTGAAATATGGTAAAAATGCTAGGTTAATTCAAAGAAAGTGTTATTTGTGGATTAATCGCAATGGTGAAGCAAGGTAAAAGAAGAAAAGAAATGAATCTAGAAAGATGCAACTTTTTAAATCAAATTAATGACTATATAGATGAAATTGGAGAGCTAGAGAAAAAATTGAAGTTGTTGGATAATGTTAAGAAAAGAAATGACAAATTAGAGGAGAAAATAAAGAAAGTAAAAGAATAGAATTACTTGTTAAAAGATGAAATAGAAGAGAAGATGAAGAAAGTAAAAGAAGAAAATGACTTGTTAAAGGTTGAACTAAATCAATCCATCATTGAAAGAAATGAATGTGTCAAAGAAAAATTAGTATGTGATGTTTCATGTAGTATAGATGATTTGAATTCACCACTAGAAAAGTGTGACTCTGTTGAGGTTGTTTGTGATATAGAATATGAGAATGTGTCATCAAATACTATTAGTTGTGATAATAAGAATGTTGGATGGAATATAATGAAGAAAATGGGTTACAAAGGTGAAGGATTATGAAAACATAAACAAGGAATCATAGAGCCTATTGAGCCAATCATGAGACCAAAGTATGAAGGACTAGGATATATGACAAATGAAAGAAATGATTATATGGATTCAATTAAATTTGTTCAATGTAAACAATATATGCAATGTTCAAATTATAATAGGAAAGGGCACACAAAAGACAAGTGTTGGGATCCACATCCATGCAGTCTTTGTGGATTAAAAAGTCATTGTGAAAAGACATGTTGGAACAAAGAATGTAAAAATAATTCTATGGAAAAATGCTTCAAAATGGATGTTGGATGGAGTTATGGATCAAATTGAAAAACTATCATAGGTATCATAAAAGGTTTTTTTAGATACAAATGTTCTAGTGTGAAGAATAATCAAAACCTATCAAAGTGTCAACTCTCAAGAAGGATTACAAATAGTTCGTGCAAATCAAAATCATCATCTACCAAGACATCCATGCAAAGTGAGCTTAAAGATAGATTTTTCCCATTAGTGAAATGAAATTTTTTGCTAAGTCCTTGAAAGGTTTGTGGTAATTGAAAACCACTTGTTTAAGTAAATCTATTGAATGGTTTGTGGTAAGCCAAAACCACTTATTTCGGTGAAAAAACTAAAAGTCTTGAAAGGTTTGTGGTAATCCAAAACCATTTGTTTAGGTGAAAAACCTAAAAGTCTTGAAGGGTTTGTGGTAAACCAAAACCACTTGGGTGAAAGATCCTAAAGCATTTTTCAAAAATTTTGGGGTAAGCTAAAACCACTTGTTTGGATGCAAAGCCTTTTTTTTTTTTGAAAAGTTTGTGGTAAGCTAAAACAACATGTTTGGGTGCAAAACCTAAATTTTTTTTGAAAGGTGTATGGTAAGCCAAAACCACTTGTTTGGGTAAGAAATCCAAAAGGAAAATCAATTTCATTAGTTGGGGTAAATCCCAAATGGTTATGGGTCCACCGGTTAAAAGCCCACATCATAATGACACAGGGAACAAATTGATAGTGAAAAGGGGAGCCAAATTTTTTTAATGTTGTAAATGGGTACCTAACAAGGCTCAATGTTGGCACCTATCCTATCTAAATTTCTTATTATAATTTCTTCCACCGAAAGATTCTTTAGTGGTAGAAATTAAGCGAGGGTGTTGGAATAAGTGATATCCATGTAAGTGATTTGTTGCAATAGAACTACTAAGCAATTGACTCATGTTTCCTATTCTCTAGCTATTAACTGAGTGTTGGAATAATTACACCGTTGAATGAGTAATTATCGCTGTTTATTACAACTACACAACAAGTTGTTAACAATTGACATCTTCCAACCCATTAATTGGTAAGTGAGTAAACTTGCAGTTCTATCATCTTTTACTTCCTCCACGCATGAAGTCAGTTGAAATTTTCTTGGTTCTAGAAAATGTAAACTTCTCTATATATAGAAAGGTAATTGTAGTGAAAAAATAAATAAAGGTTATTTTCTCTTCCATTATGTTTTGTGCTGTTGTTCTCTTCTCTTAAGTTTATTTGAGTTTTTATCATAGATAGCAAGGTGAGATAAATGTGGAGGAGAAAAGAAAGTTCTAAAACATTAGGAAAATTTGGTGAACCTATCCAAAAACGTCATCTAACTGGGGCAAATGCAGAGCGTACAATTTTATTTTACTAATTGGGCATCAGATACATGAATTTTACAGGTGGACAGTAAAAGTTTGCCTCAAAGACATGGAAGCGAATGGGAACAGCCACAGCTAGATAAATCAGTTAACATCTGTTGTACTGCTGAAAATAGCAAAGAGGTAGCACATGTTGTAGGGAAAGGTGAGTTAAAAAATGAGGAAGAAAATGAGGGCAAATACAAGAAAATGAGAAAATAGAGTAGGTCAGTCAGGCCACACAGGTTAAGTAGCATGGCAGGAGGTATGACAGAGTCTTCAGGAAGCTCAGGCACCAAAATAAAAAAGAAGACCGCGATATTTCAGAATAGTAGAACTTTTATGTAGTTCTAATCAAGAACTCGTTGGAGGCAGGAGGACGATAAATACCAACCAAAGAATATGTCGGCAATTCTATTTTAATAGATTAAAATACAAAGAATCTATGTAGAAAATAAAACAGCATATAAGAAAGGCCTGAACGTAAACAGACACCTCGATTTGTTCTAGCTAGAAGCAAAGGTTGTATCTGGTCAAACTAATTTCAGATTTATTAAGATACTTTCTTGTAGGTCCTTCTCATTTCAAATACGCTGCAGTAGCCCAGCCTAAATGGTGAGTAATCGAAAAACCCTCAATGCATACCGGGCAAACAAAAATCATTATAGCCAAAATATACCTCGGAGAAATGAAAGAACTGAGCCAAAAAAGTGCCATTCTAAAAAAAACAGCAAGAACTGCAAAATCAAGATGGTCATATAGGGCAAAGAGATCTCATTGTAGATATAAAATAGCTTTATCGATATCTCAGAAGGTTCAGTATGGATGTGAATGATTATCCTGACTCATACACTAAACAATATGTTCCTACTCAGAATTGGCGAAACCAGAACAAACCCTGTTCGGAACCGCATATACAGCAAAAACGAAATGACAAACGAGAAAGAATGCAAAATAAAAATAAGCACAAAATACCTTGTTACCAAGAAATCATCAAACGCATAATGTGGTAGGAAGCAAGCAAAAGCCCTACAAATAGCAGAACAAGGCAGTCGGTCGATGCACATACCAAACGCCAGTCTGCCACGAATCGGAAAACCCATAACAAGTCACGGATCAACTCTATTGGCAACCGGCCACGAGAGCGGGAGCCCATAGTAGGTCCATGGCGAATGCTGCACAGAGAGAGCAGGAAGCTGTGACAAATACATCGCACCATCCATATCCACAATCGAGCTCTGTTCCGAAGCCGAGCATGTCTGACCAACACTTGAGAAAGGGATTCCGACTTGGACAGGACATTTCCATGTTGAGAGTCCCGTAGTAAATAGCCTAATCGGCTAATAATATTATAATCTAGTTATAGATTAAAAATATTAATTCAAATAAAATCATTTATAAATATACTATTAAAAAAACACATTAATTGTAACTATATTTCAAATAATTATTTTATTTAATTTGAAATCAAGTAGTAAAACGCAATCATAAGTATAATCAAGAGATTATTAATACATAAATAGATTTTTTAATTAATAGATTACCTTTTGAAGAGTATATATGTCAATTAATAAGAGGGAAATTTTTAAGTAGAGGTTTAAAGCTTTAAAAGTATTGGTCTCATCTTAAGATATATTTTATACATTATTTGTTTAGAATAAAGAGTGAAAAATCTTATACTTCATTCAAGTAAATTGAATCTATCACACTCAAACTACATATAACACCAAGATAAATTTAATGAAGTCAAGTTCGTACATCACTTGTTCTCACATTAAGTTGTTGTAATGGACATGGCACATAATACATTTTTAATGATAAACGTGTGTGGGATGATGTATAGGATGCTTCTCCCATTACAAATAGATAGTGTTCAAAGCACAAATTAAATTTTCATTCTATTCCTAGTGATCTAATTGCAATATATGAAAAAAAGAAAAGAGAAGAAATAATTTAATACCATTTTTCTTCTTTGTTTATCTATCTATTGTTGCTATATTCTAATTGTTAGAAGATTGGATTTACTAAACTACCTTTTATAATTTCATCTCTTTACATTCTATTGTTAATTTAGAATTATATTGATATCAAATATGTCAAATAAGATCTATTTTTTAGGAATTGAAGAGCTAGTGATTAATCTTGAATAATAAGCTAGTCATGAAATATTTAATCTCTAGTAGGAGTTAATGGGAGAATCTAACAAAAATAAACAATATTCAAGGATAATTTTCATCTTCTCTAACTATAAGCTTCTCTACATATTGTATTCAATATAAGAATATTTTAGATTCTACATATTTTATATGAATGAATCATAATTATAAATTAGCTTTCATTTTATAGTTGAGAGAAGTTGATCATATAAAAAATACTAAAATAACCTATTTTCCTAATCAGTTATTTATATTCAAAAGTAGTTAAAATAGGGGAAAAGTGGTCAAAATAGGGGTTGGCCCAAAGACAAAAGCTAGATGTCATCACAATCAAATTATAAAGCAAAAAAATTCAACAATTGGTTTGTGAAAAATAAATGTTCCAGTAAAGTATATATTTTCAATCAAAGTCTAAACAGTGCAAATGACAAGATGAATCCTTATTATGTTTGGAATTATAAATATCCTAATATTAAAAGAATTTAATTCTTTTTTCTTTTTTTGGATTTTGATCATGTACTTAGGAAAGAAAGGCTTAAGTTTGTTGTCTCTAAATATGCAATTTTTTTTCAAGGGGAAGCCTATGGTAAGAAAAAGACTATTTTAAAAAGTGAAAATCTATTATGAATGATGCAATTATCAATGATGTTGATCATGAGTAGCCAGTAATGTTTCTATTTAAAGTGTCTCGAATCCACAAAGAAGCCCCTCATCTAGTTCTTTATTTCCAAATGTAATGCCCCGCCAAGGGATCCAAAGAATTAACCTAGAATTTCACTAAGTTTAGTAGCATTTTTTTTTTTTAAACATGAAAGTAAATATCACATATATCTTATGCACAATAACGGAAGTAATAGCAATGTCCATCTGAAAGTAAACATAATATACATAACAGATTACACTCTTTAAGATCCCTTAACATTGAATTACATCTAAATCAACTAACAAACATGAATCCATCTAGTACAACATCCACAAGAAATATTAACGATAAGTCCAATGTTTATACATTACATTTCAAATGCTCATTCATCCTCTGTAGATGTCATAGGGTATGACAAGCTCAAAGAATATACATATGTAGAATAAGGTACATCATCCTATTCTAATCCATGATACATCAAAGTAATGATAATCACATGCTACACATGATCATAGAAAACATATACATCCATCATAAAGATCAAACATATTAAACTAAGTGCATGGTTCCTGCCAACCGTTAATAGCATCATTAGACCATCGTGGATCCTAGACATCCCTCCGTGCATAACATTCCAAATCACTGAAGAGATCATCGGTATTAACATAGTTGGAATGTCACTCCTAACACATATAACATCATATGTAGAAAGTGATCTAACATACAAAAGCATAAGATAAGATCATCTAACATTTGCTAAACATCAATGAAAGGATACATATCCACCATCATGAAGAACACATCAGCCACGATGTCTCAATAAATCTCAAATGATAAGCATGGAAAATACACTACCACCCGACTACGTGGTACCTAAGTGGTCCACTCCCACCGTGCCGAGGAGATAATCTCAAGTCCCAAACAGGCTATCCAAAGCACATAGCACAAATCTTTATAAGTCCAAGAATCCTAAAAGTATACTAACTCAAAGGTTTCAAACACAAAATCAGACATCTAATCCCTAGAGGCACACAATGACATGTAGGAACCTACTATGCAAGCGAGAAAGCGTCATCGCATTTATCACGTACAAGTTACCCTGGCAGTTAGCTAAACTCCACGGGTCCATAGTGATCTCATGCGGCCACTAGTATCCTCTCATACTGATGAGGCATACTACGGAATGCAAGGTCGCAACCATGCGTTCTCACTACTCCCATCCTAGCCTGTACAGGTACTCAAGGCATGGGTGAGAACAAAACTCTTATCTTTTTTTAGGTTCATTTAGTTAGTATTAGGCGTGAATGTTATCACTTATTAATCCAACTTACAATGAGTTACCTTGGCAGCTTTTTAGGGCCCCGACCCCCATTGCAAGCCACTTCCTATCACTACATGTAGATATCCTACCCTAAGCTCATGGAATCATAAATCACAAAAATCACAAAAGATAATCCATAATAAAATCATCAAATATGCATAAAAGCATCAAGTCTCCATGAGCAAACATCCATAGAAAATCATGAACACAACAACTCTCTATTGGCAACTGAAGTATCTCTGATAATCAAGTATCCAATGGTTCTCAATAACCAAATATATCTCAATCATACTAATCAAAGACTCCAAAAAATGGTTGAGTCAAACATGTCACATCATGACATCATCAAGAATAAATCCACATTATAGTCCCATCATGGCAACTAGAAAATAACCGAGGATAATTGATCGATGACCAAAAATAATGGTTAAGTCAAGTGTCTCATACATAAGAATCTCAACTATAACAATCAATAAACACATCCAATAATTAGAGCATTCCATCACATAACCATGGTTGGTTTTATAAAGATCGAGATTAAAACATCATCATGACATCACAATCACATAACTCCCAAGCTTCTAGTAGACGTCCTATAACTGGTCAACACTAATCAACACAAAACCCAAAACAATAGCATAAAGAATACACAATGCAAACACATGTTTTGGTTTTGCTAAATTTACAAACTTGAATTTAAATGTAGAGGTCTCAGTTTATGTTTCCAAGTTTGGAAAGTGAAAGGAGGAACATTTTGTACAAATTTCCTAACACATATTAATTTGAATGAATAAAAACTTTCCTTAAAATCCATCTTTCAATTAATGTCCCCCCCAAAACTAACAATATACTTTATTTAATAATTTAAAAAAATTAAATTATGAACCTTTAATATAAATCATTGATCAGTTACACAATTATAAACCAAATTATTATTAACATATTTACATATTATATATATATATATATATATATATATATATATATATATATATATATATATATACATATATACATATATAAATATATAAATTGATATTACATTATACAAAATCGAATTAACAAATTTGATTAATACCATTTAACATATAAAATTTTAATAACAATTAAAAATGGCTTCATATATATGGCAAGTGTTATAAACGTTCATATAACATAATAATTGCCGGTATGCAGGACCCTGCAGTCGCAGGGCTTGTGACGTCAGCGAGTACTGCATACCCCTGCCGTAGCAGTACCTACGATGGTGGTACACTGTGACCGTAGTGGTATGGGGGCACGGGTCTCGTCCCCCCCCACTTATGCATAATACTCTTTTTTTTTAAATCACTTATGCGATTTCCATTTAGTATGCGATTTGGTTTTGATGTTTCTTAAAATGTTTTCAGCTAATGGTATATTATTCAATTTTTTAACAAATATATATTACACACACACACACACACACACACACACACACACACACACACACACACACACACATATATGAAGGTATATGTATATATATATATGTGTGTGTGTGTGTACATGCAAAATTATAAACATCACAGCATATAAACATATATATATAATTGCATATATATGTGTGTGTGTGTGTGCAAATTGACAATATAGACATATATATACACAAGACATATATATATATATATATATATATATATATATATATATATATATATATATATATATATATATATATATATATATATATATATATATATATATATATATATATATTTCAATCTTCAAATTTTTTCTATAAACCTGTGATCTCAAAATTTTCCAATAATTAATCTAATGGGTTTGACTATGAATCTAAACCCCAGCCTCATGTTCTTTTCAGATCTATGCATATAATATTCTCAAATAAATTAATCACCCATATTGAGAATGCATACAATAAAAATAAGAAATTCCTTAGAAGACATATGGAAGACACGAAGAAGACAGGGAAAGCAAGATGCGGAAATAGCATAAGTAAAATCACAAGAATCTACTCGGAGTTTGATGCTAATTCACTCTTCCTCAGAAAACCCGCAGAACAAGCTCCCTTCTTCAGAGTTCTTGAATCCTCCAATGCTCCAATTGCACTCCAATGCTATGTCTAAGCTTCTAGGAATGCCTAAATATAAAGAGCTCTAAGGAAACATCTAGAATGCCTCTAGAAATAGCTAGAAGGTGTCACCAACTAAGCGTGGGTCTTTTCCAACCTTCTAGATGAGCCATAGGGTTGTAGACACCATGTGTTTAATTGATGCACTAACCTCCATGTTGTAGACACATGAGAAATAGAAAAGTGCGTTAACTCCCATGCAAGCTTATAACTCCAATTCACTTTTTATATAATTTCTATTTAAATATTTATAACTTTCATTTTAATTTTTATAACTTTTATTATTATTATTTATTTATTACTTTATTATTATTTTATTATTGTTATTAATTTTAATTTCTAATTTTCTTTTATTTAATTCCTTTTCCCTCAATTAATTCTCATTTAATTAATAATAATCAAAATATCAAATAACATGATATTTTATATTAATTTTCTCAAATAATTAATTAATTAATTAAATCTATTTATTAAGACTTAATTAATAGAAAATTCACCATAGACCTCCAAGACAAAATATGAAAACCCATCATAGAGCAATTCACACAAAATCAGTCTGAAGGGTTAAAAATCATGAATTATGTCATCTGACACATTCTGTGGGTAAAATATCTAGATACTTGTCCTACCTCACTAGGACAAATGGCTGAAGGGTTTGGGATTTGGACTTGAGAATTTATCTCCCTTCTCTTATCATTGAGATAATATAATAGGGTACGCTCATCCTGGCAATTTAGGGAAGTCGATATCTGGTACCTACAACCTGTAGAAAAACCATGCATGTACATACAATATATAATGCTAAGCTAAACAGACAATGGCAGGAAGTGGTGCATCATGTAGATCCCGACTAAGCAGGTGACTACGACTCCCTTCCTTAACCACATCAGAAATGCCATACAATAAGAAAACATGCACACCATACACATGCAAGTATGAGGTAAGTATCCATAATAAGGCATATGAGATAATAAACCATCCAACCAATCATCAACAATAACTGAAAACAATATAATGATCATCATGTATGCATGAAATGTAAATTCTAAATGATCTCATCATATAACCACTGAATCCATAACATAATGTCTGATAGTGTCAAAACAATACCACTAATCCATCAACATAAAACTAGTCCATCATAGTTTGATAATAATAGCAACAATATGTCCAGAAAAGATGTGAACGAGGGTAGGCACTACACCAAATACAATCCCAACTTCAAATCCAAGGCAAACAACAGGGGTAAGAAAAATATTGACAAAAAATGGTACTATTAGACCGAGTATAACATTGATGTGAGTGTTACAAGATATATGGAAATATGGTTTTACCAAAGAAATTAAGTATAGTAGAAGGCCTTCTAAAGATTCACCATAAGTATGGAATAAATTATTAAGAAAAAAATTTGAGTGGAAAGGAAAGACACTATCAAAATGTTGATTTCATTAGAAGCTCAAAAAATGGATGATACAACAAATAAAATTGAGTTCCTTCTTTATTAAGTACTTATGATGAGAAGTATTTATGTAATAGTCATAAGTTTTAAAGAGAAAACCTAGATCTAAAAATTAAAGCAGGTTTTGGAAAGCCTAAAACAAGAACCAAGAACATGGCATGCTAGGAGTGATGGATACATCCAACAAAATGGATTTATGAGAAGTAAGAATGAGGTTACCCTTTATGATAAGCAAGGAGATAATGATAATCGTATTTGAAGTTTATATATAGATCATCTAGTGTATATTGGTAGTAATTCTAAAATGAATGATGAGATCAAATCTACCATGGTAAATACATTTGAAATGAAAGATCTAGTTCTTATGAGATGCTTTCTAGGAATAGAAGTTTATCAAAGTAAGAAAAAATTTCATTATGAAAGTACGCATGCAAAACATATGACAAAAAAATTTGATAGGGTTAAGTATAATTTGTCCTTCAGTCTGCATTCTCAATTATTTTCATTGTGTAGTGATGATGGTGATGAATTACTTGATGAGACTTATTAGAAAAAGATTGTTGGGATTTTCATTTTTTCTTCATATGCAAGACCTTATATTTCTTATTTGCTTTCACTTATTTAAAGGTACATGACAAATCCCTTAGAGATACACATGAAGAAGTCCAAATAAATTTTGACCTATGTGAAATGCACTATAAATTTTAGTATTGATTACCACTCTTTTAAACAATTCAATCTTGCTAGCTTACATTAATCCGATTAGATAGGTGGTATGAATGATTGTAAGTCTTCATATAGAAATAGTTTTTCTTTTGGGTCTAGTTTGATTAATTGAATTTCAATGAAGAAAATCATTGACACTCTCTCATCCACAAAAGGTGAGTATGTTATAGCATTTTAGCTAGTAGTAGATAAGCCCTTTGGGTTATAAATATTTTTCACACTAAATAGATATTCATTGTGATAATGTAAGTGTCATCAAGTTAAGAAAGGATCTAATTCATCATAAAAAGGAAAAAATAAAATTAATTTGAAATATAATTTAAAATATAATTTTAACCATAGTTTGTTATAGAAAAATATAAATTGAACTAAAGTTTATATACAGTAAGATTGACACATAGAAAATATATCAAAGATTTGATATATTGATTAGTTTTTTATCTCTAAAATTTTGTTCATGAATTGACAACATCCTAGAAAAATAACTTATGAGCTAATCTAAAACTAATTCATTTATTAACCTACATAGCAAACTTAAATGTAAAATTAAACTAATTTAAATATAAATCTAAAGTTAAACTAATTTAAGTATAAAACTAAAGTTAGACTAACCTAAATATAAACTTAATCATTGACGATGTCTACTCCTATAGACCGAACCAGCTGTTTATTTATTCATGGGTGTAAAAAAATTAGGGGGGACACCTTTGCAAAAACACGTTAATGTAGTACCTAGTAGCTCTAAAATTATAATTATAGAAACAAAACTTGTCGTAAGTTGTTTAAAAAATTGGGAGTCATTTTAAATTTCTTCAGCTAAAACTAAGAAACTCATTTATGTCCATTATAAGCTAACGACTAATCTCATTTAAGCACATGTTAATTAAAAATAAATAAAGGAACAGATGCCTTAATGAGAGCATGCATCCTTAGCGGTTTATAACAAATCCTGATATGAAAGATGAATTGAATAATCGCAGCACTTTCATTTCAATTTTCCCTAGTTTTGCTTGGTTTATGCGTTGAACCTTCTACGCACCATACAAATTTGCCTACGTTATATTAACCTAATTTATTTATAGCGTGTTTCTGGTTTGGAACTGTAGCAATTGTGACCATGTAGGGCCTATATACATTGACTCGGAATTAGAAGTGCTAAATTTCTTAAAATTGGAGGTTTTCTATATACGCGACTGTATGACGAAGACCAATTAAGTCAATAATATGTCACTAGAATTTTATTTTATTTTAATATGTATTTTTAACCAGTTTTATCAATAAAAAAATTATTTACCTTTTAAAATTTACGAACTGTTAATGTAAAAATTATTCTTTTTCATCTTATAAATATTGTTTTTGGATAACTATCTTGCTTTTTATTTTTTGGCTGGTTGAAGAATAAATATGTTGTTCTAGAACAAGAAAAAAAAAAGGTAATTAGATGAGAAGGGATCAACAGTTGTCTAAGATTCCTTCCTTGACCGAAGGTTGCAGATTCGAAGGTTGCAGATTCTCTCTTTGTAAATGGACCATAAACAGGCATTAAAAAAACATAAAAACCTATATATTTTATGAATTTAGATTTCAAGGCACTAGCTAAACAGCCGAATATTTGCACCAGTTGTTAGCCAGTGCCATTACCTCCGTCCGTTAGTTGTCTGTTTGAAACAAGACCCAAGTACTTCTGACAGTCCCGTATCAAAAGACATTTTTTTAATATGTTTTTAATTTACTCTGATCTCCTTTTATGACCGCCGATGTGATTTCTGTAGGAGCTAATAATGTTAAGTTGGAGATTTATTTTTGCTATATTTTCAAATAGTGATCAAACTTTTAAAAAAATACAAAAGTTCACTTTAAAATAATAAAATATTGATATTAGTATATTAGTATATTTTACAATTGTTAAAAAAATAAAAAAATTTAAAGATATTTAATACTATGTTAGTATATATAATATTTCAAATATTTTTTAAATTTTATAATAAAAATATTAAACTTAAATGAGTCTTAGTATGTATTTTTTTAATTAAACATGATTGTTAAAATCGATTTTACAATTCAAATATTTGATTACATTTATACTAACATATATTTTTTCATTAGTTAACAACTTAAAATCTATTGATGTGTAATTTGTTTAATGATTTCTAAATAAAAAGAATATGTATAACAATAAATCAAAATTATAATTTATAATCATAAAATTATCTCTAAAAAAATAATACAATATAAAAAATATAAATCAAATACAGAAAATAATAAGATTATATATATATATATATATATATATAACAATCATCATTTTAAATAAAAAGAATAAATGTAAGAGTCAACCAAAATAACTTATAAAAAGTTAGATAAATAAATAAACTTTATATAAAGATATATAAAAATTTAAAAATTTAAAAATTTATTAATTTATGTGCAATTATTTATTTATTTAGTCATTGTGTTATAAGCTCTTTAAATGTTAAATTATTATTGTTGAGATTAAGTTCTTATTAATATGTAGATAAATAAAAATACATAAACATCACATAGTATTACTCTATTCACATAATCATAGGATAGAAAGGTCTCCATACCTAACCAACCTTTGTCCCTATTCACACCTCCACAATGCAAATAGCCATAAGATTAGCATTATATAGATAGATCCTATATTTTTAGAGATTATCAATCTCTCTTATGTCATTATAGAATATGTCATTATGTCTATATGAATGTTTTTCTCGCATAATTTATAAAATAGATAGAGGAATATTGTGAAATCATTTCTATTTGCACACTACAATTGATACATTAAAATAACTTTAAATTTGCATAAATATTATAAACTTAATTTAATATAACATGTTTCCTTCTTCTATATTAACAATTCTAACACAAAAATTACACATAATACTCATCCAAACTAAATATAGAATAAAAATTCTAAATTTTAAATTCTTAACTAAATAAAAACTATCAAATAACAAATTTATATTTACATAAAATAAACAATATATATATATATATATATATATATATTATAAAACATATTGTAACACTTATTCTTTATATTTTTAAATCTATTTTAAATTATATTTTCATTATACTAAAAAGTTATATTGAAATCTATTTTAAATTTAATATATTTTTATATTATATTGTTATTAATTTTTTTAATGATAATTTTGTAATTATAAATTATAAATTTGACTTATTGTTATACATTTTTATTTATTTTGGAAATCTTTAAACAAATTACACATCAATGTTAAAGGAAATATATGTTAGTATAAAAGTAACTAAATATTTGAATTGTAAAATAAAATTTAACAATATTTTTTATTAAAAAATATATACTAAGACTCGTTTAAGTTTAATATTTTTATATAAGATTAAATTCTTTCATTTTAAAATATATTTCATTTAATTAAATTATTTCAAATTTAAAAAATATTATATATATATATATATATATATATATATATATAAAATTGCAAATATCTTCAAATTTAATTTACAATTTTTTATAATTATAAATTATACTATACTAATATCAATATTTTATTATTTTAAATTGGACTTTTGTATGTTTTTTAAAGATTATCACTATTTGAAAATATAGCAAAAATGAATCCCCCACTTAACATTATTAGCCCCTACAGAAGTGATCAGTGTAAATAAAAAAATATATAAAAAATATCTTTTGATATGGGACTGTTAGTAGTACTTGGGTCTTGTTTCAAACAGACAACTAACAGACGAAGGTAGTGGTACTGGCTAAAGACAGGTGCAAATATTTGGCTATTTAGCCAGTGCCGAATACCAATGCCTAAATGTCATCAGCATGCACTGACTTGGGAAAATAAGATTTCTTTATTTGGAAAAAAGTGGATTTTTTGGAAGTATATGCAGTTGCACAGATCTTTTGCTCCTACAGAGATTAGAGATTATATCATTTTTCCATAATAAAGTAAAGACTAGGTTGCTGTGTGAATGGATTTGTAACAGGAAAAGTGGGAATCCCTACATGGAGATCACATCAGTCCAAGATTTTTATTGGTTACAAGTGCTATGGATCAATAGTTTAATAGAAAGAGGGTTGAGCTTTCAGAAATCTAGAACATCTATGAAACAATAGAGCTTATGTAGTTAATTGGAGGGAAAGATAAATATGTTTATAGAAATTATGGAAATGGACATGGTTATAATTTGAGAAGTTCTCAAATAATTATTTTACAAAGGTCAAGTCTTCATAATGGTGAACGCCATCTAATATGTGCTATATCCTATAGTTTTAATTGAACTTCTAAAATTGTGGCAATTGTCGGGATAGTCACTACATGTCCATGCCTTATCAATGTGTCTTCATTTCACATACATACATGATAGATGGGAAAACTGTAATTTAATATAGAACAATTTTGGATACATGGTCTTCTACAAATTACCTTTTTAACTTTACTATTCCAAGTGATAGCTTTCAAATCTCTTTTGTTCATTAGACCTATTTTATTAGGATTGCTCCCTCTTTTAGAATGTACTATGTTTTTTTGTGGTTTTCTATTATGCATGCCTAATCTAGAGCTCAGGTTGTTTATGGGTTGATTTCTAATCCAAATGGGGGCCTTTTTTGAATTAATCTGTACAATTTCAAGGATCACTAATTTTTTCCATACTTCTCCTTTCTCCTTTTTCATTTGTGTGGGCAAGCAAACAATTAGATTGTTAGTTTTTTTTTAAAAGTGTTTCTCATTGTTCTTATGATGGCATAATATGAAGTAAAATTGTCTACTGATGCCTCTACATATTTTCCACACACTATTTACTATTTATGAACAACTGTGTCTAGAAAATGTAAAATATATTTACTCTAGAAAATAAAATATGCATTGATTGTAGGAAAATCAATATTAAAAATTGTAAATTGTAGTATTATGTTGTCTTGTTATTATATATTCATAATTTATTGATTTATAATTTAATTCACTTAGGTTAGTTTTGGAATAGGATAATTGGAAGGTTCAATGGCCCTTTCTAAGTATAAGTTATGAGCCTTAAATATGTCATCGATAAATTTAATATAACTCTTAGAAGTTTTTTTTATGGAGTTGCCTACAATTGTACTTCAAAAAAATTCATAGGTGATATTGTCTTCATTACTAATTAGGGAAAGATCTTAGGACAGTTTTTCAGTCCCTTACTTATACCATCTTAGGTTTGGAATATAAATATTTATCAGATCTCTTCTATCAATTAGTAATTACTCACTCTTTGGAACTACAACATGTAACCATTTTCAACCATGAATGGTCAAAATATAGATTTCTGAAAAAAGTAAATAAGAAAAGGTTTTACAAATCATATGAGCCCATTCAATTTGTCTTGACCTTAGAAAAAATCCTTTCAATGTGCACCACTAATCCTATGTTTCCATAGATTTGCATCTCAACTATGAAGTCATGAAATCTCAACAATATTACTCTCAATAAGAACCCAATCTAAACAAGCAAGAATCTAGCTGCTGATCGTCATGGAGCAGTACAAACTCATAAATTTTATACTCATTGGATTTCAACAATATTAAACCTAAAAAACCACAAATACGCACAAAGGTTCAATGCCATAATGACACAACTGAGCAGTTTAAATGAATAGAGATACATAAATTTTAGATGAAATAAAGTCTTTCAGAACATTGGATAACTACAATTTGATACAAACAAGTGCACAATTTTCTACAAGAACGTCTAATGAATTCGTGCAATCTTGGAAATGATTCCTCTAATGTCAATCATTATTCTTTGCAATGCTACCCCAAATCAGAGCTCCCTGCAGCTTAACCTCTACCCAAGGGAGGGACTTTTGTTGGTGATTTGCTATTAATGTTTGCAAATAACTAATTCGTCATTTGTTATATTTTATTCATTAGAATATAATTTGTATCATTGAAATAAATTAATATTTTTTAAATTTATATTTCATCAGTAAAATGTGATTTTTTAAAAAGATTTTTATATGATTTTGAATATAATAAATTTTTTTTTTTGAGTTTTATTTTTATTTTTGCAAAAAGAGGGGTAAAAATTTATTAAGACAGAAAGGAATACAACAAGGAGAGCTCAACAAGGAGCTCGATCCTGAGCAACAAGATCATCAAATTCTTGCACCATCTCAAAGGGCAGTTGCCCCCTATCCCTAATATTCCAACCCGGATCATGACTAGAAGCCCATTTGGCTAAACAATCAACAGGTCTATTCCATTCTCGTGGAATATACTTGAACCTAATGAACTGAAAAGAGGAAGAGAAGAAAAGAATCTGCTTAACAACAGTGGCCAGCTGCCAACTAACATCCTCAAGTTCTTGTGAAGAAAGCATGTTCACCACCACTTGGGAATCAGACTCACAAATAATCTTACTCCATCCCCACAAGCAACACTGTTCCACAGCATATAAAATAGCCTGAGCTTCCATGAGATTGTTAGTATAATCACCCTTATGAATTGAGAAGAAAAATTTAACATTCCCAGAACTACAACGAGCCACTCTGCCAATACCAGCCGGACCAGGATTCCCATGAGAAGAACCATCAGTGTTAATTTTCAGAACTCCACAGGGAGGAGGAGTCCAGTGCCCATCCCGGTTAACCCGACCCTTCCTCTGATGGTGAAGCTACCTGGACATAGAAGGAAACCTATGAGCTGCAACCCCATCCTGCAGATGAAAATTGAGGCAATTACTGATAGTGACATCAACCGGATCCATACCCCCATCAAGCTCACACTTCACAAGAATAGTTTCCTGGAGAGAATGTGATATTTTCCACCAAAGATGCAAAACACCAAGCCGAACATCTTGGAATATGCGATGATTCCTCTCCAACCAGATATGCCAAAGCATGAAAGATGGGCCAGCAATCCAAGCAGCATGGAGAGAAGAAGACTTGGAGGGAGCACTACCCAAGCGAGCCCAGAACTCAGGCAAAGAGGAAGCATGCCGACAAGAGCAACCCCAAGTGCTCCACCAAAGGTGCCATATTTGAGTAGAATAGGAGCAATGGAATAACAGATGGGAGACCGACTCCTCTCCATTACCACACAAAACACAATAAGAGGGGCCCTGAAATCCATGTTTACAAAGATTATCCCAGGTAAGACAATAGTTGTGAGCCACTAGCCACATGAAAAAATTGCACTTGGACCAAGAAACTTTATTCCAGACTTGCTTCCACCAAGGGACCTCAGCATCCCCAAATAATTGTCTAGTTATCTCCTGATACCCAGCAGAGACATGATATTTACCAGACAAGGTACCGCCCCAAGCCAATACATTTGGACCAAGCAAAGAGGAACACTCTCTAGAGGCCAAAATTTGAGAAAGCTCCTGATGATCCATGTATGTACCTCCAGGAGGCCAATCAGAGGAATGCTTCCATCTATAACCAACAACAGGTCCCAGTTGATAAGGAGTCTTGTAATGAGCCACTTTATCCCATCCAGCTACCAGAAAAGAGTCACAAAGAGGCTGAAGATGAGGGTATATGGATAAAATGGAAGGGAATCCATCCCAAGCATCAGACCAAAACAAAGCATGAGAACCTCCTTTACATATCTAGAACAGACCCCTCTTCACCAACATCGCACCTGTCTTCAAAGTATGCCAAACCATTGAGCCACGACCTTCAAGAGGAAGTGCAGAAATAGAGCAAGGATCAGCACCATGAAACTATTTATGAGTGATAATATGAACCCAAAGTTGATGCTGTCCAGAGCACCATCACCAATAAAGTTTAGCAGCCAAAGCTTGTCTACTCAATAGAGCAGAACGAAGACCAAGACCACCCTCCTTTTTAGGCCTACAAACAGTTGCCCAATTAACCAAGCTCCATTTAGTACTATGCAAATTACCACTCCAAAGGAATTGTCGAGAAAGAGCATCAAACTCCTTGAGAAAGTAAATAGGTGCAGCAAGAACCATGCTTCTATAAGTAGGAAGAGCTTGGATAACAGCTTGAAGAAGAGTAACCCGAGCAGCAGTAGAGAGCCATCTATGAGTCCAATGATTTACCTTATCCTGAAGCTTGGTAATCAAATTTTGCCAGAAGAGACGTGGCTGCCTAGAAACAGCAATAGGAATGCCAAGATAAGTCAAAGGAAGTGAACCTATCTGAAACCGTAGGATACCAAAAATCCTATGTTGAATAGAATCGGGAGTGTTAAAAAATTAAATGAAAAATTTGAGCTCATTAACTTTCTGGCCTGAAGCTGCCAAATAAATATCCAAAGCATGTCGAAAGGCTTCAACTTCCTTGATCCTAGCAAGACTGGCAAGAGCAGAATCATCAACAAATTGAAGATGGGAAAGAGAAGGTAAGCCATTACCCCACCGCCAGCCTTGAATAGAATTCTAGGACACCTGATGCTTAATGAATCTGCCCAAGCCTTCAACCATGATGATGAATAGATATGGGGAGAGAGGGTCACCCTGGCGGAGGCCTCTAGAAGCACCAAATAGTTGTGAAGGTTGACCATTAATAAGAATAGAAAAAGAGGCAGAAGTAACGCAACTCATAATCCAACTCACCTAGTCAGAGCTAAATCCAAAAGAAAGAAGAATACTCCTTAGGAAGCTCCATTTAACTCTATCGTAGGCCTTAGCCATATCCAGCTTAACAAACATGGCTCTCTCCTTTGAAGTAGCCATAGAGTGAATAGCCTCAGTAGCAATAACCACCCCATCCAAAATTTGTCTTCCAACAAAAAAACCACCTTGTTCTTCTGAGATAATAATGGGAAGCCACCTTTTCAGTCTCTCAGCAATCAGCTTAGTAATAACTTTATAGACTACATTACATAAGGCAATTGGTCTAAAAAACTCCAATTGATTAGCACCCTCTCTCTTAGGAATAAGAGTCAAGAATGTAGAGTTCAAAGCTCGAAGCATCTGCTTGCTAGCATAGGATTCTTTAACCACCTCCAATAAATCATGATTAATGATGTCCCAAAATTCCTGAAAGAATTCAATTGGAAAACCATCAGGACCAGGAGCCTTCCCCTTAGGCATGCCAAAGACCACCGCCTCCAGCACTTCCAAAGAGATAGGACGCATGAGATAATCATTCATTTCCTGAGTGATAAGGGAAGGAATACAGGAAAAAATAATATTTTCTTCATTATCAGCAGGAGGAGAGTCCTCAGAGAAGAGGGTAGAGAAGTACTAAATAGCCTACTAGAACAAAGCTAGCAAGGAATTCAGTTGGATACCTTGAGAATTAACCAAAGAAGAGATAGTGCTCTGATTCCGGCAAGATTGCACTGTTTTATGGAAAAAGGTAGTGTTTCGATCACCTTCCTGGAGCCAATCAACTCGAGCCTTTTGCTTCCAAAAAATTTCCTCTCGAAGTTCCCATTCTTCTAGAGCTCTAGAAGCAAGGGATTCAGCCTGGCCAAGATCCTCCGAGAAACCTCCATCTCTAATCTCCCTTGTGATGACATCAAGATTTTCTTGAGTAAGCCTCTTCATAAAGTGAAGATTCCCAAAGCATTCCCTATTCCATATCTTGAGCTGCCTTTTAACATATTGAAGCCTTTTAGAAAATGAGAACATTGCAGTACCATATGCAGGGGCACCATCTTTCCACCAACAAAAAAAAAATATCATGAAGAGAGGAGTCACGGAGCCACATCAAGTGGAACTTAAAAGGAGGATGCTTCGGAACATAAGCCCCTATAGCAAAAAATTTGATTGGCCAATGATCTGAACCCCACCAATCAAGGATTTCTGAAGAGATAGTAAGGGTGCCACTAAGCCAGAAGCAAGAAACAAGAAATCTATCCAGGCGTTCTGAGATAGCAGCAACACCAGTCCTACTATTATTCCAGGTATAGAGGCCATTAGAAGGCTTAACATTAGAGAGATGCAAAAGAGATATGTGTTGCCGAAGAAGAGCAGAAGAAGGCCCCAATCTAGCCAAACCACCATGCTTCTCTTCCAGACTTAAAACTGAATTGAAGTCACCTACTAACACCCAAGGATGATAAGGATGACAATTTCTAACATATTGAATATGTTCCCAAAGTTCCTCCTTTCCCACAAGATCAACAGGTGCATACGCATTAGTAACCATGATTACCTCTCCTGAGTCTAGAGCAGAAGCTACCATAGAGAGAGCTGAGCGAGAAGACATCCAGGCAAGAGGAGAAATTTTTTGAGGATCCCAAAATATAGCTAAACCACCAGCACTGCCTGTTGCCCCAACACACTGGCATTGGCCATGAGACCAAATACTAGAGGCATGTTGGACCATAGACTCCATAGAGAGCTTATTCTCTTGGATACAAAAAACATCAGGACTATGATCAACCACCAAGTTATGAATAGCCTTTTGTCTAGGGATGCTATTCAACCCCCTTACATTCCATGAGAGAATAATCATCATTGGGTAGATTTGGGAAAATGAGAATCCAAAGGTTTCACTGAACCAGACTCAATCAATATATCTCCTCTGAGTTTAATCTTCTCTTGGTCTGTTTTGCGCCCACTCCTTAGAGGGGGAGAAGAAGAAGCCCGCTTAAAGGGTCGAGGCAGCAACCCCAAGGGGAGAGGAGATCCCTTGCCCTTACCTGATGGTAGCACATCCTTAACCAAGTCAGCCAAAACAACATCATCATCTTCCAACACTGTAGGAGTCACTAGAGCCGCTGTCACAGGAGCTACAGGAACCTCACAATTCTGATATACTACAACTTGAGATGCCCCACAAGCATCATTAGGAACAGATCTCTCATCTGGGCAAGCTAGATCAGAAGAGATAGGAGGAGGAATACCCTCCTCTAGAACCATACTATCCAGCACCTCAAAACGGTTAAAACCTAAATCAGATAATCTTTCTTTCAAAGGCCTCTTTTGACCACGTCCCTTAGCTCGAGGATGAACAGGGGTAAATCCATCCTTATCCTGCATTGGAGCCTTACCCTTACCTGTAGCATCTTGTGGATTCATCCCCTTGGTAGTATTAACCATTTGAGATTGTCCTTTCCCTGTAGTATCTGCCAAACCACCAGCATTTCCAGCTGTAGATCGATCCACTCCTTTGAAACTCGAGTTACGGGGGCACTGCCGTAGTAAATGACCATACTCATGACAAATTCGACAACAGAAAGGGAGGGATTCATAATCTAACTACTACACCCAAGAAGAATCCCCCAGACAAATTTCCAAAGAATCTGGTAATGGGTTATTCAAATTAATTTCAACACAAATTCTAGCAAAAGAAATAACCTTTTTATCGAGGGTTTGATGTGTGATCGCAGCTGGCTTCCCCAACAAAGTAGCAATTTGTCGAAGGATGTCTTCACGCCAAAATTCCAAGGGAAGACGAGGCAAGCGAACCCAAACTGGTACTGTCGAAGGGAGATCCTTAGCAGAATTAAAACCTGAATGCCAAGGTTTGACAAATAACCCCACATTATTGTAGAAATAAGGGCCTCCTTCAAAAACACGATCACGATCAGACATGCAAGAGAATACAACAAAAAAATAACTATTCCCTGCCAACATAATCTCCATATCGCCTTCCACCTGCCAAGAGCAGCGGATTCATGACTCAAGAGCGGATAGGGAAATTCGGATTCCAAGAAATTTGCATATCAAAGTATGCTTGGTCCAATAATCAATGTCCTCCATTACAGCCGTTGGAGGAATAACCAGAATAGGGCGATCATGGCTACGCGGAAGACAACCATTAACTTTTTTTCAGCTTGGAGCTCTCCCCTAAATAAAAGGATTGAGATCGCATTGCATGCATAGTTGGAGAAGAACCATCTGTTCTCACCAACAGAGAAGAAATCCCAGGCCCTTCCATGCAAACAATAAAACCCCCAATCCAAAATTGACTGCAGAAGATATCCAAAAACACCAACGCAAATTATGTTCAGTAGCTAACAATCCAAACAAAACAGAAAAATAGTAAAGATCAAACACCAAGAAAAGGATAGGGGAAAAACCCTAGCCTAGCCGACAGCCAACGCTTCTCAGAGACTCCATCCCGAAAACTCCAACATCCATCGATACAATATTCTTAGTATGAACTCATAATCTGAATAAGTGTATGTCACTAATAACAAACATGACTTGAATTTCGACAATCTCCCCATTTGGAATTGTTCAAAAGGGTTTGTGGTAAACCTAGTGTGACTCAAATCGGAGTTGATGCGTAGCACTGGGATCATTAGCCTAACACTACGCCTCACGACTCGCCTTCACACCAACTCGGCTACTCACTCACCCTTAAAAGGGTTTGCAGTAAACCTAGTGTGACTCGAACTAGAGTTGATGCGTAGCAACGGGATCATTAGCCTAACACTACGCCTCACAACTCGCCTTCACACCAACACGGCTACTCACTCACCCTTTAAAAGGGTTTGTGGTAAACCTAGTGTGACTCAAACTAGAGTTGATGCGTAGCACCGGGATCATTAGCCTAACACTACGCCTCACGACTCGCCTTCACACCAACTCGGCTACTCACTCACCCAAAGGGTTTGTGGTAAACCAAGTGTGACTCGAACCGGAGTTGATGCGTAGCACCAGGATCATTAGCCTAACACTACGCCTCACGACTCGCCTTCACACCAACTCGGCTACTCACTCACCCTTAAAAGGGTTTGTGCTAAACCTAGTGTGACTCGAATTGGACTTGATGAGTAGCACCGGGATCATTAGCCTAACACTACGCCTCACGACTCGCCTTCACACCAACTCGGCTACTCACTCACCCTTCAAAAGTTTGTGGTAAACCTAGTGTGACTTGAACCGGAGTTGATGCGTAGCACTGGGATCATTAGCCTAACACTATGCCTCACGACTCGCCTTCACACCAACTCGGCTACTCACTCACCCTAAAAAGGTTTGTGGTAAACCTAGTGTGACTCGAACCGGAGTTGATGCGTAGCACCGGGATCATTAGCCTAACACTATGCCTCACGACTCGCCTTCACACCAACTCGGCTACTCACTCACCCTTTAAAAAGGGTTTGTGGTAAACTTAGTGTGACTCGAACGAGAGTTGATGCGTAGCACCGGGATCATTAGCCTAACACTACGCCTCACAACTCGCCTTCACACCAACTTGACTAATCACTCACCCTTTAAAGGGTTTGTGGTAAACCTAGTGTGACTCAAACCGGAGTTGATGCGTAGCACCGGGATCATTAGCCTAACACTATGCCTCACAACTCGCCTTCACACCAACTCGGCTACTCACTCACCCTTTAAAAAGGGTTTGTGGTAAACCTAGTGTGACTCGAACGAGAGTTGATGCGTAGCACCGGGATCATTAGCCTAACACTACGCCTCACAACTCGCCTTCACACCAACTTGACTACTCACTCACCCTTTAAAGGGTTTGTGGTAAACCTAGTGTGACTCAAACCGGAGTTGATGCGTAGCACCGGGATCATTAGCCTAACACTATGCCTCACGACTCGCCTTCACACCAACTCGGCTACTCACTCACCCTTAAAAAGGTTTGTGGTAAACCTAGTGTGACTCAAACCGGAGTTGATGCGTAGCACCGGGATCATTAGCCTAACACTACGCCTCACGACTCGCCTTCACACCAACTTGGCTACTCACTCACCCTTTAAAGGGTTTGTGGTAAACCTAGTGTGACTCGAACCGGAGTTGATGCGTAGCACTGGGATCATTCACCTAACAATACGCCTCACGACTCGCCTTCACACCAACTCGGCTACTCACTCACCCTTGAAAGGGTTTGTGGTAAACTTAGTGTTACTCGAATCGGAGTTGATGTGTAGCACCGGGATCATTAGCCTAACACTACGCCTCACAACTCACCTTCACACCAACTTGGCTACTCACTCACCCTTAGGGTTTGTGGTAAACCTAGTGTGACTCGAACCGAAGTTGATGTGTAGCACCGGGATCATTAGCCTAACACTACGCCTCACGACTCGCCTTCACACCAACTCGGCTACTCACTCACCCTTAAAGGGTTTGTGGTAAACCTAGTGTGACTCAAACCGGAGTTGATGAGTAGCACCGGGATCATTAGCCTAACACTACGCCTCACGACTCACCTTCACACCAACTCGGCTAATCACTCACCCTTAAAAGGGTTTGTGGTAAACCTAGTGTGACTTGAACAGGAGTTGATGCGTAGCACCGGGATCATTAGCCTAACACTACGCCTCACGACTCGCCTTCACACCAACTCGGCTACTCACTCACCCTTAAAGGGTTTGTGGTAAACCTAGTGTGACTCGAACCGGAGTTGATGCGTAGCACCAGGATCATTAGACTAACACTACGCCTCACGACTCGCCTTCACACCAACTCGGCTACTCACTCATCCTAAAGGGTTTGTGGTAAACCTAGTGTGACTCGAACCAAAGTTGATGCGTAGCACCGGGATCATTAGCCTAACACTACGCCTCACGACTCGCCTTCACACCAACTCGGCTACTCACTCACCCTCATAGGTTTGTGGTAAACCTAGTGTGACTCGAACCGGAGTTGATGCGTAGCACCGGGATCATTAGCCTAACACTATGCCTCACGACTTGCCTTCACACCAACTCGGCGACTCACTCACCCTTAAAAGGGTTTGTGGTAAATCTAGTGTGACTCGAACCGGAGTTGATGCGTAGCACCGGGATCATTGGCCTAACACTACGCCTCACGACTTGCCTTCAAACCAACTCGGCTACTCACTCACCCTTAAAAGGGTTTGTGGTAAACCTAGTGTGAATCGAACTAGAGTTGATGCGTAGCACCGGGATCATTAGCCTAACACTACGCCTCACGACTTGCCTTCACACAAACTCGGCTACTCACTCACCCTTAAAGGGTTTGTGGTAAACCTAGTGTGACTCGAACCAGAGTTGATGCATAGCACCGGGATCATTAGCCTAACACTACGCCTCACGAATCGCCTTCACACCAACTCGGCTACTCACTCACCCTTAAAGGGTTTGTAGTAAACCTAGTGTGACTCGAACCGGAGTTGATGCGTAGCACTGGGATCATTATCCTAACACTACATCTCACGACTCGCCTCCACACCAACTCAGCTACTCACTCACCCTTTAAATGGTTTGTGGTAAACCTAGTGTGACTCGAACCGGAGTTGATGCATAGCACCGGGATCATTAGCCTAAAACTACACCTCACGACTCGCCTTCACACCAACTCGACTACTCACTCACCCTTTAAAAAGGGTTTGTGGTAAACCTAGTGTGACTCAAACCGGAGTTGATGCGTAGCACCTGGATCATTAGCCTAACACTACGCCTCACGACTCGCCTTCACACCAACTCAGCTACTCACTCACCCTTCAAGGGTTTGTGGTAAACCTAGTGTGACTCGAACCAGAGTTGATGTGTAGCACCGAGATCATTAGCCTAACACTACGCCTCACGACTCGACTTCACACCAACTCAGCTACTCACTCACCCTCAAAAAGGGTTTGTGGTAAACCCAGTGTGACTCGAACCGGAGATGATGTGTAGCACCGGGATCATTAGCCTAACACTACGCCTCACGACTCTCCTTCACACCAACTTGGCTACTCACTCACCCTTCAAAAGGGTTCGTGGTAAACCTAGTGTGATTCGAACCGGAGTTGATGCGTAGCACCAGAATCATTAGCCTAACACTACGCCTCACGACTCGCCTTCACACCAACTCGGCTACTCACTCACCCTTTAAAGGGTTTGTGGTAAACCTAGTGTGACTCGAACTGGAGTTGATGCGTAGCACCGGGATCATTAGCCTAACACTACGCCTCACGACTCGCCTTCACACCAACTCGGCTACTCACTCACCCTTAAAAGGGTTTGTGGTAAACCTAGTGTGACTTGAACCAGAGTTGATGCGTAGCACTGAGATCATTAGCCTAACACTACACCTCACGACTCACCTTCACACCAACTCGGCTACTCACTCACCCTTCAAAGGGTTTGTGGTAAACCTAGTGTGACTCAAACCGGAGTTGATGCGTAGCACCGGGATTATTAGCCTAACACTACGCCTCACGACTCGCCTTCACACCAACTCGGCTACTCACTCACCCTTAAAAAGGTTTGTGGTAAACCTAGTGTGACTTGAATCGGAGTTGATGCGTAGCACCAGGATCATTAGCCTAACACTACGCCTGACGACTCGCCTTCACACCAACTCGGCTACTCACTCACCCTTAAAAGGGTTTGTGGTAAACCTAGTGTGACTTGAACTAGAGTTGATGTGTAGCACCGGGATCATTAGCCTAACACTACACCTCACGACTTGCCTTCACACCAACTTGGCTACTCACTCACCCTTAAAAAGGTTTGTGGTAAATCTAGTGTGACTCGAACCAGAGTTGATGCGTAGCACCGGGATCATTAGCCTAACACTACGCCTCATGACTCGCCTTCACACCAACTCTGCTACTCACTCACCCTTAAAAGGGTTTGTGGTAAACCTAGTGTGACTCGAACCAGAGTTGATGCGAAGCACCGGGATCATTAGCCTAACACTACGCCTCACGACTCGCCTTCACACCAACTCGGCTACTCAGTCACCCTTAAAAGATTTATGGTAAACCTAGTGTGACTTGAACCAGAGTTGATGCGTAGCACAGGGATCATTAGCCTAACACTACGCCTCATGACTCGCCTTCACACTAACTCGGCTACTCACTCACCCTTAGGGTTTGTGGTAAACCTAGTGTGACTCGAACCAGAGTTGATGCGTAGCACCGGGATCATTAGCCTAACACTACGCCTCATGACTCGCCTTCACACCAACTCGGCTGCTTACTCACCCTTTAAAAGGGTTTGTGGTAAACGTAGTGTGACTCGAACCGAAGTTGATGCATAGCACCGGGATCATTAGCCTAACCCTACCCCTCACGACTCGCCTTCACACCAACTCGGCTACTCACTCACCCTTTAAAAGGGTTTTTGGTAAACCTAGTGTGACTCGAACCGGATTTGATGCATAGCACTGGGATCATTAGCCTAACACTACGCCTCACGACTCACCTTCACACCAACTCGGCTACTCACTCACCCTTAAAAGGGTTTGTGGTAAACCTAATGTGACTCGAACCGGAGTTGATGCGTAGCACCGGGATCATTACCCTTAAAATATTATATACATTAATTATATTTTGTAAGAGATTAAAGTAAAATAATATCTTAGTAAGGAGTGAAGTTTGATAAAAGAAAGTCTCCTTTGGTCAATTAATTTATTCATTTTGCAATTTATTTTACGTGAAAGTGTGAGCACTAAAAGATCTTAGCATAATTAGAAAAATATTAATTCTTATTTTTTTTACATATTATACATTTTCCATGCAATGTAATTGAAGTAAAAAGTGAAGGTAATTATCGTTTATTTTAATCTAATTTTAATTTTGACGTTTTATGTATGATTTTCCCTCGTTCCTCTTTCCTTATTCCTTCCTTATTCCTTTCATTCGATTTTCCTTTTCGCCTTAATGAAAATTAAGAAAGATGTTAGTGTTAATTAATACTAACATAACATTCACTTCTTTTTTTATTCACAATTTACTGGTCAAGGGCTTTTTCATTTCAACAGAAACTGTGGATGGTTACCTGGATGCTTTAACTGGATGATAAGAACATATTAATTCCTATTTCCTTTTCACATTCCTACAGTTCTTCAAGGTGATTTCTTATTTGATACGGGGATTAAAATTGTGTATATCATGCATTATTATGCAGATGGAATAGAATCAAGGAATAACAAAATTTCATTCAATAGCTTTGTTTTCTCTATTTTTAATCTACAACTTAAGCTTTTTCTTTCATCAAGATCTTCAATTTATTTTACCAAATTCCTTCAAAATTCTACAATATATATCTCATTTCAGCAGATCTTAATTAATATTTAAGAAAATAATAGCCTTCATGAGAGCATTCATCCTTATCAGTTTTCTATGTTTTACAGAACAAATCCACTCGATTCCGATAAAAGGTTAGCTGTAATTCAGTAAAAACAATTAATTTCAGTCAAATGGTATACAAGTACCTATGAGTCTAACAATATCTTATTTTTAAGCGCGCGCCAGTTCTATATATGCCCTCCTGCTGGAAATAAAAAACAGCTAATCCGCCACTGTTTTACGGTCTAAAAGATGCTACTCATCGGAAATTCAGGTAGCATTGACAAAGAATTTCCGAGAATATTCAAGAAATCCAAGTTTTCTTGTCCACCCAAAAGTTGAAAAAAAATCATCACACATTCGCAATCCGCCTTCCTCCAGATCCCATGAATCCCTCTCGATTACTGCAGATTGACGGTATTCCTTTTGGTTTAACTGCTTTGGGAAAGACCACTGGTCAACTATCTTCCTCCTCTTTGAATCGACTTCGCCGGTAGGTTTCTTCGCTGCCAGTTTCTTTCCAGTAAGTTTCTGGACTAGGGTGAGAAAATTGGCAGGATCAGTTTTGAAATACTGTGGAGAAGGAATTTGTACGGTTCGAATGACCGGGATAACTTTTGTGCTTGAAACCGATGCAGCGTTTAATTTAGATATTATTTGAGAATTCTTGGCGGCGCAAATCATTGTGTTGGGCCTGGCCAATTCCTTATCTATAGATTTCATGGGAGACAGAAAGGCTGAAGAAAATAATGCAATAACTGAGGCGAGATCAAGGCAGGAGTCTGATGAGTGACTTCGTAGAGCATATCATCTTTATAGAACTGGCTGATAACAAAGACTCAATGAATAATATCGCAGTTACTTCGTTTCAATTTCCCTGAATTTTGCTTGGTTTGTGGGTTGAACCTTCCACCCACCATACAAATTTGTCTTTTATCATTGGTTCCATCCCTCAAGAATCCACATGCTAATTATGTAACCTAGTTTATTATTTAAACCAAGTAACCTAATTTATATTTAAACCGCGTTTCTGGTATGGAATTGTACAACCTGTGCCTACGTAGGGGAATATAGAAATTGACCGAGAAAAAGAAGTACTACATTTTTCTTAGACTTAAGGATTTCATTTTATTTACGGTAAGTAGGTACCTAAGTTATATTTTAACATGTGTCTGAACTATTTTTTTCAATAAAATAATTATTTATATTTTTTTATGAATAGTTCTTTTCTATTAATTAATTTATACTAAGATTACAATTCACAAAAAACATATAAGAAACAACTTTCAGCTAGTTAAAATAGTGTTAGTTGAGGGGGTGGTTCATCCAAATCATAAAATCTCAAGCCATCCCTAGGATCGATAGAAAGGCTGGGAATAGTTCAGTCGTCAATAGCATTATCAAGGGCTTGGTCAGCATTTGCCATGGAGGTGAGATGGCCAATTCCAGGCAAAAGGGCCACTTTCTAGAAACCACACACTGCAAACGAGGAGGAGAAGCCACCAGGCTTGGTGACTAGCCTGTGCCACCATGGGGTGGGGAAACTAAGTAGCGATGCCAACTCGCAAGAAGCATGGGAACGCAATGTATACGAGCGACAGCTCAAAGAACTGTGTCCCCAATGGAAAACTTTAGGCAACGTGGTATCAACTGAGCCATTTGGGGGTACTTTGGCAATAGTACAAGTGGCATTGCCCCAATGATTTAGAAGCTTGTGAAGGTGGGCCACCTCCAGAGCCACCTTGTTGGCTTGCACTTGTATCTACATCATTACATTATTACTAATGCATGCTTTATTGTACATAGCAATATCTATATCAAGAAAACTATGAGTGAAAATAACAACATTTCTATTTTTCAATAGAGTGAACAAAATCTCCATCCTAAAAGTATGCCAAATTTGGATAAATTTTCTAGGGATCTAGGAGGATCGCCAAAAATAAACATATGCCAAGAAAAGGGTTCAAGCCAAAACAACTTAAAGAAATCATGAATCCAATGCCAATAATTTTGAGCACATCTATAGAACCAGAAAAAATATAAGAAAGACTCTAGTTGGCCACAAAATGGACACTGGGATCTAGAACCCCAATATGCTTAAGCCGAGGCTGAAGAGGAAGACCTTAAAAAGACAAAAACCAAGCAAAATGAGCAATCTTGGGTTCTCTAATGGTGCTCCAAATGGTGTCAAAACACTTTCTCTACTAAGAAAGGGAAGATTGCAAATGCCATCTCTGATTGAGGGTATCCATCGATATCCCAAACTTGGCTTGTAGTTGGTGAAGGGAGTGGTAGGATACCACTTCCAGTCAGTCCACCAAGGTCGAACAGACTGGATACTCACTTTATGAATTAAGTGACCTGGAATTGTAGAAAGCAATAAGTCAAAAGTTTGCCAATTTGAATGGGCAAGATGAAACTTGACTTGCATATCTTCCCAAGATCAGAGACTCATGAAGATCCTAGAGAAAAGATCTTTAGGAGTCCTGATGCCACATTTGAAAAAACGTAGAGCACTAGCACCTTAAGTCTTGGCTAGTGGAATACTCTGGATGGCAAACAAAGGAGACTACCAAATGTTATACTGATTCAAAGAGGCCCATCACGGAATTCATCACTAGACTAGTGAAGCCAAGCCTTAACAGTTTCCCAAGCTTTCCATATGCTCTTGATAACAAAAGAGCCCTATATGTGCATGAGTTCTCGCATGATGAGAAGGGTTTGAAAGTCAATCGCCTTCCATATAGGTCTATTAATAGGAAATTCAAAAAATATATATTTTTTTCTTTATTCCATAAACATTGTTTTAGTGTAACGTTGTTGATCTATTTTTTGGCTAGGTAAGAATTAAAATGAAAAAATAAATTGCATAATATTAAAAGGGATACTTTTAATCAAAAAATTTCGATCAAGGTTACACATCCCATTTTTCTTAACAAACCATGTGTAAGCATTAATAAGAACGAGAATCCTAGAATATTTTATGGATTTAAATTTTAGAGACAAGAATACCAATACCTCAAGGGCCCGTTTGGTTCATGGATATCAACAAGAATTAGAATTGTGAATTCTAAAAAAATTGTAATCTATTATTTGTGTTGACAAAATGAGAATTGGAATAAAAAAAAATTAGAATTTGTATCCTCATTTATCCCCCAATTTGAGGATTCAGTCTTCCTTCCAAATAGTTGGTATTGCTCAAATACTTGTTTTAATTCAAATTTTGGAAAAATAAGCATTCCAAATTAATGAAAAAGAAACCTTTTTTTTATGTCCGCCAGACCTTTTTTTTTTGGCACTCGCTTTTGGTCTGCTAAAATATATTGCCATTGTTGTTTTACTCTCCATTTTCTTTGCTTCACGCTGCATCCTTCCATCAATTTTTCCTCTCCATTTTCTCTCCATTTGTTTTGGTGCTCACTTTTATAGCTACACAGAGAGATTTTTGAAGATTGAATCACTAGAGAAATGGTGGATCCAATCGATGTAGAACTAGATTGAATTAAATTACATAGAGAAATAGCAGGGGCTTTGGATTACTAGTCATCTACAGCCACAGGAGGGGTAGACACAATTTTTTTGACATGAGAGGATGAATGGGATCAGGCCCTAAATTGCTTATGGTTCCTCTATTTGAGTTTTTACCATAAGAAATTGTGCCATCATTCATTTAATTTTGTTTATATTATTGAAAATTTATCAAAGTTTTGAAATCAATTAATTTTTTTTTTTATGTGCTGCACTCCACCATTTTTGTTGTGTTTCAAGCTCTGAAGTCACATATTTGTGGCTTTCTATTCTGATCACTATAACTTATATGTTTATCTTTTCAATCACATATTCATATTTTGAACTAAACAGGTGTGGAATTACAAATTCTGAATATCAAATTTTTTTGGTTTGAACCAAAGTCTCAAAATAAAATCCAAAAACCATAATCTCCACTTCAAGTTCCAGAATCCCAAATCAAAGATTTGGAATGCTAATTCTCAAATCATATTCCTCCAACCAAACGGGCCCTAATAGCATCAACCTGCATTGATTTTAAAAAGTAAGATTTATTTTCTATAGAAAAATTTAGACCTCTTTTTGTCGTATATGTAATAATATTTTTATATCTACTGCATGGATTAGAGTATTTGCCCATAACACCAAAAATAACAGGTTGTTCTATGAAAGGATTTGCATGTAGACTAACATAATTCTTAGGTCAAAGTGGGAATAATTGCATGGAGACTCACATTCCGAGGTCATAGTACATCTCATTAAAAGTGCTTTAACCAAGGGGCACATGCGCTTACCTTCATGATTTTATGGTTGATTGAAGTAAGTTTTGGTTAAAGTATAATGTATTTAATTTAATAAATATAACAAATAAATAGTAATGAAAAATATAATATTATAGTGCTAAACTAAATTAAATTACAGAGTATAGTTAGTATATTATTAAATTATATAACTACAATGATATATATTAAAAGCAGTAAAAGAATATATAAATAAATATTATAATATCATGTTAAATTAAAATTAGATGACATCCTAAAGAACATTTATCATACCAAAGATATTTATCAACTAATTATATATAAGATATAGAACAAATTATATAATTTTTTAAAAAAAGAGTTAAATTGATTAATTTTAATTATTAGATTGTTTGATATATCTTGTTTAAGCGGTAAATTCATCCAATTGAAGAAGCTGGACAATATTCTTAAGCTTAAATCTAATGTATAAAAATAAATAAACATAAATTAATTTAAAAATAACATTTATGCTTAAAAAAAACCAAACACACTGGATAACTCTAATAACATGATTAAAATTTTGAATTATAAATAAATTGATAAATATTTGTAGATTTCAAAAGAAAGCAATATTTATTATTATTATTTATTTAATTATGTTGTATATAAATAATACAAATAATAATGTATGAACTAAATTTCTACCACTTAAATTCATATGAGTTCTTCTTCATAAACTATCTTAAATAATAAATGTGTTTAAAATAAGAAATATATTTAACTCTATATTTGATTAAAATGATTATATTTGAATAACATTTTACAAATTACAATAAACCATCTTAAAGTTTATCCATTTATCACAAATGTGGAAATGGTAAAATTGAAATTAATGCATTCATTAATAGAGGTGTTAGAAAAATGATTTTAAGAAAGAAAGTTTATCCACTTGTCACAAATGTGGAAAAGATAAAGTTGTAATTAATGCATGCATTAATAGAGGTGTTGGAAAAAATAGTTGTATTTTTGTTGAAGAAAATTGAAATTTTCATTGCCTTTTTCATCATGCGCCAATACAATTTTTTAAAAATTGTATTTTTCAATTGCAAAAAAACATGCAAATTGATAAACCTTTTGCAAACATTAGTATATCAATGAAATTTTTAGATTATGTAACTGATATGGAACCTCATGATTGGATTAGTTTATTGCCAAAGGCAGGAACTAATAATCTAGAAAAAGGTTGCATACTCTGTAATTATGTAGTTGATGGGAGGGTAAGATAAATATAATAATTAATAGCAATTATGGAAATGGAGACAAATATGGATATAATATTATTGATTTATAAATGATTTCTTTGCAAATCATTAATTAGTCATTTAATTAATTTATTTTATTTAGCAAAATCATATTGTATGATCAGGATAAATTTAATTAAACTAGTATAGATATCTTAAATAAATCTATCTAAAGAAGTGATATTGATATAGTTAAAATTTAATTTACTACACTATTTTTTTTTCATATTTTCTTTATATCTATTTATCTTTTTCACTAATTTAAGTTTTTATAATAATTTCTGAAAACAATTGTGATTTATAGCTCCAAGGATTATAATTTGAAGCAATATTTATTTATACATATATTATTTAAAAGTATATTTTATTTATAATAACTTTAAATTTTTGATATATAGATAGGACATTAATAATTTTTTAATTAATAAGTTATGAGTTTTGGAAAAGTTCTTATATAAAAGTTTGGCAAAAACTTCAAATTATATTTTTTCAATTTTAATAAATTGAATCATCTAATTAAAAAAATTATATCTTTCAATTTTTAGATTGCTTATTAAAAAAATTATAATTGATTTTTCTATATTTTATGATAATAAATGTATATTACATATAGAGTTTAATAGACTATAGTAGAACTTTTGGGATACTAATTGAATGATAAAAAAAAGTCTATAAAATCATTGATCTATTAAGCTCGCTAGAGTAGCCAAGAAATAGTATTAAATTTTTGGCTTAAACACTACCAAAATACAACAATATAATAAATCAAAAAGCAAGAGGTAGCCATGCTCTATCCAATCTTGTAGAAGTTGAAAGGACTATATGACCAATACATATTAGAAAATAACAAGAGAGCCCTCTAACAAGAATTTGTAGCGCTTGTTACCAATACTTTGCTCGAACAATTGTAGTCATTCATTATATTGATGAGAGTCAAAAAAAAGAAAAAAGTAGAGGAAAATCTTAGAGATATAAAACAAATGAAAACCAAGAAAAAGATACACTTCCAGCCATAAGGGCAAAACATTTAGAAAATAGAGTGAAAAAAAAAGACATAAAGACGTGGGTTTCTTTTTCCTTTATTTTTTATGTATCCTTGTTCCTTCTCAAAGTTCATCTCTTTGGAGTATGCTACTTGGGAAATTGATTAAAGATGAAAGAAAATATTCAATTTTAGTACAACAAGTAACAAGGTTACACTTGTATACATTAGTTAGAACATGCAAAACTTGCACAAATCAATAAGTTTTTAGAATAGACCAACTATTAGGAAACTATTCATCTAAATTTTAAGTATACATTGCTAGACCTAAGAATCTGAAACTTTTCCCCATTAGAGATTTAGTTATAATGTTAAGAGAAAATGTTCTTTTTAAAAAAATATATATTTTTGATAAAAGTGCAGAAGTACTAGAATTTTATTATGATCCAAAGGTTGATTTCCAAGCTCATGGAGGAACAAATTAGGTGAAAAAACCCCAATGCTTGTGAGAGTTACAAAGAGACATAGAGAGAGCAAGAAGACAAGAAGAGAGGCCTAATTGAGAAAAAAGAGTTAGGCATCAATGAAGAATGGGGAAAGATAAATAGTATATGAGTAGAAAAATACAAGATCCATCTCCCATCGAACATGATCAATCATAGAGCTCCAAATACTACCTCCCAAGAAGAGACCAATGAATGATAGTTTCAGCTAGGCTACCAAACTGACATGTTTGCAAATGATTCTCAAAAGTCCAATAAAATACTGGGCCCAACTTGATCCACCCCATATTAATGAAACTCTAGAGTGCTCCTAATGATAAATTTTATAAATTAGAGGCAATAAAGAGAGATATATTAGACTGGAGTCATCCTTGCATCAAAAGGTCAATCTATCAATGCCCAATACAACCACTCAAATTATCATACATAGGAAGTAGTTAGGAAATGCCAAGGGAGTGCTAAACAAATTTATAACAATCTCCCCCTCAACAGTACTTGAGGTTCTAAGGATTCAAACCTTTGACCAAACTTTAATACCTATTATTAGAATGGGGTTGTTGTTGCACCAAAAGACCAATTTATTAATGCCTGATACAACCACTCAACTTATAGTACACAGGAGGTGGTTATTTCCCTTGTCACAAATCCTTATAGGAGTGCTGGAAAAATGTCTAACAAGATCTTCAACAATGAAGAGGTGACTAAACCAAGATGATAATCTAATCCACAAAAATGACCTATAGCCTATGGCAAGCACCCCCTACGAGGAACAAAGGATTGGAAAAAAAAAAAAAACTATTTGTGAAGGGAGTTTTTATATATAAAAATAGATGTAGGTTTACAATAGTTAAAAGAACCAAATGTAATGATCAACCACCTCCTATCAAAAGCTTCCACCAAACCACTAAGCAATCCCTACGCAAAAAAAAACTAAAACTAGTAAATGTGTGGCTCAAAAGCCTAACCTTGGTATGTTGTTGATTATGAGACTTTCCACCTAAGTCTAACCTCTTTACCATAGTGGCACTCTAGGAATTTTGTCATCAAAGAAAAGATAACTAATATTCTTCACCTACTAAAAAAAGACTCTATAGAGACATCTATAGTCCTAACCACATTGATGTAAACAACTACCTAAATATGAACTCAACCTCCTCTAGACATATCACCAACTCCAAATGAAAGAAACCAAACCTCGAGTAGCAAGGGTCTCACATCACTAACAAAAGAGTTTAGAGTTTAGAGTTTCAAAAATCAAGAGATCAAGATAGGCATCCCTTATATGGTGAGCATCCCAAATTGAAAGGCCTTACCTTAATACAACTCCCAAATTGGAAATCCAATCTACTATAGTATTGTCCTCTCTATAATAGTGAAAAAATTGAATGTCAAAAACCTAGGTAATAGTTTCTATACTTCACCAAGCACATATTCGAGTTCTCATCTTACAACCTTCTTTGTAATGAGAGATGATGTAATTATTTGGGAGTCCCTTTCGATACAAACATGGGAATTATGAAAACTAGCACCAATCTAATCCTACTAGTACCACTTGCACCTCTACCACATTGTTTGATCCAATAGGTATCCATGAAAACTTAGTCTTGATAATAAGGCCATCATAGTTTTTTATTACAGCTCCAATCCTTCATCTACTCGACTTTCCTTTTGAAGCTCCATAAAAATTTATTTTGACAAAAGATGGATCTAACCCCTTCTATCTCACATGTCTTCTCTTCTGAGTTTTGGAAGCCTTTCTGAATAACAATCATTTGTGAGGTAATTTATTTTGATTCTAGTAGTTTAACATACCATTGTGTACTAAAGAATAAAGGGAGGAAAGAGACTTTGTTCTCAAAACATAAGCATTCATGTATTCTGAAGTCAAAGTTTCAAGAAATTCACATACCTTGTTAGCTGTCAAAGTTTCCTTTCAAAAGATCCTTTTATTTCTTTCTCATAATAACACCCACACCACAACTGATGGAATAATTTTTCAATTTCTAGAAAAAAGGTGCATTTACTCAATAAAGGCCACCCGAGCTTACTAATCTCCCACATCCAATAGACTTGGGAGAATTCACAACTAAACAATAGGTGATTAACATCTTCACTAGCCTTACAACACAAAATGCAAGGGAAAATATCTACAATTCCCAATCCCTTTAATCTGTCACTATGAAAGCCCCTCCTTTAAGTAGCATTGTATCATGCTAGCTGAAAATGTATACTCAATTAAGGTTGTTTGGAAATCTTTGAGTGAGTGATTAGAACCCATCCTTGACTATGTATTTTCTACAAGAATATTTGTCCCAAATGAGAGTGCAATATTCTAGAGAAAAGATAATCCTTCATGTCCCATAATAAGTGAATTAAAATGCCCCCTCAGCACATTATTATAAAGTTCTACATTTTAGAGCCCTTTGCAGGTTTCCAAATTGTAAAAATATGCTCAAGATTGTCACTATCTAGGTATTTGGGTTTGATGATCTTTGTCAATAGTGTTTAGGGGTTCTCATAATGTTTCTAGTTTAATTTGGCTCCTAGGCTAACATTTCTTTCATGCATTTTATTAACCCCCACCCTGTCAACATCTTTTTCTTTATAGAGATTGTCCCAAGATACTAGGATAGTTTTTTTTAATCCTCCATGTTACTATTCGATATGAAATTCAACAAGATCCTTTTACAGAATCAAAAATAGTTTTTGGAGCAACTGGTACTAACATAACATAATTAGGATTAGTGCACTAAGAACTAATTTCATGAATAGTATCTTCCCAGCAAATGATATCCATCTTATCTTAAAATTGGAGATAGTGCTAAGAACATGTTTCACCAATAATTTTTGGTTTTATTATTTTTTTACCCTCTCCTAGAAACTAGAGATATGATAGTTGGGGACTGATATTAAGATTTTGTATGCTTAAGAGAAGATGTTATTCCATTTCTAGTTATTTATCTTTCTTTGGCTCAGAGTAGTGATTTTGTTAAAAAAATTTCCTTCAATGACAAGATGAGAAATCTCAATCTATTTTTATTCTTAAGCTCCAATAATAATACCTTAATTTCATTCTATTTTTTTAAACTTAAGATCCATTAATAGTGCCTTAATTTCAAAAATAATATTGGAGTCATTTTGTATATGTTATGTTGAAATAATGCATTATTGTTGGTTTATGTTTGATAGATTTTATATATATTTTGTTGAACTAATTATTTAACAAGCCTTCCTTAAGGGGCATATAGGTGTGATCCAAATCTAAAGTTAGATTTTTATACCTTGAGTTTAGGGTAGATTAGAGGATTTTGTTTATACAATTATATAATTTTATGTTCTTATAGATAGAGATTTCAATTCTAAACAAAAATATTTCTGTGCTCCAAAATAAATTTCCATCATAAAAGGAAAGGGGTAATAGACCAAATAGAAGAAAAAGGGTCTTGATACAATAATGGATAGCTATGAAGGCATTCAACCAAGCTGAACATTCTTGACTAAGAACATGTTGGAAGAAGATGTGGTCAAAAGACTCTATTGCTCCTATAATTTTAATCCTACGGTATACATATTATCATGAATAGTAAACATATAACTACTTGAATGGAATACCTATTATAAATAGGAAATATTATGAGGGGAAGGTGATGAATCAGCATTGTAACACTTTTACATGAATTATATATTTCAAAACTTAACCAAATGCATTAACAAATAATTAAATTGAAAAGTAAAGTATATAATAAGACAATCATAACAATATGATTTAGTTTTAAGAAAACCATAGCCAACGAAAAAACCTAGTTGGGATGGTACCCACAACAATGTGCTAATATGAAAATTATGTATTAGGAGTTTCCACTCTATTAGGATTCATTACATGCATTTAGTGCATTAGTCCATCAAAGAGTACTATACTTTGATAGAGGTCTCAACCTTGTCTAAGGTTTTACTACAATGAAGAATCATTATTCTAAAATATATTTTATCTATATAATTATAAGTAATATATATAATACTGAAATGATTGTACTGATATGTGAAATATGTGGTTAGTCCTAGGAAAATCTCACATCTATTTCTACCTAAACAACATTAGTTCACATCTAACCATAAGAACAATGTATTATCATCATCCATAATGTTTTCATGGAATGTGCATATAAATTACATACTTTTCATGAGTAAATTATCATATTGAAATAACCTTTCAATTATATTATCCAATCAACCTTAATGGTGAACCATATCACACAATCTGCAAAATCAATAATCAAAAATTTATAAATGATGGTTCACATCTAGGATGTCATCCCTACATTTCCAAGTAATTTAATTGACAAGGAAAATCAATTTCTTATGCCTAAATGTCTTATCCCTCTCTTTTAGTACATTAGTCCATCAAAGATTACTAGACTTCCATAGTGGTATCAACCTTGTCCATGGTTTTATTACAATGGGGAATAACTATTCTACAAATATATTTGATCTATATAATTATAATTAATAGATGCAATATTGAAATGACTATACTTATATCTACAATATCTGGTTAGTCCTTTGAATATCTCACATCTAATTCTACCCATACAATAATAGTTCATATCTAACAATAAAAACAATGTCATACCATCATCCATAAAATTTCCATGACATGTACATATAAATACCATGCTTTTCATGCGTAAATAATCATATTTAAATACCCTTTCAATTATATTATCCAATCAACCTTAATGAACAATCTCCAAAACCAATAATCGAAACTTTCTAGCTAAGGGTTAACATCTAGGACATCATCCCTATATTTGCAATTAATTGAATTGATAATGCAAATAATTTTCTTAGGCTTAAATATCTTAACCCTCTCTTTTATATTATCCTATACTTTGTAATACAAGTCTTCCTTCTCATTCTTCAACTAGAACATGTAGTAATTGACATATCAAATCAAGAAAACATAATGAAATTATAAACATACTTCATTCTACCAATAGAAAAAATTGTAGCTAATAAAACATATCCAACTAAGCTCATTGATTAGGACAATATGACTACTAAAAATTTTCATTAGCTATACTTAAGAAATTTTTTTCACTAAACCAAAACCAAAACTAAATATAAGTTGAACAGATCTTACAAAATGTTGAAATTTAGTCTTAATGATTTTATCTTCCTTTTAAATATCACTAAAATATTTCTAGATGTTCCCATGCCATATTATCCCAAACCTAAACTAAATATGATGCAGTAGCATCTTGAGTACTTGAGTAATCTTCCATGACCAAAAAATAATTATTTTCATTGTTCATGTTTATATTTTGTACAATGATTGTTTTTGTTTTTGTTTTTCTCTTTATGTAAACCTATCTCTTTAATGTGGAGCTATCATGGATGCTTTTTCTAAGGGTTTAGAACTTAATTCCATCATTTAAAGGATTTATCCTTCTCTTTGTTTGCAACATGCTAATTTCATAGTACCTTGAGTAAGGTGTGGGTTTGGATTTAGTGAGCTTTTTTGCAGCATCATAGTTTTCTAGACACTTGGGAATCCCTTATTTGATTACTTGTGGACATTTCCATATCCTTGTAGAAGTTAATTTTCTTTTTTAAAAGGTCATTTAATTCTCTTTTTTGGTAGGAGTTATAATTTGTAACCAATTTCTTAATAAGCTGAATTATGGTCTTTCTTGGTATAAAAGTAGAGATTGAGGATTAGAAGGACAATAATGTTAGATAGATGGAATATAAAAAATGTTGTAATCCCTAGCTCTTAAGTTTTCTAATTGTAATTTGAATGCATATGGCTACAACTAGGTATGTCTTATGTATAGCATGTTTAATGATGATTATCTATCATTACTGCATTAATTCCTTAATAATTTCTTGTACTTTCTTCAAATTTGGTGGCTTTGGCATGCAACTCATAGAGAGGGTACCAAGGAGGTGCCTCTTCAGCCTTTCTTGGTACCCTTATATTTCATAGAAGCAAGGTGTAGAACTTATGGATAAAGTAGTAGATACAACAATGCAATGAAGAATAAAGAGAAGACAAGATAAAAAGAAGAACCCACTAGAAAAAAAGAGGTAGCTATAGTAGGGTAAAAGTACAAAGCTATGTCACCTTTTAGGCCGATTTATTAAAACAATTGAATTTAAGTATTTCTATCTAAAAGTCAATTTTTCCCTAACAGATGATCTAGATAAATTCATTCTAGCTAAGTTATATATGGTCTCACACTTTTCCAATCGGAAATGTCTATTAAATGTATGTTTTATACTAGTTTGTATCCAATTACTAAAGAAATACAATTATTTCAGGTAAAGTGGCATTTCAATAACTCTTACTATTTTTTATGATTTTTTTTTAATAACATATAGACAACATTTTATGAGATTATAGTCAAGAATATTATCATATAGAGTTTATAGTGTTTTAATTTGATATATTATATTGTAATTAAAAAATTCTACAAGCACATATTTTAACACTCGAAAAGATGTCAATTTTGATAAAGAAAAATATATTAAATCATATCAAAAAAATTTAAAATTATATGAAGTTCTAGAGGAGAGAGTCCACTTTTAGAATGTATAATTTTTCTCATGGTTATAATAGATTTTTTTTGAAAAATGTGGTGGGAGATGAAAACTTTTGATTTCAGGTGAGTTGAAATTTGAATCATTATAAAAGAGAAAATATAGGTCTAAAGCTGATTTTTATTTTTGATTCTTCTCGCTATATATGTAATCATAACATAATCCGAGATCAAAGAGAAATAATTTTATTTCCATCTAGTTTTGTGGTGGAGCTAGACCCCTAATTGTTAGCATTTTTTAGAAGCTAAACAATTATCTATAACATTAGGAAAATATATCAATTCTTATTCCAAATGATTATTAAAAATTATAATCCTAAACTTCATCGATTTCTACACATTTCATTAGTTTACTTCATTTTCAAATTCAAAATAATAATACCAATTTTATGTCATTGGAGGTGAATAATTATACTTTTGTTAGCCTTTTCCTTTACAAAAGGGTGACACAAGTTTGTTCTTTTACCCAGTAGAGGTAGCTATATTGGTTACTCGAGGAATAATAATAATGGTGGAAAGAGAGAGGAAAGACCTTTTTAAATGGAACTTGTTTCAAGTGTGGATAGGAAGGATATAGAGCATTTGAATGTACTAACTATTGAAAGAAGATTAGAGGTAGTCACATAAAAACTTTGGCTTGTGAAGAAGTTATTGAAAGAACTGATTGACATAAATTTGGTGAGAATATAATGCTGATAAGGATCTCTTGGATGAAGAAGCTAGTAAAGAACCTATTTTGGGAAGTAGTTTGTTCAAAACTAGATATAAGATCGCTAGAAAATATTGCAAATTAATCATTGATAGTGGAAGTTTGATAATTTGGATTTTGAGGAGCTAGTTAACAGGATTCACTTATAGAGATTGATATATCCTAGACCTTACCATATTTCTTGGATCCAGAAGGAGCATAATTTACTTGTAATTAAACAATGCCTCGTTAAATTCAAAATTGGAAATTATCATGTGATGAAGTCTTGTATAATATTATGCCTATAGATTGTTGTCATATTCTATTGGGTAGAGCTTATACATATGATAGACAAGATTTTCATGATGGTAGATTGAATTAATATACTATTTGGGTTGACGGAAAGAAACAAGTATTTTTTCCTTTGGCTGAAAATCTTGAGGAGAATCATTGTACCATTGTTAGAGTATGTTTGTTTGATGGTAAACAATTTGCTAAGGATATGAAGAAACAAAATGTGTTTTTTTCTTTGCAGATCACTTTCTAATCACTGATGGGATTATTTTCCATCCTAGCTACCTTTCTTGATGGTGGAGTCATGCTCTTTGTGTTTCTCTAGGGTCTTTTAGAGTTGCTTCTCATCGTCTTCATGTTCAAACTAATCATCATATTGACATAGGAGAACACATTTGTAAGCTATGTACTTTAGTTGAGGTTGAGACAAAAACCCACTTTATTTTTAGATGTCCTATCGTTTATGGGATTAGAGGGAGATTTCATTTTTTGTTCTGAGACTACTTTTTTCTTCCATTCTTCTTTTGTTATTATCACCAGTGGTGTCTAACATTCTATCTTTAGTAGAACACTCTACTTTGAAATGATACTTTAAAGTCACTACTTTCTCATTGGTGTTGCTCTAATTAGCCTATTACTACTTTTTTTTGTACCTTTATCTCTTTTACGCAGTGTGAAAAGGCCAACTAGTTCTATCAGTGGTCATGTTAGATCTTGCAGTGGTTTCTTAAATTAGTGACACTCCTCAATGAGTTCATAGACACAATTTAGGGCTCCTATCCATTCACAATCTTATCCTTCTATGTCTAATCTACTCTTTTTCTTGTTTTCTCTCCTCTTCTTTTTCTTGCTATTTCATGTCGTTCACGTTTCTTGGACACCACTTGCTACTCCTACTATTTTCAACTATCTAGTTGTAAACTCTCAGTCACATGAACCTTTTTTGGTCTTTTTTTAATATTAATAATTTTATCTTGTCTTTAATTCCTAAAAATAATGAGAAACAAGGTCAATAGTAAATTTGGACCTATCTTATGATGAGAATTAGTCAATATTTTGACATTCAATGGTTGAAAAATATCGTTGCTATAATTTTTTCAAAATCTTGATGTAATCTAGGGCTATCAATATATTGACAAGCCACTAAAAAATAATCCAAATCTTTTTCACAGGTTAGTGTCAAACTAGTAGTGCAAAATGTTGAAAGTTTGACAATTACATAATTGTTATCGAGGACTGTTCTAGTCAAAAGATCGGCGTTTAGGAAATTATTATTGACAAGCTTGCCATGCCATCGATGATAATCCATGTGAAATTGTCAAAAAAACTAATATTTTTATCAATGCATTTTGAGGATTTTGTCATGCCATCAACAATAGGCATTGCCAAAATAGTGACTATTATGTGTCAAAATTTTGACAACAACCATGATTTTTTTTAAAGAGTCTGTGATCAAATTGAATTGTATATTCAACAAATATGTTTTGATTTCTTATCATTTTATCAATTATGGATGGCTACAATAATGCCACTAAATTGGCTCATTCTATCAAGCTAATAATAGTCATATGAGTGTTGACCCTTGGTTCCTATTGAGCCAATAGTCATATTAGTGTTACATATGTTATTGACATATCATAGTCATCAATAGTACTATTTTTTTAAGGCAATTAACATATGTATATTGTGCCTTTTTTCATTTAGAATAGTGAAGACTAAAAGAGAAGACTATAACAATGAAGTTGAATTGTTCATTTTTGTGCTTCATTGTTGATCCCTAACCAATTCTTCTATTTACTTCATTGTCAATACTCCATAAACTCTTCAATCATGGGGTCTGCATTCCATCTATCTCTGAGTCAATTTCCACTCCTTTGGTTATGGTCATCTTGTTTAATCACTCATCTATTAGCCTCAACACAACCTGATCTCTTTTGTTTAACCTTTTTGATCAGTATCTCTCCTTCTCAATCTACTCTCTTTCATCATTCACATCCAATTCTTTTATCATCAAGAAAGGGATAATTATTTTTTACCACAATGCTATATTTATGAGTTTAATCATGGGGTATGTGCACGATCATGGTAAACAAAACTATGGTCTTAAGTGACAATACAAAATTAGCAAATTAGAGTTATGTCAACTTGATGTGAAATTTTCTATTTGATATAAACTCTATATCAAAAATCTGAGAGAAAAGAATTGCTAAGAAATTGAATTTAGTTTCTACACTACTAGGCCTTATTTGAAAAAAAATAAAATTGACTGGTCAAAATTTTGAATTTTAATGCAATATTATAACAAATTTAGGAAAAAAATAAGAAATAGATGTATGTCTAACCACCTTAATCAAAATTGAATGATAATATTTTTTAATAATGTTATAGATATAAGAAGTAGACTCCTACCTATATGTGACACATATTTTTGAGTATTTATTTTCTAAATAGAAAATTAATAATTCATTTTCTACTTTAGTCTTTTTGGAATGAAAAACTCTCATGTCTGATCCCCTTAACTAATTTAAAACTCTACATTTTTTTTTCTTATAGTACAAGAAGCATGGAATGTGATGGGTGTTTTAGATTTCAAAATTTGTATATCATTTCAAAGTTATAGTTGTTTTGCATGCAATGTGTCAATCAACACTTTACAAGGAAATCCATTAGAAAACAAGTAATAATTACTTACTGAATTCGTAATTTGATAAAACTTACATTTCTGAAAAGATAAGAACATTCTAAAAACCCTTTTCATTTCATTAAAATTTGGTGAAAGGAAGTCATTAGCTACATGTTTAAAGTAAAAAAACTACACAAGAATAGGCCAAAAACACATTTTTCAGGATGTTTTTAAAGCTGGCCATATAGGGTTGGCATCGAACGATATAGTAGGACTTATAAAGGTTTTTTTTTTTTTTAGTATCGGGATGGGTGGAAAAAGATTTTGAAATGCTTTGAGGCATTTCAAAACTACATATTTTTTAGATTGCCACTTTTTGGCACACCATGATCTTGTACATACCCCATGATTTCAATTTAACATCTAGATGAATGAATTATAGTTCTCCTGGGATTCCCAAAAGAGGAACCAAAAGAAATTATGTCTACATCATTGCAATATCAAACACTACAATAGTTTTTAACTTCTCTACTGATACCAAAAATGAGCACTCACAAGCATATCCACATTGTCTGTTTCTTAAAAGCATTTAACAAAGGTTGACTAGAAGTAAAAACATATGAGTGTGTATGACAATCTATTATCAAATAAAGTGAAATATCTATGAGTAATTAAATTATGATCTAGCCAAGTGTTCTACTAAAGAGTGTCACTTTAAATAAGTAGATGTTTCTATCAGGATTCAACTATTTAGATTATAAGTCAAATTCATTGAAAAAATTTTTGTAAATAGAAGTTTAAATGAAATACATGAGCCCATCTTTGATAAGATTGAATATTCCAATATAGTATTCTTGATTTGAGTGATATCCTTCACCCCTTGGTCTTTAATTAGATGTAGTAAGTGCTAAATGACAAACTTTGAAAGTAGGACCTCTCTTGGTGCCTCTCTCTAAAGATATTTTTATAATAGTCAACCAAAACCCTTGATTTGTTAAGCCTTCATAACAATTCATTCTCTAGCAGCTTCTTCCAACCTAGCCCTTGTTAAGACTTCTGTGACCATTCTGGCAAGGAGAAGACCCTGGAAACTATTGGAATTGCCAACATACCCCCAATAGCTTAAAGGTTTCATTCCACGAAGAGAGTGTGATCTAATGGAATTCTTGAAGTGGGATACTAAGCTAGAAGTTAGGGGGTTGAATAAGGACACAACACATTTACCGCATAAGCTATCTTGGGTTTATTTACATTGTTTGTGTTAGTGTGTTATTTTGTTTGTTGAATGCAACTATATACCTGGTAGTTGATAACTAAACAATTCAATATGTTATTTTTTAATTACACTTAATATTTCTAATGTATTGGGTCAAATTAAGTTTGGAGATGATCACCAAACTAATGGATCAATTTCATGCACACAATTTGAAATAATTCTATCAAGCCCTAGCTTAACTTGATTGATTAGGCTAAAGTGTTGTTTGTAAGTTTTTATGTTGTAGGAGTGAGACTGGTTCTTGGTATTTGGGGAAGTGAAAGTTTTTCACTTGAGTAGGTTGAATCCAATACTAAAATTCTAAGTACATAACCTTACCCTTGTTTTAGAGGAAAATTTTCTAGGAGATACTTAGTTGGAAAGAAGGCTAAAAGACACAAAATTGTAGTTTGTGTATCCAAACTTTGCAAGGAGTTTCAATTGATGGTATCTATGATAAATCAATAATTTGAACAAGTATAGAGTTCCCTAGGACTTGATTCATCAATTTGAGTGTTTATGGTACTATCATGAGCAAAAGGGAAACCTAGGAAAGGAAAAGTGAAAGTTTGAATTATTATTGGAGTTGCATATTTAGTGATCATCATTCCACTAAATAATAGATTTGTACATGTTGGAAAATTGTCCAAGGTCATAGAATTTTCTATTGTGTGCACTCTACATTAATCTTCCAAACTAATATGTAGCATTGAATAGTTATGATGTCTCAATCATATCTACTAGCCAAGATCTAGGTCAGTTAACATTGGCCAACACTAGGGTTTGACCATAATCATGCATTTTTATTCTTATTAGGAGTTTTCTATTTTTTGACATGCATTTTTAGTCATTTGAAGGCATTTAGAGTAAGAATCAATAAAAAATTTTAAATTGAAAAAATAAATTTCATGCAACAATTTTTGTTGTTGAGCAAATTTTGTAATTTTTTGGGAAGGCAAAAGTTTCTCAGCAAAAAAAATTGTTGCATGACGAATTGGTTTTGTCAAAGTTGCAACTTTTATTGATTCTTAGTGTAAATGCCTTCAAATTCCTACAAATCCAGATGATTGATCTTATCAAAATTATTTCCAAATCTTAGAAGAATACTTTCATTATTGTATGTTGAAATATATTAATTGAACCATCTTTGGGAAAAACCTACAAATACAAAATTCCCCACACCATAAGACTCTCCATAAATCATATATTTCATTCCTAAATTTCTATTTTTAAGTTACAAAGGAATTATATTCTAGAGGAAATTATACTTATCATCAGTATTTAAAGCATATTTAATGTTTTGATTGATATAAAATTGAATTGAAGGGAACATTAAGTAATGGTAAGAAGAAAATAGAGCAAGATGAGAAGACTAAAAAAAGTGTGAGGAAAGGAGGTAGAGCTATACTAGTGAGAAGGAGATAGATAATGAGGCTTGATGCCATGGAGAGGAAGATGGGGTTGAAGCAAAAAAAAGATGAAAATCTTTAAAATGACTTCATTCAAGATGTTTAAGTAGTGATGGATAGTGAAAAAGATGAAGAACTTAGTGATGAAGAGGTTCAAGGTGTTGAAGAAGATATGGAAGACAAAGATGCTAGTGAGGACAACAAAGAAGAAAGTTGTATGAGGCTTTAGTATGTTGAGTTAGCAGTGTTTGGGATAGTGATGAGTCCTTTTAGTGAGTAGAAGGATATGCAAGCTAATGATGTAATCTTCATGGTGAATGAAGAATTATAATGCCAAAAGGAATGGCACAAGGTAAGTGTTAATTTGGTAGAAGAAATGATGTCATTGAAAATGATGCATTAATAGTGTTGGGGATGGGTAATGAGAAGATAATGGGGGTTTTTTATGGTCCAAGAATACAAATTGGATATATGTTGTTGCCACAAAGATAGAAAAGTGTCTTTATGTAGTATACTTGGTGAGTTTATAGATGTATGTAGCAAGATGATGAAAAGGAAGATATCTAATTAGATGAAGAGTAGTGAGCAGGATGGATTGTTCAAAAGTCCAAGTGATGCAGGAGCATCCAGAGGTATAAGGGCAATCCTACGTCACCCAAAAAAATGTACTTAGACTTAGTTTTTGTTTCATGTGTTTTCATTTTTGGACACCCATTTGGGTCAAATAAAGGTTCCAACTCTCACAGTTCCACTATCAGTGTGCTAGTAAATCCTGAAAAAATAGGAGTATGTAATTGGGCCATAATTTTGGTAAACTAGAAGGTGTGAATTGGCCAGATGAATGTAATTGTGATTTAGAGCATTCCAATAATAGAATTAGGTCAAAAGGCCCCACAGTTTGAAAGTTATTACAGTTTTTTAGGTTTTGGAGACCTCCTAAGAATGCTTCAAAGTTAGGTTAGGGGAATTAAATGACCTCAAAAAGGGCCAAAAAATGGGGGATGAGTGAAACTGGTCCATAGGGCTATAGAGCACTTTAAGAGCTTTCCAAAAATGTAAACGGTTCCTCAATCGGAGCTACGGTTCAAAAGTTATGCCTCCTAGAAGTTCGATTACCGTTTCTAGATTCTTCTAGGTTTGCGCCGACTTCTAACACAGCTTTTGGAGCCTTCTATTTGGTCAGTGGATGCCTACTAGCACTTTCTAGAATGTATTCCTAGTCCTTAACCCTCCAGGGTCTATTTAAGGAGATTCCTGAGATTGTAAAAGGCAGTTCGGAGTGGAGTTCAAGAGGAGGTAATGAAAGGAGAAATGATCTCCACATTAATGCTATTGTAAGCCCTTAGGGCATGTTTTGAAGTTTATTTTCTCTGTACTGAATGTACTAGCTTATTTTTCAATTAATACATTTTCCCTTTTTTTGTTGTGTCCATTCTGTTCTTGGGCTGTGTCCCCATCAAGTGGTATCAGAGTTAGTTTTCCTGAGTGTGTAGACAAAGCGCCAATTGTGAGGTAGTTTGCACCAAGACTGTGTGGTTGTGGGTTCGAGTTAGAAGATGCCTCCATGAAGAGAGCATGGTGGAAGGGCTAGAGCTATTAATCTTGAGGAGGTTAGAGCCCTCCAAAGGCAGGTACATGCATTGCAAGAGGAGCTCCATAGAGGAGCAAATGTTGCCATAGGTGACGACAGTGAGGATGACAATGAAGAAGAAGAAATGGGACCAGAAGAGGAATTTGACGGGAAAGTTCTGAATCATGCAGAGGAAAGGCTTTGAAGTGGGTTTATTTTTAGGAAATTTGAAACCAGATGAGTTGATCGATTAGATCAATGAACTGGAAGAATACTTTGAGTATGAGGATATCAAGGACCCAGATAAGGTTAAATTTGCAAAGGCAAAACTGAAAGGCCATGCCAAAATCTAGTGGCAAGAGGTTCAATTGGAAAGAAATAGAAGAGGAAAGGAGAAGATCACAAGATGGGATCACATGGTGGATGATGGGGACACAACCCAAGAACAGAATGGACACAACATAAGAAGGGAAATTGTATTAACTGAAAAATAAGCTAGTACATTTAGTACGGAGAAAATAAACTTCAAAACATGCCCTAAGGGCTTACAATAGCATAGATGTAGAGATAATTTCTCCTTTCAGTACCTCCTCTCAAACTCCACTCTGAACTGCCTTTTACAATGCCAGGAATGTCCTTAAATAGACCTCGGAGGGTTAAGGATCAGGAATACATTTTATAAAGTGCTAGTAGGCATCCACCAACCAAATAGAAGGCTCAAGAAGTTGCATTAGAAGTCGGCGCAAATCTAGAAGAATCCAAAAATGGTAACCGAACTTTTGGGAGGCATAACTTTTGAACCGTAGCTCCGATTGCTGAATTGTTTACATTTCTGAAAAGCTCTCGAAGCGCTCTATAGCCCTATGGACCAGCTTCACTCATCCCCCATTTTCAGCCCTTTTTGAGGTCATTTAATGCCCCTAACCTGACTTTGAAGCATTCTTAGGAGGTCTCCAAAACTTAAAAAACTACAATAACTTTCAAACCGTGGGGCTTTTTGACCTGATTCTTTTTTTGGAATGTTCTAAATCACAATTACATTCATCTGGCCAATTCACACCTTCTAGTTTACCAAAAAGATGGCCCAATTACATGCTCCTATTTTTTTGGGATTTTTTAGCACACTGATAGTGGAACTGTGAGAGTTGGAACCTTTATTTGACCCAAATGGGTGTTCAAAAATGAAAACACATGAAACAGAAACTAAGTCTAAGTACATTTTTTTGGGTGACACAGGATTGCCCTTATACCGCTGGATGCTCCTCCATCAGACACCTAGGGTAGATTGAAAAGTGACCCTGTCACTTTATGAATGGTAGAGGAAATCCCAAATGGGAAACCTCAGCTGCTAAAATCCAAGTTGAGTCCTCGATCGGTCATCCTTTCCATTTGACCAAATAGTCTTCATACTGCCTATTTTTGGTACTCCTACCCACAAGATGATCTAGAATGTCTTCTATCTCCTCCTTCTTAGAAGTAAGAATTGGACATGGCTCTAAGTCTAGCTCCTCATCTGCACCATCATCATGATACTTTGTTAAATCTGCAATGTTGAAAATGGGAGAAATGTGACTACCATCTGGCAGCTCCACCTCATATGCATTTCTTGAGTCATGTTTCTTCAAAATTTTGCAGGGGCCAAATTTCTTAATTTTTAGCTTGTCGTAAGTACCGGCTGGAAATCTTTCTTTTGTAAGTGCACCATGACTAGATCCCCTACTTGGAATTCCTTATGTCTTCTCCTTTGATCAGCCCTAGCTTTATACTCTTGATTCATCTTGGTAATGTGTGCCTGAACCTCCTCATGTAGACGCTTGATATGTTCAGCAAATTCTTCCGCTTCAGCACTTGTCCTCTCCCCTTGCTCTATCTTCCTCAATTTTGGTCCAGTCCTCAGGCTATTCCCATATACAATTTGGAATGGTGATTTTCCAGTACTCCTATTTACAGAAATATTATAAACAAACTCTGCTTGTGGTAGAATCAAATCCCATCCCTTGGGCTTATCCCTAACTAAACATCTCAGCAAATTGCCTAGACTTCTGTTTACCACTTTTTTTTGGCCATAAGTTTGTGGGTGATGCGTGGAACTGAATTTCAAGTCTATTCTCAACTTTTTCCACAATGTCCTCTAGAAACACCCCACAAATTTAGTATCGCTGTGAGAAATTATAATCCTTGGAAGACCATGTAGTCTTACCACCTCTTCAAAAAACAAGTCTATAATATGGACAGCATCATGAGTTTTGTGGCATGGAATGAAATGTGCCATTTTGGAGAACCTATCAACCACCATGAATACTAATTCATTACCCCTTTGTGTCCTTGGCAATTCAAGAACAAAATCCATACTTATGTCCTCCCATGGCCTTGATGGAACAGGCAATGGCTGATATAGGCTAGTATTGTGACTAAAGCTATTGGCAACTTGATAAACCTTGAAACTCTGTACAAACTTCTTCACATCCTGTGAAATTTGAGGCCAAGAATAACGTTCTCTAAGAATGGAAATGGTCTTATCTCAACCAAAATGTCCTGCCATCCCTCCACTGTGTTTCTCCTTAATCAGATTTTCCCTCATGGAACTCCTTGGAATGCACAACTGACTATCATTGAAGAACATGCCATCTTGAATCAAATAGTCTAACCACTTGGTTCTATCTACAGCAACAGGTTCTTTACAAGCTTTCCATGCTTCATCAAAATCAGGATCCTCAGGGTACAAATTCTTGAGTTCATCAAACCCAACTACTTCAGCCTACATTACTGTAAGCAACAACTATCTCCTACATAGTGCATCTACAACCATGTTAGATTTTCCACTTCTATGCTTCAACACAAATGTATAGCTCTGCAAGAACTCTACCCACTTCATATGCCTCTGATTCAATTTACCATGGCTATTTAGGTACGGTAATGCCTAATGATCAGTATACAAAACAAATTCCTTTGGAAATAAATAATGCCTCCATTTCTTTAAGGCGTTAACTATTGCATAGAACTCTTGATCATAAACATAATACTTCTTCTTTGCATCATTCAATTTTTCACTAAAATATGCAATAGGCTTACCTTCTTGGCTTAATACAGCCCCAATAGTGTTGCCACTGGCATCACAATCCACCTGGAAAACCTTTCTAAAATTTGGAAGTGCCAACACAGGCTATCCTGTCACCTTCTTCTTCAGCAATTCAAAACTTCTCGCAGCTGCTGCAGTCCATTTGAACTCTTTTCTATGCCCTCTTATTGTATCAGTTAGGGGTGCACATATGCCACTGAAATTCTTAATAAACTTCCTGTAAAAACTAACCAGACCATGAAATGATCTTACCTCAGTAGCAGACCTTGGAGTAGGCCATTCCAAGATGGCTTTTACCTTCTCTGGATCCATTTTGAGACCTTCAGGTGATATAACAAACCCCAAATAGACTAACTCCCTTTTTGCAAAGATACACTTCTTCAGATTAATTAATAGTTTCTCTTCCCTTAGCCTTTCAAGGATACTATGAATATGCAATAAATTTTCTTCCAAAGTCTTTCTGAAAATTAAAATATCATCCAAATAAACAATAACAAATTTTCCCAAGAACATCTTAAGTACCTCATTCATGAGCCGCATGAAGGTGCTTGGGGCGTTTGTCAATCCAAAGGGCATGACTAACCACTCATAAAGACCCTCCATGGTCTTGAAGGCTATTTTCCACTAATCTCCTTCTCGAATCCATATTTGGTGATAACCACTCTTCAGATCTATCTTTGTGAAGTATTGAGCTCCACTCAAGTAGTCCATAAGATCATCCATCCTTGGCAAAGGAAATTGGTACTTGATGGTTATCCTATTTATAGCTTGAGAATCTGTACACATCCTCCACTCTCCATCCTTCTTTGGTGCGAGTACTGTAGGTACTGCACATGGACTTAGGCTCTCTCGAATCAAACCCTTCCTCAACAGCTCCTGAACCTGTCTATTTAGCTCCTCTATTTCAGTAGGAGTCATCCTATGAGCAGCCTTGTTAGGCAAACTAGCTCTTGGAATCAGATCTATCTGATGACTGATTTGCCTTACTAGTGGCAATCCATTTGGAACATTATCAGAGATAATATCTCCAAATTCACCTAGTAAATCTGAAACTTCAAGTGATATTTCACTACTACCTTCTTTATCTTTCCTAGGAATCAAAGCATAGCATATATGCTGATGTTTCATTCAATCTAAAAACTTCCTTTCATCAACAAGACAAATCCTAACACTGCTACATACCTTTTCACCTTCCTTTTTCATGGGCTTCAATTTGTGGCAAACTCCATCCTTTGTCAGAGAGTATGTGTTTACATGCCCATCATGTACTGCATGTCTATCAAACTGCCATGGTCTACCCAACAATAGATGGCAAACATCCATCTGAATAACATCACAGAGAACTTCATCATGGTAACTCCCAATTTTGAATTTCACTAAATATTTTTCACTTACCAAGACCTTATGATCATCTTTTACCCAAGCAATCCGATAGGGCTGGGGATGTTTCTCCCTCTTGAGCTTCAACTTAGAGACCATCTCTTCTGATACCAAGTTATCAGTGCTACCACCATCAATGATCACGTCACAACATTTATCCTCACACTTGCATCTGGTATGGAACAAACTCCTCCGTTTTCATAGTTCAATCTCACCACTTAGTAGGACTCTTTCATTTACCAAGGTCTCTCCTCTTTCTACATGCTCTGAATGTGATGATTGTGCATCCTCATCCACATGAGCAACCCTAGCTTGGCCCTGAACTATCCTATCTGTCCTTCCTTGTCATTGAGGGCATTCAAAGGCATGATGAACTTCTTCATTACAATGGAAATAGGTACCATGGAAGCCTCCTCTTCCTTGTCCACATCCTCTACCTCTTCCTCTCTGATTTTCAAAGTCTTGATCATGGGAGCGGTTGAAACCCTCATTCCTCTGGTTCCTGCTAGTACCCACATCTTTATTTTTCTTTTGGGTTTCATTGCGGCCTCCAGATGATCTATTGCTTCCCCTTCATCCTTGACTGCGCCCTCGTTGTCTTCCTTCAAACCTTTTATTCAGCTTCTCTTCAACTCGTAGGGAAAACTGGTATGCCTCTTCTACGCTGGTCATTCTTACCAGACATAATTCCTCCTGGATGCTAGGTCACAACCCACTGATATAATGAGAAACCTTCTCCTTATTTGCTTCTGCATGCCTCGCTCTAATCAAGAGTCGATAAAATTTCTCTATATATTTTTGGACTGATATTCCTACTTGCTTTAACCCATGCATCTTTTAAAACAAATCAAGCTCGTAGTCCACAGGAATGAACTGCTTCTTCAATTTATCCACCATGTGATGCCATCTTGTGATCTTCTCCTTTCCTCTTCTATTTTTTTCCAATTGGACCTCTTGCCACCAAATTTTGGCATGGCCTTTCAGTTTGGCCTTTGCAAACTTAACCCTATCTGGGTCCCTGATATCCTCATACTCAAAGTATTCTTCCAGTTCATTGATCCAATTGATCAACTTATTTGGTTTCAGATTTCCTGAAAATACACCCACTTCAATTGTAAGTCTTTTTCCAAACTTAGTAATGGCCCTAAAAAGCCTTTCCTCTACATGATTTAGAACTTCCCCATCAAATTCCCCATCTGGTCCAATTTCATCTTCTTCGTTGCCATCTTCACTTTCATCACCTGGGGCCATAGTTGCTCCTCTACAAAGATCCTCCTGCAATGCTTGTACCTGCCTTTGGATGGCTCTAACCTCCTCAGGATTAATAGCTCTGGCCCTTCTGCCATGCTCTCTTCATGGAGGCATCTTCTTAACTCAAACCCACAACCACACAGTCCTAGTGCAAACTTACTCATAGTCGGCGCTCTATCTACACACTCAGGAAAACCAGCTCTGATACCACTTGATGGGGACACAACCAAAGAATAGAATGGACACAACAGAAGAAGGGAAATTGTATTAACTAAAAAATAAGCTAGTACATTCAGTACAGTGAAAATAAACTTCAACAGAAGAAGGGAAATTGTATTAACTTAAAAATAAGCTAGTACATTCAGTACAGAGAAAATAAACTTCAAAACATGCCCTAAGGGCTTACAATAGCATAGATGTGGAGATAATTTCTCTTTTCAGTACCTCCTCTCAAACTCCACTCCAAACTGCCTTTTACAATGCTAGGAATCTCCTTAAATAGACCCCAGAGGGTTAAGGACTAGAAATACATTCTAGAAAGTGCTAGAAGGCATTCACTGACCAAATAGAAGGCTCCAAAAGCTGCGTTAGAAGTTGGCGCAAATCTAGAAGAATCCAAAAATGGTAACTGAACTTTCAGGAGGCATAACTTTTGAACCATAGCTCCAATTGACATATGCAAATATAGATCAAATACACATATGCAAATATAGATACAATTTCAATTCCTCAAGAGTTCCTTTACGTTGAGTCAAATTTAATAATTTTAAATTAATTAGTTTAAGTTCCAAGTACAATCTCTCAAGATCATAAAGAAACAACATATAAATAATCGCATAAGCAAATGCATAAGTATATCTAACATAATGAAAGTACATCCAATAAATAACATCCACTGCACATGTCGTAGGGTATGTGAAAATAGATACAATAAATCAGAATACATGATAACATATATACATCATCTGAAAAGAAGTCTCTGAGATAAGAAATAAGAATGATAAAGGTACATCTTCTACAACGAACATCCAACAGCTGGCAATGTGAAGGGAAACCGAAATGGTAAGAAGGCACTACCTCCTGACCGCGTGGTTACCTAGTCAGGCTTCCACTCCCACCGTGCAGGGAAGATAATGAATGATCCACATACGGCTATCAAACATAAAACATTCTTAGGCAAGGTACCCTTAATAGCCAAAACTACCTCAAAGGTAACACATGCTACTCAAGAAGATAAAATAATCCAAAAGTAAGAACACTCAAACCAATACCGACACCACATAACCAAACATCATACACGAACCAAGTATAAAACAAATACCAAGATCATAAGATAAAGTCAACGAAAGATAATCATCTCAAGTCAAAAGCCACATGTCAAAAGTACAACAACCATGAATCACCAATCATCATCAATGAAAGTAAATAACCATAATAAACACATCCGACAATAGATACACCACATCCAACAATATGTACACTACCAGAGATACACAAATCTACAGAGGAGACTCAAGCTACATACTAGGGAGTGTCATCACATGGCTGCTTGAGTTACCCTGGACTGATCTCTTAATAGACCCTGGACCCTCAAGCGTTGAGTTACCCTGGACTGGTTACTTTGAACCCCAGACCCTCAACATCACACATATGGAAACTAGAAAGCCCTCTCAAGAGGACGAGGCACTATTCTCATTCCCATCCTTAGTCTATACAAACACTAAAGGCATGGGTAGATCAAATATCTCTAACTTATCTTTTTAGTGTGTTTTCCCCCCATAAATTTTACTTACTAGATTATCACATATTACATAACTTGCATTAGGTTACCCTGGCACTGACCACTTTGGGTCCCGGACCCCTATACAAGCCACTCCCAAGTCACGTACCTAGACAATCTCTCCTAAGCACATAAAAACACAGTTGTGTCCCATACCACAACACTCATAAACATCAAACTCGGTTCCTTAACAGGCAACCTGATAATAAGACGGTTTTCCCATTCAAGTACACATAAAAGCTCCACAAGATAAACCTCATAAATATAATCTCCAATATGAATCACAAAACACATCATAACATCCAGCCATATAAATGATATCAAAGAAATTTCACAAACCCTCTGGTGTACATCCTAGACTGGTCAACATCTAAACAACTTGAGAATCCACAAGTATAAGCCATACAAGAAAAACAACATAGTTTCATAGTCTGAGTTTTGGTTTGAGAATACATAATTTTATTAGAAGTAAAGTTTCACTTTACATTTTAATGTACGTTTTAAGTATAGAAGATTCTCGATTTATTCTACAAGTCAACTCATTAATTAATTTGGATAAACTATAAAATTACCCCCATTTATATAATATCAATTAATTATTAAAATAATAATGATTGTTCTTCCAATAAAATTAATTATTTCAATTTAATTAAAGCCAATATCATTAATATTAAAATAATACGGAATTCCACTAAGTATTCTCTTATATTAATTAATTTTAATTAAATTTCATTTAATTAAACTTAATTAATAATATTAAATTAAAATAATCTTACTCATTTATAAAAATAATAAATGTTAATAAATTCCTAAAAACATTCATTAGACCAATTACTAAATAATCATATAATTTACCTTATAAAACTTGTTAATAAAATATTATTAATTATTAATAAAATTAACATATTAAAATTCATTAATAAATAATAGCAAAGTTTATGTAAAAATTATTATTAAATATTAATAAATATTAATAACTTTAATAATAAATAAATAAATAAATAAAAATAAAAAATATTAAAGCGTTTTAAGCCCGTCGGCTTTTAAAACCGGCCGCAGCCTTTGCTGAGCTAGCGGTAGCTCTGCCGTAGCAGGTTGCTGCTACAGCAGCAGCTACGCCGCCTACCAAAAAGGTAAGGGGGGTAGGGGGTGGGGTAAAACCCGCCCCTCCCCAATTTTTAATATATATATATATATATATATATATATATATATATATTTAAAATAAATAAAAAACCATTCCCCCATAAATTTTTAATTATATATATATATATATTTTAACATATCTTGCAATTATGGTCTAATAGAAGAGTTTCTATTAACCATATATATAAATATATAATGTACAAAGTCCTATTTCAATTTTCAAATTCTTCCCAAACCATCCGATAAAAAGGTTTGTCTAACATGCGAATTTCTCAATTAAATTTACTTTTAAACCTCAAACCCTCTTTCAATTATCCAATAGGTTCTCATATTGTTTGATTTCTTATTCAATCTTATGCAATCCTCTAAAATAAATTCAACGAAGTATCCACCTATGCCATGTATAGATATTTTTCAAACAAGAACAATATTGCATACTCGAAAAACAACACATGCAAAAGACACAAAGCAGACAGAAACTTGAAAAGTGAAAAATTACTATACAATTAAACCACAAGATCCTACCTAGATCTGATGCTAACCTCTGAAAACTAGATGCAAAATTCCTACGGCAAGAAAAATCTTTCAAGCCACGTAAAATTCTTTTCTTTCCAAACCCTTCGAGTTGCTCTCCATAAACCTATGTCTGCCTTAAAACCTGTGTTCCTAATAATGACCTGAAAACCCCTAATATAGAATCTAATTACCTTTTAGGGTTTCTGTCTCCACAGCTCTAAAATTATAATTATTTAATTTAATTAATTAATTCATGCACAATTAATTTCTTTTTAAATTAAAATATTCTTTTATTATTCCTTCATGCACTTTAAGTGAATTGTTAAATTACTTTATTTAACTTTCCACTTGACTTTGCTTTTAAAGTTAATTTATAATTTTGATTTCATGCGCACTTTATTAAAATATCTTAATCATGTGCACATATTTTATCTTTTAATTAATTTCTATATTTTAAACTCATTCATGCGAACTTAAAACATATTCATAATTTAGGATAGCTCTCGAAGTGCTCTATAATTCTTAGGAGGTCTCCAAAACTCGAAAAACTGTAATAACTTTCAAATCGTGGGGCCTTTTGACCTAATTCATTTTTTAGAATGTTCTAAATCACAATTACATTCATCTGGCCAATTCACACCTTCTAGTTTACCAAAATGATGGCCCAATTACATGCTCCTATTTTTTCAAGATTTTCTAGCACACTGATAGTGGAACTGTGAGAGTTGGAACCTTTATTTGACCCAAATGGGTGTCCAAAAATGAAAACACATGAAATAGAAACTAAGTCTAAGTACATTTTTTTGGGTGACATAGGATTGCCCTTATACCTCTAGATGCTCCTGCATCAGACACCCAGGGTAGATTGAAAAGTGACCTTGTCACTTTATGAATGGTAGAGGAAATCACAAGTGGGAAACCTCAGCTGCTGAAATCCAAGTTGAGTCCTTGATTAGTCGTCCTTTACATTTGACCAAATACTCTTCATACTGCCTATTTCTAGTACTCCTACCCACATGATGATCTAGAATGTCTTCTATCTCCTCCTTCTTAGAAAAAGGAATTGGACATGGGTCTAACACCAGCTCCTCATCTGCACCATCATCATGATACTCTGTTAAATCTGCAATGTTAAAAATGGGAGAAATGTGAATACCATCTGGCAGCTCCACCTCATATGCATTTCCTGAGTCATGTTTCTTCAAAATTTTGTAGGGGCCAAATTTCTTCATTTTTAGCTTGTTGTAAGTACCGGTTGGAAATCTTTCTTTTCGTAAGTGCACCATGACTAGATCCCCTACTTGGAATTCCTTATGTCTTCTTCTTTGATCAGCCCTAGCTTTATACTCTTGATTCATCTTGGTAATATGTGCCTAAACCTCCTCATGTAGACACTTGATATGTTCAGCGAATTCTTCCACTTCAGCACTTGTCCTCACCCCTTGCTCTATCTTCTTCAATTCTGGTGCAGTCCTCAGGCTATTCCCATATACAATTTGGAATGGTGATTTTCCAGTACTCCTATTTATAGAGTTATTCTAAGCAAACGCTGCTTGTGTTAGAATCAAATCCCATCCCTTGGGCTTCTCCCCAACTAAACATCTCAGCAAATTGCCCAGACTTTTGTTTACCACTTCTGTTTTGCCATCAGTTTGTGGGTGATACATGGAACTAAATTTCAAGTTTGTTCTCAACTTTTTCCACAATGTCCTCTAGAAATACTCCAAAAATTTAGTATCTCTGTCAGAAACTATACTCCTTGGAAGACCATGTAGTCTTACCACCTCTTTGAAAAACAAGTCTGCAATATGGACAACATCATGAGTTTTGTGGCATGGAATGAAATGTGCCATTTTGGAGAACCTATCAACCACTACAAATACTGAGTCATTACCCCTTTCTGTCCTTGGAAATCCAAGAACAAAATCCATACTTATGCCCTCCCATGGCCTTGATGGAATAGGAAATGGCTGATATAGGCCAGTATTGTGACTAAACCCATTGGCAACTTGACAAACCTGGCAACTCTGTACAAACTTCTTCACATCCTGTCAAATTTGAGGCCAAAAATAATGTTCTCTAAGAATGGAAATGGTCTTATCTCGACCAAAATCTCCTGCCATCCCTCCATTGTGTTTCTCCTTAATCAGATTTTCCCTCATGGAACTCCTTGGAATGCACAATTGACTACCCTTGAACAACATGCCATCCTAAATCAAATAGTCTAACCACTTGGTTCTATCTACAGCAACAGGTTCTTTACAATTTTTCCATTCTTCAACAAAATCAGGATCCTCGGGGTACAAATTCTTGAGTTCATCAAACCCAACTACTTCAACCTGCATTACTGTAAGCAACAATTGTCTCCTACTTAGTGCATATGTAACCCTGTTAGATTTTCCACTTCTATGCTTCAACACAAATGTATAGCTCTGCATGAACTCTACCCACTTCATATGCCTCTGATTCAATTTACCTTGGCTATTTAGGTTCTATAATGCCTGATGATCAGTATACAAAACAAATTCCTTTGGCAATAAATAATGCCTCCATTTCTTTAAGGCCTGAACTATTGCATAGAACTCTTGATCATAAAAAAAATACTTCTTCTTTGCATCATTCAATTTTTCACTAAAATATGCAATAGGCTTACCTTCTTGGCTTAATACATCCCTAATAGCACTGCCACTGGCATCACAATCCACCTAGAAAACCTTTCTAAAATCTGGAAGTGCCAACACATGCTATTCTGTCACCTTCTTCTTTAGCAATTAAAAACTTCTCGTAGCTGCTGCAGTCCATTTGAACTCTTTTCTATCCCCTCTTATTGTATCAGTTAGGGGTGCACATATGCCACTGAAATTCTTAATAAAATTCTTGTAAAAACTAACCAGACCATGAAATGATCTTACCTCAATAGAAAACCTTGGAGTAGGCCATTCCAAGATGGCTTTTACCTTCTCTGGATCCATTTTGGGACCTTGAGGTGATATAACAAACCCCAAATAGACTAACTCCCTTTTTGCAAAGATACACTTCTTTAGATTAATTAATAGTTTCTCTTCCCTTAGCCTTTCAAGGACACTACGAATATGCAATAAATGTTCTTCCAAAGTCTTGCTGAAAATTAAAATATCATCCAAATAAGAAATAACAAATTTTCCCAAGAACTTCTTAAGTACCTCATTCATGAGTTGCATGAAGGTGCTTGGGGCGTTCGTCAATCAAAATGGCATGACTAACCACTCATAAAGACCCTCCTTGGTCTTGAAGGCTGTTTTCCATTCATCTCCTTCTCGAATCTATATCTGGTGATAACCACTCTTTAGATCTATCTTTGTGAAGTACTTAGCTCCAGTCAAGCAGTCCATAAGATCATCCATCCTTGGCAAAGGAAACTAGTACTTGATGGTTATCCTATTTATAGCTCGAGAATCTATACACATCCTCCACTCTCCATCCTTCTTTGGTGCAAGTACTGTAGGTACTGCACATAGACTTAGGCTCTCTTGAATCAAGCCCTTCCTCAACAGCTCCTCAACCTGTCTATTTAGCTCTGTTTCAGTAGGAGTCATCCTGTGAGCAGCCTTGTTAGGAAAACTAGCTCCTAGAATCAGATCTATCTGATGACTGATATTCCTTACTAGTGAGAATCCATTTGGAACATTATCAGACATAATATCTACAAATTCTCCTAGTAAATCTATAACTTCGAGTGGTATTTCACTACTACCTTCTTTATCTTTCCTAGGAATCAAAGCATAGCACATATACTGATGTTTCATGCCATCTAAAAACTTCCTTTCATCAACAAGACAAATCCTAGCACTGCTACATACCTTTTCACCTTCCTTTTTAATGGGCTTCAATTTGTGGCGAACTTCATCCTTTGTCAGAGAGTATGTGTTTGCATGCCCATCATGTACTATAGGTCTATCAAACTGCCATGGTCTACCCAACAATAGATGGCAAACATCCATCTAAATAACATCAGAGAGAACTTCATCATGGTAACTCCAAATTTTGAATTTCACTAAACATTGTTCACTTACTAGGACCTTATGATCATCTTTTACCCAATCAATCTGATAGGGCTGGGGATTTTCTCCCTCTTGAGCTTCAGCCTAGAGACTATCTCTTCTGATACCAAGTTATCAGTGCTACTGCCATCAATGATCACGTCACAACATTTATCCTCACACTTGCATCTGGTACGAAACAGAATCCTCCGTTGTCCTGGTTTAATCTCACTACTTAGTAGGACTTTTTCATTTACCAAGGTCTCTCCTCTTTCTGCATCCTCTGAATGTGATGATTGTGCATCCTCATCCACATGAGCAATGCTAGCTTGGCCCTCAACTCTCCTATATGTCCTTCCTTGTCGTTGAGGACATTCAAAGGCATGATGACCTTCTTCATTGCAATAGAAATAGGTACCATGGAAGTCTCCTCTTCCTTGTCCACATCCTCTACCTCTTCCTCTCTGATTTCGAAAGTCTTGATCATGGGAGCGGTTGAAACCCTCATTCCTCTGGTTCCTGCTAGTACCCACATCTTCATTTTTCTTTTGGGTTTCACTGCGGCCTCCAGATGATCTACCGCTTCCCCTTCCTACTTGACCACACCCACTTTGTCTTCCTTCAAACCTTTTATTCAACTTCTCTTCAACTTGTAGGGCAAACTGGTATGCCTCTTCAATGCTGGTCATTCTTACCAGACTTAATTCCTCTTGGATTCTAGGTCGCAACCCACTGATATAACGAAAAACCTTCTCCTTATTTTCTTCTACATGCCCTGCTCTAATCAAGAGTCGATAAAATTCCTCTGTATATTCTTGGACTGATCTTCATACTTGCTTTAACCCATGCATCTTTTTAAACAAATCAAGCTCGTAGTCCACATGAATGAACTGCTTCTTCAATTTATCCACCATGCGATCCCATCTTGTGATCTTCTCCTTTCCTCTTCTATTTCTTTCCAATTGGACCTCTTGCCACCAAATTTTGGCATGGCCTTTCAGTTTGGCCTTTGCAAACTTAACCCTATCTAGGTCCCTGATATCCTCATAGTCAAAGTATTCTTCTAGTTCATTGATCCAATTGATCAACTCATCTGGTTTTAGATTTCCTGAAAATACACCCACTTCAATTGTAGGTCTTTTCTCAAAATTTGTAATGGCCCTAAAAAGCCTTTCCTCTGCATGATTTAGAACTTCCCCGTCAAATTCTCCTTCTGGTCCAATTTCATCTTCTTCGTTGTCATCTTCACTTTCATCACCTGTGACCATAGTTGCTCCTCTACAGAGCTACTCTTGTAATGCTTTTACTTGCCTTTGGAGGGCTCTAACCTCCTTAGGATTAATAGCTCTAGCCCTTCTACCATGCTCTCTTTGTAGAGACATCTTCTTAACACAAACCCACAACCACACAGTCTTGGTGCAAACTGCCTCACAGTCGGCGCTCGGTCTACACACTTAGGAAAACTAGCTCTAATACCACTTGATGGCGACACAACCCAAGAATAGAATGGACACAATAGAAGAAGGGAAATTGTATTAACTAAAAAATAAGCTAGTACATTCAGTACAGAGAAAATAAACTTCAAAACATGCCCTAAAGGCTTACAATAGCATAGATGTGGAGATAATTTCTCCTTTCAGTACCTCCTCTCAAACTCCACTCCGAACTGCCTTTTACAATGCCAGGAATCTCCTTAAATAGACCCCAGAGGGTTAAGGACTAGGAATACATTCTAGAAAGTGCTAGTAGGTATCCACTAACCAAATAGAAGGCTCCAAAAGTTGCGTTAGAAGTTGGCGCAAATCTAGAAGAATCCAGAAACGGTAACTGAACTTTCGGGAGGCATAACTTTTGAAGCGTAGCTCTAATTGACAAACCGTTTACATTTCCTTAAAGCTCTTAAAACACTCTATAGCCCTATGGACCAGCTTTTCTTGTCCCCCATTTTTTGGCCCTTTTTGAGGTCATTTAATGCCCCTAACCTGACTTTAAAGCATTCTTAGGAGGTCTCCAAAACCCGAAAAACTGCAACAACTTTCAAATTGTGGGGCCTTCTGACCTGATTCTTTTTTTTGGAATGTTCTAAGTCACAATTAAATTCATTTGGCCAATTCAAACCTTCTAGTATACCAAAATGATGGCCCAATTACATGCTCCTATTTTTTTAGGATTTTTTAGCACACTGATAGTGGAATTGTGAGAGTTGGAACCTTTATTTGACCCAAATGGGTGTCCAAAAATGAAAACACATGAAACAGAAACTAAGTCTAAGTACATTTTTTTGGGTGACATAGGATTACCCTTATACTTCTGGATGCTCCTGCATCAGTGGACAAATTGAAGAAGTAGTTCATTCCTGTGGACTGCGAGCTTGATTTGTTTAAGAAGATGCATGGGTTAAAGCAAGCAGGAAGATCAGTCCAAGAATATACAGAGGAATTTTACTAACTCTTGATTAGAGTGAGGCATGCAAAAGCCAATAAAGAGAAGGTTGCTCATTATATTAGTGGGTTGCGACCTAGCATCTAGGAGGAATTAAGTCTGGTAAGAATGACCAGTGTTGAAGAGGCATACCAGTTTTCCCTACGAGTTGAAGAGAAGCTGAATAAAAGGTTTGAAGGAAGACAAAGAGGGTGCGGTCAAGGAGGAAGGGGAAGCGGTAGATCATCTGGAGGCTGCACTGAAACCCAAAAGAAAAATGAAGATGTGGGTACTAGCAGGAACCAGAGGAATGAGGGTTTCAACCACTCTGATGATCAAGACTTTGGAAATCAGAGAGGAAGAGGTAGAGGACGTGGAAAAGGAAGAGGAGGCTTTCATGGTACCTATTTCCATTGCAATGAAGAAGGTCATTGTGCCTTTGAATGCCCTCAACGAAAATTAGGAAGGATAGATAGGAGAGCTAAGGGCCAAGCAAGGGTTGCTCATGTGGATGAGGATGCACAATCATCACATTTAGAGGATACAGAAAGAGGAGAGACCTTGATAAATGAAAGAGTCCTACTAAGTGGTGAGATTGAACTAGGACAATGAAGGAGTTTATTTTGTACCAGATGCAAGTGTGAGGATAAATGTTGTGACGTGATCATTAATGGTGGTAGCACTGATAACTTGGTATCAGAAGAGATGGTCTCTAAGCTGAAGCTCAAGAAGGAGAAACATCCCCAGCCCTATCAGATTGCTTGGGTAAAAGATGATCATAAGGTCCTGGTAAGTGAACAATGTTTAGTGAAATTCAAAATTGGGAGTTACCATGATGAAGTTCTCTGTGATGTTATTTCGATGGATGTTTGCAATCTATTGTTGGGTAGACCATGGCAGTTTGATAGACATGCAGTACATGATGGACATGCAAACACATACTCTCTGACAAAGGATGGAGTTTGCCAAAAATTGAAGCCCATGAAAAAGGAAGGTGAAAAGGTATGTAGCAGTGCTAGGATTTGTCTTGTTGATGGAAGGAATTTTTTAGATGGCATGAAACATTAGCATATGTGCTATGCTTTGATTCCTAGGAAAGATAAAGAACGTAGTAGTGAAATACCACTTGAAGTTTCAGACTTACTAGGGGAGTTTGGAGATATTATCTCTGATAATGTTCCAGATTGATTGCCACCAGTAAGGCAAATTAGTCATTAGATAGTTCTGATTCTAGGAGCTAGTTTGCCTAACAATGCTGCTCACAAGATGACTCCTACTGAAAGAAAGGAGCTAAATAGATAGGTTTGAGGAGCTGTTGAGGAAGGGCTTGATTCGAGAGAGCCTGAGTCCATGTGCAATACTTGCAGTACTCGCACCAAAGAAGGATGGAGAGTGGAGGATGTGTATAGATTCTCGAGTTATAAATAGGATAACCATCAAGTACCAATTTCCTTTGTCAAGGATGGATGATCTTATGGACTGCTTGAGTGGAGCTTAGTACTTCACAAAGATAGATCTCAAGAGTGGCTATTATCAGATATGGATTCGAGAAGGAGATGAGTGAAAAATAGCCTTCAAGACCAAGGAGGGTCTTTATGAGTGGTTAGTCATGCCCTTTGGATTGATGAATGCCCTAAGCACCTTCATGCGGCTCATGAATGAGGTACTTAAGAAGTTCTTGGGAAAATTTGTTATTGTCTATTTGGATGATATTTTAATTTTCAGCAAGACTTTGGAAGAACATTTACTGCATATTTGTAGTGTCCTTGAAAGGCTAAGGGAAGATAAACTGTTAATTAATCTGAAGAAGTGTATCTTTGCAAAAAGGGAGTTAGTCTATTTGGGGTTTGTTATATCACCCGAAGGTTTCAAAATGGATCCAAAGAAGGTAAAAGCCATATTGGAATGGCCTACTCCAAGGTCTACTACTGAGGTAAGATCATTTCATGGTCTGGTTAGTTTTTACAAGAAGTTTATTAAAAATTTTAGTGGCATATATGCACCCCTAACTGATACAATAAGAGGGGATAGAAAAGCGTTCAAATGGACTGCAACAGCTGTGAGAAGTTTTGAATTGCTGGAGAAGAAGGTAATAGAACAACCTATGTTGGCACTTCCAGATTTTAGAAAGGTTTTCCAGGTAGATTTTGATGCCAGTGGCAGCGGTATTGGGGATGTATTAAGCCAAGAAGGTAAGCCTATTGCATATTTTAGTGAAAAATTGAATGATGCAAAGAAGAAGTATTCTGTTTATGATCAAGAGCTCTATGCAATAGTTCAGGCCTTAAAGAAATGGAGGAATTATTTATTGCCAAAGGAATTTGTTTTTTATATTGATCATTAGGCATTACAGTACCTAAATAGCCAAGGTAAATTGAATCAGAGGCATATGAAGTGGGTAGAGTTCTTGCAAAGTTATACATTTGTGTTGAAGCATAGAAGTGGAAAATCTAATAGGGTTGCAGATGCACTAAGTAGGAGAGAGTTTTTGCTTATAGTAATGCAGGTTGAAGTAGTTTGGTTTGGTGAACTCAAGAATTTTTAGCCCAAGGATCCTAATTTTGCTGAAGCATGGAAAGTTTGTAAAGAACCTATTGATGTAGATAGAACCAAGTGGTTAGACTATTTGATTCAGGATGGCATGTTGTTCAAGGGCAGTCAATTATGCATTCCAAGGAGTTCCATGAGGCAAAATTTGATTAAGGAGAAACATAGTGGAGGGATGGCAGGACATTTTGGTCAAGATAAAACCATTTCCATTCTTAGAGAACATTATTTTTGGCCTCATATTCCACAGGATGTGAAGAAGTTTTTACAGTGTTGCAAGGTTTGTCAAGTTGTCAAGGGGTTTAGTTACAATACTAGCCTATATCAGCCATTTCCTATTCCATCAAGGCCATGGGAGGACATAAGTATGGATTTTGTTCTTCGATTGCCAAGGACACAAAGGGGTAATGACTCAGTATTCGTGGTGGTTGATAGGTTCTCCAAAATGGCACATTTCATTCCATGCCACAAAACTCATGATGCTGTCCATATTGCAGACTTGTTTTTCAAAGAGGTGGTAAGACTACATGGTCTTCAAAGGAGTATAGTTTCTGATAGAGATACTAAATTTGTGGGGTATTTCTGGAGGACATTGTGGAAAAAGTTGAGAATAGACTTGAAATTCAGTTCCACGCATCACCCACAAACTCATGGCCAAACAGAAGTGGTAAATAAAAGTTTGGGAAATTTGCTGAGATGTTTAGTTGGGGATAAGCCCAAGGGATGGGATTTAATTCTACCACAAGAAGAGTTTGCTTATAATAACTCTATAAATAGGAGTACTGGAAAATCACCATTCCAAATTTTATATGGGAATAGCCCAAGGACTGCACCAGAATTGAGGAAGATAGAGCAAGGGGAGAGGACAAGTGTTGAAGTGGAAGAATTTGCTGAACATATCAAGCGTCTACATGAGGGGGTTTAGGCACACATTACCAAGATGAATCAAGAGTATAAAGCTAGGTCAGATCAAAGGAGAAGACATAAGGAATTCCAAGTAGGGGATCTAGTCATGTTGCACTTACGAAAAGGAAGATTTCCAGCCGGTACTTACAACAAGCTGAAAATGAAGAAATTTGGCCCCTGCAAAATTTTGAAGAAACATGACTCAGGAAATACATATGAGGTGGAGCTGCCAGATGGTATTCACATTTCTCCCATTTTCAACATTGCAGATTTAACAGAGTATCATGATGATGGTGCAGATGAGGAGCTCGTGTTAGAGCCATGTCCGATTCCTACTTCTAAGAAGGAGGAGATAGAAGACATTCTAGATCATCGTGTGGGTAGGAGTACCAAAAATAGGTAGCATGAAGAGTATTTGGTCAAATGGAAAGGATGACCCATCGAGGACTCAACTTGGATTTTAGTAGCTGAGGTTTCCCATTTGGGATTTCCTCTACCATTCATAAAGTGATAGGGTCACTTTTCAATCTACCCAAGGTGTCTGATGCAGGAGCATCCAGAGGTATAAGGGAAATCCTGTGTCACCCAAAAAAATGAACTTAGACTTAGTTTCTATTTCATGTGTTTTCATTTTTGGACACCCATTTGGGTCAAATAAAGGTTCCAACTCTCACAGTTCCACTATCAGTGTGCTAGTAAATCCCAAAAAAATAGGAGTATGTAATTAGGCCATCATTTTGGTAAAATAGAAGGTGTGAATTGGCCAAATGAATGTAATTGTGATTTAGGGCATTTCAGAAAAAGAATCAGGTCAAAAGGCCCCACGGTTTGAAAGTTATTACAATTTTTTGAATTTTGGAGACCTCCTAAGAATGCTTCAAAGTTAGGTTAGGGGCATTAAATGACCTCAAAAAGGGCCAAAAAGTGGGGAATGAGTGAAGCTGGTCCATAGGTCTATAGAGCGCTTCAAGAGCTTTCCAAAAATGTAAATGGTTCGTCAATCGGAGCTACGATTGAAAAGTTATACCTCCTGGGAGTTCGGTTTTCATTTTTGGATTCTTCTAGGTTTGTGCCGACTTCTAACGCAGCTTCTGGAGCCTTCTATTTGGTCGGTGGATGCCTACTAGCACTTTCTAGAATTTATTCCTAGTCCTTAACCCTTCGGGGTCTATTTAAGGAGATTCTTGGCATTGTAAAAGGCAGTTCGGAGTGGAGTTTGAGAGGAGGTACTGAAAGGAGAAATTATCTCCACATTTATGCTATTGTAAGACCTTAGGGCATGTTTTGAAGTTTATTTTCTCTGTACTGAATGTACTAGCTTATTTTTTAGTTAATACATTTTCCCTTTTTTTGTTGTGTCCATTCTATTCTTGGGCTATGTCCTCATCACCAAGGAAAAATCTTAGACACATCTACATCAGCATGGAAGAAATGTAGTCAACTAGACACATCACATCAACATGGAAGAAATGATAACCACTTATTATTCCACAAAATTTAATGAGATGAACCCTTAGATTGGATGGAAATGGATTTTACGTAGTTTTGAGTCCTTGTGTAGAAAAGATACTATCATACTATCTTGACCATGATAGTGATAGTCATAGTAATATATTGATTCATTAAAGGTCAGATCTATATGGTTCAGAACAAAACACTATGATTGACCTTGAAGTACATTGAGGATATTTATTTGTTTTGAAGTGTCCATTAGGAAGGTCATGTATCACTATTATGCCACAGTCAAAGTATGAAATTCAAATCAGATTGTGATGGAAATGCAAAGCTTGCATTCAGAGTTTGTTCATAAAGCCTTTGTAATCAAAATATGAGTTTGAACCATCTGATCCTAATTAAAAGCTGTTACGATTATTTAGTCAAGATTTATTCAAGTGTCAAATTTGTAAGGCATTCGGAAATAATTGATAGGACCATATATTATTGTTTTTTTTATAGGTTTAGTTTTATCTTCACTTGGTTTCAAGAATCCTTTCATATTCTCTACTTGACAAGGCCAACCACATGAAGGTGAAAGCTCATTTGGCCTCTCCCTTGCCCCAGTAATTACTAATAACATGACATACAATTTATTAATAAACAACATTCATAAAAATTCATCAACACATTCATCATCAAATAAGGTCTTTAATATTTATTTCTTCTTTTGTTTTTTCTTTTATTGAAGATAAAGGCTAATGGGCACATCAACACTATCTTTGGCATTCTCTTGTAGCTCTTGTGGTTCTAATCTTATGACATGAAGCTTCCTCTTCCTTTTTCAAGGATAAGGCTAATGTGCCCTTGCAATAAGAAATAAATGGGTTTAATTTTTTTTAATGTTATAAGTATTTCATTAATCTAAAGAACATAACATAACTCCTTTTTAAAATTATAGTGCCACATCATCTCCAATCACATTTTTTTTAGACACAACCTCAACATGCTTAAGACTAACATCACACTCTGCATACTAAAAAATTATCACATCAAGGTTACAACAATTGCAAATTAAAATGTTAAATTTTATTAATAATTACACAGTGAATTTTCAAAAAAAATTGAATATGTACCTTTATCATTGTGATGCACATCAAGGCCTTTATCATATATAGGCTTTGTTCCTTCTTCATCTTGTGTAAGATGTATGCTAGGAGTAGAAGGTTGTAGTGAAATGTCATGCATGCATTTTTATCATTGTTTGAAATTAACATCAAATAGATTATTTCTCATGAAGTTCTCAATTTACGTTATTATTCATTTGGATTAGTTATTTGTGTGTAAATTGATGTACCCGAATCTTCTACATCTCTTTTGCCACTGTAATTTCATTTATTGCTGCTTACAAGGTGTGAGTAAATTTTCATATATCTACTAGAGCCAAGATGGTGTTGACCAAACATCTCTTTCCTAGCTTGTGTAGACTTTGATGTGTCCTATAACTTGCATATGTAAACTTTAAAATATGTTATACATATGTTAGATTATACAAACATAAAGATCACTACTTTTCCAATAATTACATTAATACTACCATATACCTATTTTTGTCAGGTCATGGGTTAATTAATTTATCTCTTAGTCTAATCTCTTTTTCATCTTCAATGATTTCATTATACTCCAGCTGTGAAACCATAGGCGTATGCTCATACTTTGGGTTGAGCTTTAGAGCTCTTCTATATTGGTCTTTCATAGTCTTTACATGTTTGCAAGATTTTTTAAGAATTTGGTCTTTGCTCAAAATATTTTCACCAAAGAGCTCCTCCATAGTTTTTATGAGCTAATTTTTTAATTTAGGGCCTTACTTATTCAACCTTTTAACAAAAAACAAAATTTTTATCTATAAAAGAATGGGTTCATGCTATGTAGCCTAAATATATTACAACAAATGGTTGAATATAAAAATTTAGTGACCAACTATATCAAGCTACATAACTTTTACATAATGTGGGCCCAAATATCTTCAATATTAAATCATAAAAAGTTTCATAGAAAGATTTTTTCCTACAAAATCATCATGAGATCATTCGTCGAAAATGAGTTATGAATAAGTATACCTAAATTATACTCTAAATAATTATGATTTTAAAGTACCCAAAAACTTAGGCAATTTTAAGGGAATCATATCTTTCTCCACCATCGAGAAGGATGCATCCAATGATCTAGTAGAGGTAATAGATGCTACTCTAGGAAAGGCTAGTAAAATATCACTAGCGCTAGTATTTATTCTATCATCATTCGAAGGTGTACCTATCCCTCCATAAAGTTCATCAATGCCATAATATACTCAAATGAATGAAAAATTACAAACCAAATCATATTTAATAGATAACAAAATATAGCAAGACAAGGATTTACTAGCTCTAGTTATAGTAGGTGTAGATATTTGTATGCTCCTTGTTGCCAATCATGTAGTCAATAATCTTGGAGTGTTGGTCAACCTCATGGAAGTATGTTTATGCACATCATTAGATCCTAAAAAAAATCATATATATATATAATGTATTATTTTTCTAAAATATAGTTTGCAAAAAGATTACAATAGTAATATAAAACTGTGAATAATAATCATGAAGAAAATAATATTCATTCTCATGATTGAAAATTGAAATCACATATGTGTAGGAGCTATACCGGTACCCTCGTCAGGTGAAAAAACTTGGTAAGGTCTCAAAAATTGTTGTAACAAAACATAAATAGTATGGTTAATGTTCCATAAATTAGTATAAAACATAAAGCTTTCTTGAACTATTCTCCTAGCAAAAGATTTACTTTTTCTTACTTCCAGATAGCGTGCTCTATGACACAATTGATTTCTTGTGGGCTCTTTCCCTTATGTTGGATTTAGATCCATCACAAACCCATGTATTTGTAGATTGATGCTCTTGAGGCTCTTTATACACATGCCTATAGGGTCATTGGTATATGTCATACCATCATCACATAATATGGTGGCTTCCATATGCATAACTATTTTATCTTGTGTAATATGTTCTTTTCCCTTTCCCCAAGCATCAAATTGTGACAAAAACATTAGTAAAACAATCAAAACAAGTTGATAATATGACATTTTGTAAAACTAAAATTTCACAATCTTTTATACAGAAGATTTAACTATGCCAGAGAAGGGGTGGGAGCAACATCCCTTCCTCTATTGTTTGATGGATTGGCCATGTTGTCCTATGACAAAGAATATATATAAAAACATTAACATAATGAAAGGAATAGTTGACTTAGCCAAAAAACTTATAATAAAATGGTATATTGTATATTGGAGTTTTAATTGGAAGTAATTAGTTTAAATATTACATATAAGTCCAGTGATACTGATTTTTTTTTGTATCTATGTGATTCAAAGTGTAATCTATTAGTAGCTCTTCCCCTAAACTTATTGATTTTATCGCACATATGAAAACATTATTTCCCTAACATGCTTCATAAATACAATTGGGTCGCTTATTAGATGACCTAGGACATGTACTATTTATAAAACCTACAATGTTCCCTTTTTCTTTTGGCCTTCCATCAATGTACTTAACAAGTCTTTTACTTCAATTCTTTTCTTTCTATTGTAGATAATTTGCTGGCAGTGCATACCTATGCATACTTTTTTTTTTACTGAACTATCCACATCCAATGATTGTAATTGTAACAAGGTCCTGTAGACTCCATCAATTCAACAACTTTATTATAACTGGCCTTTATGCTATCCATGGAAAATATGCCCAAACCAAGTAATGTTGATGGAACTATGCAATATATCATCTCATTAATACAAAAAATAGTGTTAATTGTAGGTAATTCGTCGGGCACCCATTCTTTCTCAAGATGTGTGTACCTCAAGTGAATGCTGATGTTGCCCTTTGTCTCATCATAAGAACATGACCCCCCTTGAGCAAGGAAAAATTGCATCAATTTATTAAATTTTTTTCTAATATTTTGACCTCTAATTTTTCTCTCTTTTGTAGACCTACTACATGTCTAATAGGAAGACAAATCTTTTAGATACCTATATGGTGGTACATATAGCTCATCAAATGAGAGATATAATTGAAGAAGCAAAATATTTTTCTATAAAATGAGGCTAATATTGGTGAAGTTTTCCTAAAGTTAATATTGAAGGTAAAGAAAAAGAAAGCATGTAATAAATTTATACCTATCGATTCATGTCACTATGTATAGTCCTTGTCAAACTGGTATAGTTTCCCATGTAGGTAAATCATCTATCTTAAGTTAGTTACAAATTACATGATACTTATGCTAAAAATTACATGGAACATAATGAGAATAATATGCATACATCAAAATCATTCTATAATTTTCTTGCCTAGATAATTTTATGAGAGAGGGGGAAAGTTAATTGAGTTAACTAATAGAGAGAAGGAGAGAAAATGAAATAATAATTATTTTTCACTATTTCTATATTTTCTCTCTCCCCATACTCCAACTTCTAGAGAGAAGTTCAGGGTTTGAGTTTGAGTTTCATTCTCTCCTCGACAAGTTTCTCTCTGCCCATACTACCTCTCTCTACATACTCAAACTTTTAGAGAGAAGTATGGGTTTGGGTTTTCCTTCTCCCACACAATCCCTCTCTCTCCACATACTAAAGTACTCTCTCTCTACGTACTCAAACTCTTTGCCCTAATCCTAACCCAAACTTTCCAACCCAAAGTCCAACTTGAAAACAACTACCAGCTTGAAACAAAAGCTCACAGATATAATTTGGAAGACTAGTTTTATTTGTAGGGAAGGCACTTGTAGGTCAATCATGCTAAATTTGAAGGTGACACAACTTCCATTGATTATCAATGTGTACTTCCACCGATGCTTGAAACTTCACAACGGTGTGATTGGAAAATGAAAGCATTCAAAATGTTTGCCAGAGAGTCTTCTAAAATTAATAATGCAACTAATTTGTTTACCAACATATAGGAGCTCAAATTTCTCTAGTTTGGTCTCACTTGGTTTTTTGTTTTGCATTCATTGTTGTTGATATAGAGAAATGGAAGAGAAATTTGAGAGCATAAAAATGAGGGACAAAAGAAAAGTCTGAAACACACAATCTCATGTGTCCATCTGAAGGTAGGAGGTTGAAGGTGAGGACTATGTTATTGAAAGTAGACCCAAGTTAGAGAAACATGAATAGTGGTTTCAAAGGTGCCAACTATTTGATATTGCATTTGGAATTGCATTTGAAAACCAATCAGACAGATTTGGCATAAGCTCAAAATTGAAACATAGTAAGCCTCTAACCTCTAAAATGAAATATAGTAGGAATTCTCTCATTTGGGTCAACTGGTTAAAAGTTATAACTCATCAAATAGGGCCTCCTAGAATTCAAAACAATTCACATTAGCATGACATCAATAAATGACCAACTTTGAGGGATTCAAAACCTAGTCAAATAGACTCCAAATAATTTGAAATCTAAAACATAGGCTCTCAAGTATGGACACTAAATACTCCCAAAGTAGTGAGTCATGAAACATTACTAGGTGTGATATATTCACTTGCAAACAAGGCCTCCCATCGCTGTTTGACACTTGAGCAAAAATGCAAATTTGACAATTGCTCAAAATGAGGCTTCACAGAATGACTCGGAATGACAATTTATCATTATGGAAGATATAGATGCACTGAATGGAAGGTGTTAGAAACATTAAAGACCTCTTATGATTCAAATGGACAGCCATGTATAGTTGCATCAAAAAGCATTTATAGGGCTTAAATTCTTCAATGATACTCAAAATCAGGGCTTCAATTTTGAATCCCAATAGAAGGCTCAAGTCAATGGAATCGGTAAGATTGTAAATTGTTAGAAGAACCCAAAATTGTTGAAGAATGTATATTCAATGGTGGAAAGTGGCATGTGTCACTTATTATAACCATAGTTAGGATGTTGTATTTCAACTTTGGGTAAAAGCACAAACCAGTGTCACCTTTTATAAAGAAATATGATATCAGAATGTGACAGTTCAACATTAGTGACAAAAAAAATGTTATTTGCGTTTAAAATATGAAGATGATGTAAACTGATGAAATGTGTAGAATTGTATGAACTTTATTCCTATAATTTTTATAATTTTTTTGAGTAAGAATTTAGTCATTTTATTTTATTTTGAAGTATCTTTTTTAACTTTAAAAAATATAGGGTGTAGTTCCCGTCAAACAAGTATATGCAAATCATCTTTTTTTGTTCTAATTTAAAAATATCTTATAGATGACATGTATAGCTAGTGCACAAAAAAATAAATAATTATTTTTGATATATATTTTCTTTGTTATAAGTACTCAAGTTTGACCTTATCAGAATCCAACAGTTTTTTCCTCATGTCAAAACTTTCCTATCAAATCTATACCTTCTTGAAAAAAAATTACATATTCATGAAGAGGATTCTCTCCTCTAGAGATAAATATAATTTTTAAATTTTTTTGATATGATTTACTATTTTTTTTTCCTTTTTTGAGCGAGCACCTTTTGAAATGTTGAAATATTGACTTATAATACTTTGAGATTATAACATATTATAACTAATCAAAACACTCAAAAAATTATATAATGATGATATTGAATCTGAGATCTATAAAAGGGTATTTTTAGTTTTTGAAAAGATTTGAGTTTTGACAGAGAAATGAAATTTGACCAAAACAGGTTTTGGTATCACAAACGGTGACACAGATCTATGCTTTTACCCTTTGTAAAAGGTCGGAATTAGTTGTGAAATGCTTGTCCAATACCCAAATCTTAAATTTTTGAGTAGTTACAAACCCAACAAGGTAGTTATCCCTGAACAACTATAAATTCCTGAAAATCAATGTAATAAGGGACTTTTTAGAGTTGAAGATAGGGAACACTTACGCTCTGATAACAAAGAATTTTTTGGAAAGTGTGTACAATTATTGTTCTTGTAACCAGTCATTTCTTACTATCTTCGTGCAAAGAAATAAAGGAAGTACATTTGGCATTCTCTTTCTAATGAATCTAAAATTTTGAAGTTTTGATTCGTCATATGAGCATTTTCATGGTATGGTGTGAGTATTCATGAATCATTGAATTAGCATTGTGTTAGTGATAGTTCTCAAGCATAGTTCTTGTTTTCTTTCATTAATAGTTTACATTTTTTTTATGGAAACATTGAAGTTGTGTGGTGCATGTGCTCTTAGTGATTTCCTTTTTATTTTCTAAGTTCAATCCATCTTTATTGAAAAATCAAAAATTTCATCTTATGAGGGAGCTTCCCCTCTAAACGTAGAGGAAGGCCAGATATCAAGGGCCTATCCAACTATTATGAATGATTTACCACATACACTCCATTGGGAAATTTCTATAGTGACAAATCTATTTACCAACAACTTGTTAATTTTCAACCTCTACAAAAAGTATATTATAAGTAATCAACACAAGGAATTGAGCATCATAAAAAATATTTCAACCTAATTAGAACCTAATACATTTCCATTGATCATATTCTTTGTTCATCTAATCATCATAGACATCATCATTATCAACATAATCATCCAAATTGTTAGAATGACCACTATCATTATCATGGTCATCACTATGACCATCATCATCATCACCATCGTCAACATCACCATCACCATCACCATCACCATCACCATCACCATCACCATCACCATCACCATCACCATCACCATCACTACCACCACCACCACCACTATCATCATTTTTGCCACCACCACCACCACCACCACCACGACCATCATCTTCATTTTCACCACCATCATCATGTACTTCATCTTCTAGTTCTTGAGTATCTTCTTCTTCAATCACAAATATACTTTACCAGTCTTCCTCTTGGATTGTGTCTAATGATAAATGACCAACTTGATATATGTGGAATGCCAAAATAACATACTTTCTAAAATTGATTTGGAATAACATAGGGCTCATTTCCAACTAGCTCAAATGATCTTTTATTAATCAATGTAAATCCATTATTATTTTCAATGACATTTCTACTAGGATCATTTTGATACAGTCACAGCTTCTACAATTTGACAATGAATAGAACTAATTTTGAATGAATTAATGTCACATTCAATTATATCATCCAAAATTTCACAATATCTATTTTTAAATCATTGTGGATGTATGTTCATTTCTAGATGAAATATTGGTGACCTCAAAGACTGTAGTTATCCCAGAATCACAAGTTTTCTTAATGTCGACCACCTTTTTTATGTGAAATTTATGAGCATTGTAGTATGTAGCTTTATGGTGCTTGACCTCTTATTTTTCAGACATGTCAAAATTATGCATCCATTTGTGATTTGATATTAAAAAACTGGGTCATGATAGATTAACTTATACATACCTTTCCACCTCTTAAATCATTTCCTAGATTAATTACAAATGACATAACATTGGGATTTCCATTACGATGAGATTCTTTAACCAATGAATTAACACCTTCCCATCTGAATGAGTGACCTTTTTTTTGAGATCATTCAATCCAAACCATCATCCAATCAAGATTGTTTACAATATAAAAATGAAGTGCATCCCAATAGTATTTCTATCAGGATCATTTTGATATGGTCATAGCCTATATCATTTGAAAATGAATAGAACTAATTTGAATGAATTAAAGTTACACTAAATTATATTGTCCAAAATTCCATAGTATCTATTTTTAAATTGTTGAGGATGCATGCCATTTGTAGACAAAATATTGGTGATCTTGAATATTATAGTTATCCTAGAATCACAAGGTATCTTAGTGTCGTCCACCTTTTTTATGTGAAATTTATGACCATTGTAGTATATAGCTTTGTGGTATGTGACCTCTTATTTTTCAGACATGTCAAAATTACGTGCACATCTATGAGTTGATATTAAACAAATGGGTCATGATAGATTAACTTATACACACCATCCCACCTCTTAAACCATTTTCTAGATCAATTACCATTGGCATAACATTGGGATCTCCATTATGATGAGCTTCTTTAACCAATGAATTAACACATTCACATGTTAATGAGTGACCATTGTTTTGAGATCATTCAATCCAAACCATCATCCAATCAAGTTTGTTTGCAATATAAAAATGAAGTGCATCCCACTCATGAAGAATTGTATAAAGTAAATAGACTAGGTATTAAAAACTTATATTAATGATGGATAAGAATTAATTAACTACAATAACATCTTATAGTTACCTCTCACTTCCTCAATCTACCTTTCCCCATTAAGTAATCCCATTAGAATCTTTTAATGGAGTTTGTATCCCAAATGTGATCTACATGGATATTTGATGAAAACTCAGGAAGATATTCACTAATGTACACTCTAGTTTGGTAGACAATATATCCCTCAATCATGAAACCCTCAAGACATTCTCTCTGTCAAACCAAGCCCTTCAAAATTTTTAAGTGCCTTTCAACCATCCACATTCACCTAGCTATTACATGTCCACATAATTCAATCTCCTAAACTAGATGTATGAGGTAGTGTTCATGTGCTTTGAAACAAATTGAAGGTAGAAAATTTTGCATCACACACAAAAGCCGAGAATTTTTTCTCTTCCAATACATTATGTATTTTTTTTATAAATTTATTTAGATAACAATCACCTAGAAGATATTCATCACGCATAAACATATTAATGCGACAAATAACACTTGTAACCTCATGTATTTCCAAAGATCATATATAACGTGTTTGACACTCATGTTGTCTAAGTTGTGGAAGAGATAGAGGTAGAACATACGATAGTAATAATATAATGATATTTTTAATATATTATAAAATAAAACAATCAAAAGTACACAACATATCCATCAACATAATTGACACAATGATTTAATGTAGAAACCCAATTTGGCAAAAACCACCTGTAACATGCTACTCATTTTTCACTCTTCTGAAGTGATGCCCTATTAAAGGCCAATTCTATTAAAGGTTACAACACACACTATTAAATGTGATTTGGTTAAGGGATTTCAATCACCCTGTTAAAAGTGAACCTTGTTAGAGGACTTTTAGTTTCACTTGGAATGCCACTCTATTAAAGGATTTTCCAATGATTCTTAAGTCAACCTTTCTCCAAAGGATTTACCATAATCTGATATAATTGTTAGAAAGTAACAATAGAGTTTTGATCTGATACAACTTACAACCTTACTTATAGATTATAGATCACTATTCAATCCTCAACTCTACTTGGCTTCCTATATTTACAGTTCTGATAGCTTGTTCACCTTTCAAGCATTCATCCTCATTAGGCCTTCTTGTTTAGTTTTCCATAGCAGACTTCTCCTCTTGGGTCACTTGATGAAGCAAACCATCCTCTTTCTCCTTGTTATATTTTTTACATCCAAAACTCTTTGACCTCCATCCAACCTTGCTTCATGACTAGACATCCCTACATATAAGAAACTAGAACTCTTTTTCCCACTCATTAACCATCTCAAAAATTAGCATTTTCTATGGATTAGGTAAGATACAATGTATCTATCCCATATCTTGTCTAGTCTAGAAATTTCTCCTATAATTCATTTGAATTTTCCTTGAAAAAATTTTACATAAAATTCTATGCCTCCAACTCATCAATGTTATCTTCCTCCTGATTTACAAGTTCCAAGAAAATAAACTTATTAGCTTTTAATTGGCAAATCTTTGACCTTTTTCATAATGCAATAGTTCGGCATTATCAATTTACTGATGCTCAACACATACTATATTTATTGGCTTCTACTATAAAATTACTTGGTATAAAGTATATTTTATTGGTGCTTGGGATCAACTAAAAATCACTCAGGTTCAACTATCTTGCTTAGCACCTAGTAACTTGCTCGAAATCCACTAGAAATCACTTTCACTCGGATCCAACTAACTTTGTTCTCAACACCTTCTATCAACTTGGTTAAGCTTAACAAATGAACTTTTTCCAATCCTTATTCTTCTAAATATTCTAAGTAGATCATCAATACATTATGTTATCACTATCTTAATTGATTCTTTCACTTCAATACATAATCATAACTCAACCTTTCCTCTAAGTCCTTTTGTTACATCTTGTTGATCAAATCCTTGTCATCAATCAACTAAGTGATATTGCTTAAAACATATAAGAAATTATCTTACCAACATATAGTAGGTTTGGCTTTAATGAAAAAAAAAATGATTGAAAACACACAGTATTCTTCAACAATTTTCATACTCAAATGATCTTTTTAATCATATATCCACAACCTCCCTCTTTGGCATTGATGGCAAACCAAACTGATCAACTAGTCAAAAAAATAATGAACATCTTGTTCTATCAAACTAACTAGGTTAAAATAGTAAGACAGTAGCAAAAAGAAATATTGTGAATAACACTTCTCCCTCTATTAGAAACTCCTTGTTAGGTTACCAAATATCCTTCTTATTTAATTCTCTTCTATCATGGATCAACACAATATCAAAATATCTCCCTCTATTTCTTTCTGCTTTCTCCCTCTTTATTTTTTTCAGTCTTTTGATCTTCTAATCATGAATTCTTCTTTCTCCCTTCATCAGTATGAACTTGATCAATTTATTGTACATTCTCCCTCTTTGACAACAATACCAAAGACATATACTCAACACTTGACATCTTTTCTATTTGTAAATATAAGCTTTTGCAAGCTCTTCAATTTTACTCCCTTTGTCACCTTTCTTGTGACTAATTAGAAATTCTAGCTCTCGTGATTACTTTAAGTAACTTCCTAAAGTAAGGTCCACTGCATGAATTTGTATGAAATGAATGTCATGTTGTTTGATGCAGGATACTCCCTATATATTTTACCTAGTCTTTGATAGGAGCATCGCCCCTAATTTACCTCTCAGATACTCATAAGCATCCTTAGGTAATGCTTTGGTGAAGATATCAATAATTTTCTCCTTTGTGTTGATATATTCCATCTTTGCCTCTTTGTCTTGAACCAATTCCCTTACATAATGATAATTTATTGCAATGTGCTTTGTCTCTGTATACATAACAAGATTCATCGATATATTTATAGCACTTGTATTACCACAATAAACTATCACTAGTTCAATGATTTCTTCCTTCATTCCCTTTAGTAGTTGTTCGATCTATACAATGTTCATGCAATTAATAGTAGTAGCAACATACTCTTCTTCAATAGTAGATTGGGAAGTACAACTCAGCTTCTTGTTTGTCCACGTAAAAAGTCTTCTGCCTAAGAAGAATGCTCCTCCACTAGTACTCTTTCTGCCATCAATATTTATAGCCTAATCAACATCAGTGTAGGCTTTCAGTTAAAAATTTTCATTCTTCTTACAGTATAAACCATACTCTTCTATTCCTTTCAAGTATCTCATTATTCTCTTTATGACCATCAAGTGATCCTCTCTAGGTTTAGTAGAGAATCTAGAAACTATCCCAATAGCTAATGCAATATCAAGTCTATTTTGTATTACATATTGCAATTTTCCAATCATGAATCTATATAATTTTTGATTGACCTCAACTGAATCATCATTCTATGATAGCTTGAGTGCTATCACCATAGGTGTACTTATTGGTTTTGAATCCTCAAGTCCAAATGTCTTCAATATCTCCTTGAAATATTTTGACTGAGTGATATGTACACCATATCTCATTTGATAGACTTGTAATCTCACAAAGAATTTGATCTCACCAAATATTGACATTTCAAACTCTTGCTTCATCTTATTTGCAAAATCTTTACAAAAAGCATCTTGTCTTATAAATACTATGTCATCAACAAAAAATTCAGATAACAATATACCTTTTTCATTATCTTTCATCATTTACAAATTATTGTTATTATCACTCCTTTCAAATCCAATCTTAACAAGATAAGTATGAAGTCTCTCATACCATGCTCTTGGTGCTTGTGTCAATCCATACAGGCCTTTGTGTAGTCTACATACCATGTTCTTATTGTTTTTATCTACAAATCCTTCTAGTTGTTCTATGTAGACCTCTTCTTCTAATATTCCATTCAGAAATGTAGACTTAACATCCATATGATAAACTTTGAAATCTTTATATGCAGTATAAGCAAGTAGAATTTTACTCCTTCCAATCTTGCAATAGGGGAAAATGTTTGACCATAGTCAATTCCTTCTTCTTGTCCACACCCTTTGCAAATTAGTCTTGTTTTGTTTCTTTTCCCTTCACCATTCTTATCTAACTTGTTCCTAAATACCTATTTTGTGTCCCTTCACCATTCTTATCTAGGTTGTTCATAAATACCCATTTTGTGCCAATCACATTCTTGTCCCCTAGTCAAGGAACTAGGCTCCAAGTCTTGTTCTTTTCTATCTACTAAATTTACTCTTCCATAGCCTTATACCAATCATCATCTTTCAATGCATCTCTCACTATCTTAGGTTCCTTCATGCTTAACAAACATGATTCACCTCTCAATATCCCTCATTGCAACATATACCACTTCATCATCATTTTCATTAGAGTTATTTTCATCAGCAATGTAGCATAACTTCTTTCCTTTATCTTTGTAGTCTTTTCCATCGTCTTCTCTTCTATTTTTGTGCTTGTTCCCTTCTCTGAAGTTCTTCTTTTATGTAAATCTTGCTATAATATTTCCAAATTCATTGCAATTGAAACAAATGATAGGTAGATTACATTTGAATTTACCTTTTCCTCTATGAAATCTTCTTGTCAGCAATGCTTCCAATTCTTCAATGTCTTCCTCATCCGTGCTGTTGTCACTGGATACATACTTTATCTTTCTTTTCTTCTTCTTTGGCTTTACCTCCTCAAAATTCTTTAGTAACAATTTTTCTTTGAAAGTTGATTCAATACTTTTTGGTCTATAGTTGTCAAAATTAGGTAACTCAAAAGCAATGAGTCTTCCTACCAAAACTTCAAGGGTGAGATCATTTCCTGGCATATATCTTAACTCTTGGATTATAGACACTCTAATATTATACACATGAAACAATGTTCTGAAGACTTTACTTAACACAATATCATCATCTATTTTTCCAGTTGCACCTTTTATTGCACTAAAAACTTCTTTTATTCTAGCAACATATTGAGCAATGTTTTTACCTTCTTCCATTCTCTTGTCATCAAACTTACCTCTGAGGCTCTTTAACTTGGCTCTTTGAACATTTTTGTCTCCTCCATAGATGGTTTTTATGGAATCCTGCATCTACTTCACACTTTAAGGTCTTTGATATCATCAAACTCAGCATAGTTTAGGGTAGAGGCAATCTCCATCATCACCTAATTGTGCTCTTTCTTTTTCTTCAAATCTGTAGCAGTTAGAGCTCCTGCTAGATCAATATGTTCTACTACAATGCAAGTTTGTTCATAATATCCAAGTCCTCCAAGATGTAGCTTCATCAAACTTTTCCATGCAGGAAAGTTATCTTTGTTTAGCTTGGGCACCTCTCTTTTTGAAATCTTGATCTTTATGCTTTTAGTACCTTGAAACTAATCCTCTTGAGTAACTAGGGTCTAATACCAATTGTTGGAATTCTTTTAGAATAACTGAGAGGGTGGGTTGAAGTTATTCAAGGTCCAGACGTACAAAATATAACTTTTCACAATTCAGTGAACTCTTCAAAATTTCTCAACCATGCATGCATTCATTGTGTCTTAACCAAAACTGATACGTTATTGTAACATTAACATGCAGAAGTTTAAAGCATAAAACACAACATATCCATCAACACACTTGACACAATTATTTAATGTGGAAACTCAATTTGGGAAAAACCACCAATAACATGCTACTACTTTTTCACTCTTCTAAAGTGATGCCTTGTTAAAGACCAACCCTCTTAAAGTTTACAACACACACTATTAAATGTTACCTAGTTAAGGGATTTCAATCACCCTATTAAAAGTGAGCCTTGTTAGAGGACTTTTGGTCATTTACCTAGCATGGCACCCTATTAAAGGATTTTCCAATGACTATTAAGTCAAAATTTCTCCAAAGGATTTACCTTAATCTGATACAATTGCTAGAAAGTAATAGTAGAGTTTTGATCCGATACAACTTACAACCTTACTTGCAAATTATAGATCACTATTCAATCCTCACCTCTGCTTGGGTTCCTATCTTTGTAGTTTTGATAGCTTGTTAACCCTTCAAGCATTCATCCTCATTAAGCCTTCTTGCTTAGTTTACCATTACATACTTCTCCTCGTGGATCACTTGATGAAGCAAACCCTCTTCTTTCTCTTTGTTAGATTTTTTGCATCTAGAACTCTCTGTCCTCCATCCAACCTTGCTTCATGAGAACACATCCCTACATATAGGAAATTATAACTCTTTTTCCCACTTATTTTCTATCTAAAAAATTAGGGTTTTATATGGATTAGGTAAGATACAATGTATCTATCCTGTATCTTGTCTTATCTAGAAACTTCTCCTAGAATCTATTTGAATTTTCCTCCAAACTAGTTTACATAAGATTTTGTGCCTCCAACTCATCAATCTTATCTTCCTCCTGATTTAAAAGTCCAAGGAAAACAAACTTCTAAACTTTTAATTTGCAAATCTTTGATCTTTTTCATAATGCAACAGCTCGACATTATCAATTTACTAATGCTCAACACATACTGTGTTACTCAACTTCTACTATAAAATCACTCAGCATCAACGAGGTTTTACTAGTGCTTAGCATCAACTGAAAATCACTCATCTTCAACTATCTTTCTCAACATCCGCTAGTTTACTTGGCATCCACTAGTTTACTTGGCATGCACTAGAAATCACTTTCACTTTGTTCCAATTAACTTTTTACTCCTCTTGCACTAACTTTGCTCAACACCTTCTATCAACTTGGTCAAGCTTAGCAAATGAACTTTGTCTAATCCTTATTCCTCTAAACTTTCTGAAGTGTAGCCAATCATTTTGTAACCTCAAGTAGATCATCAATCTACTATGTTATTACTATCTTAACTAATTCTTGCACTTCAATACATAGTCATAACTCAACCCTTCGTCTAGGTCCTTTTGTTACATCTTGTTGATCAAATCCTCCTCATCAATCAACTAAGTGATAGTGCTTAAAATATATAAGCAATTTTCTTACTAGCATATAGCAGGTTTGACATTGGTGACAAAAAAATGATTGAAAACACATAGTCTTCTTCAACAGTTTTCTTACTCAAATGATCTTTTCAGTCATATATCAATATGTATGCTTATCATACATTCTCAACCCTGACCCAAAATCACCATTCTTTGATATGAGAGTACTTATGTTTTCAGCAAATCTTGTGAGAAATTTAGTCTTTTATGGAATCAAGTATGGCATGTGTTTGCTACAGCATTAATAACCAAGGAATGAGACTCATATTAATTTACTTTCCATTGCTATTTGATTCAAAGAGAAACTTCAATGCATGATTGGATTCATCAGTTTCATAATAAATTTTAACCAATTTTTATTTTTAATGCTTTCCATCCAATATTTTTCATAGTTTATTTGTTACATTCTTTCCAATATGCATAGCATAAAACAAATACACAATTGAGGGGTGCTCATATTACAACAACCTATGAAATTGTCTAGGATAACTTTGAAGTCCTTTTGGAAGTTTCTCATCAATGCCTTGACTACCTTCACAACCATCAATTATATCATTGCTAAATAAAATATAGTATCCAAATTTTGGTTTCATACAAAAATCAACATCAAATGGAATTACATTACATAAATAATTCATTCTATTATATTCTAGATTCAACATGTGAGTTATCATTCTTTCATGGCTTTGATGTTATCTCTTCTTTCCCATTGAAAAGATATTTTTCTGTAATTTGATACTTATGATTTTTTTGGAGAAAGTGTCTATGTTCATTGAACACCTACTTTCCTAAACTTTTTGAATGACAAGATTTCATCTTTGGACCATAAATTGGAAATAAAAAATTTCCCTTTGTATGTGACCTACAAGGTCATCTATAATTAGATTACATGTGTACTAGAAGATTCTCATTTACAATTATCACACAAAACTTAAATTTAAAACAAAAATGTGCTACCTCTATTACATACAAAAATTATGCATTGACAATTTTACATACCACAAAAATGTGTTAGTCTAGAGGCATCATGTATTGTCCATACAAGTATTGCACAAAATTAAAATATACTTACGCCAATTGGTCTAGAGATGTCATACATAGTGACCCCATTCTATAACTCCAACAACTCATCAATCAAGGCCTCAATATATACATTTATATCTTTCACATGGTACTTACCTAGTTGAATGAACATAAACAAAACATAATTACTATGGCCATTTTGATACTATGTTTATAAATTAATTTAGTTGATTGTAGAATGGAAAAATACTTTGTAAAATCATTGCCTACTTTATGTGCTCCCTCTTTATAGACATCCAAGGAGGAATGTTATTGTTAATAACAAAAATAGGCCAGACCAAGTAAATAGACTTCATCTCTCCAAATGGATTGACATTTTCTACTACCAATAAAAGCTTTAGATTATGATGTTCTTCTTGAAATATTAGCCATAAGTATCTTCTTATGTTGTTAAATGTAGAACCATGTGTAGGCATTTATGTAATGTCATATTGACTTCTATTATGTCCATGGTAATCCATAAATCATGCCAATCTTGTATGCATGAATAATCATTGGAGGAGTGGAATAATTAGAATGTATTGAAGAACCTTGTAAGGAACCATTTTTGTTATTTGATCTAATTGATATCTACTACTATGATAATCTAGGCATTGTGTTGCAAATTCATTTTGTTAATGATATATTATGATCATTGGGACATGCATGTATTATTTGATACACCATTCTAATATATTTTATAATGGCTAATAATTCTTGGTAAGAGAAAGGTAGAATGTTTAATGGTGGTAACAAACACTCACTTACCAACCCATGGAAAAAGAATTATTTTGATTAAGTAAAAATAGGTTTTAAAGGACCCGAAACCTTTAACAAAGAATCAAGGAAATAAGAACATAAAAATTCAAAGAACATAAGGCCTTAGAGAACATATAGAAAAAGCCAAAAAATAGGAGGCCAAATTATAGCTACCCACTAAAAGACAACAACAGGAAAACAAAAAGACAACCCTCTAACAATTACATGGTCTTCACCAAGTCTGCAGTTTGGTCTGCCAGTATGTCCATATTTTATGCAAGAGCTTTCATTTCATCTAGATTTTTTTCTTCCACTCCTATAGTCTTCTTAGAATTAGCCATTGTACGCTTACTCATACCCTATTCCTCATTCACAATAGGGGAGTCTTGTCCTCTACTCTATTCCATCTTGTTCAATAGGTTCTTGAAGTTATCAACCATAGTCTTCAAAATAATGAAGTTTTGATATACCTGTTTCCTAACTATTTTCTCTATGTTACTCACTATAGCATCTAGACCATCCATCCTTTTTTGAAGATCTTTACCTAATTGATCAAGGTTCCTATTATTGGTTTTAATTTTTGGCACATGCTTTAGCAAGTTTTTGACCTCTTTCACATTGCCAATAAGCTTAGAGAGCCTATCAATGTGTTGACCCAATGTTCTCTCCCCACTTCTTGTCTTGTTGAGCTAATAAAAGTCCCTTGAAGTACCCTACATTATTTTTTAAGGGTACCAATATCCTTTAGCATTGATCCTTAGTTACCCATGATTCCCTTTAGGAACCCCTAGTCATCCTCTTCCTTGTTAAGCTCAAAGTAGTCCTCTTGCTACCCCTATTTGTTTCTATCTAAGTCCACAATCTTGACATCATTGTTATCACCTGCATCTTGAGAAATCTGCTTTTTCCTTTTTCTTTCCATTCTCTTAATTAAGAGTTCATCGTTAGAGGGGACATAATCCCTTTCAACATTCTTTCCCCTATTTCTTGAAACCTTTCCCAAAGTTCATCTCTTCTGAAAACCCTTTCTCTACTCCTCCTCGTAATCACTATCTTGTTTCGAATCACTCTCCTTTTTGTTCATTTTCTTCTTAGAAGGGCTTCCAAGATCACCTTTCTTTCTCTTCATTAAATCAACCTCATCCACCTCATCCTCTATTTCATTATGAAAATCCTCCTTAGAATCACTGCCCTCAATCTCATAATCAAGTGATGTCTTACTCTGCCTTGGCCTATCCACCTTTCTTGACTTCGGTAGGTTCATAATTAAAACAATTAAGCCCACATGGTAGGTATGATCTCCCTCAAGATCATTTTTAAAAGCAAGAATAGAATTACCTAGAGACTATCTAAGGTAGAAAGGATTTTTTTTTGTAAACCTATGCCCAAAATGGTTAACCAACATCAAATGATGACCATTTATCTTAGTGCAGTGATCATCTAAGGTAAGATACTCAATAACCACAAGCATAAAAAATCTCTAGGGGCATGAAATGGAATCGGGGCTAAAGTAGAAATTACCTATTTTCACTAGTCTATTGTGTTCCTTAGTCAAGTCCACAAACTCATTGACTGCATGATCTGAGAGCTTCCTGTCCTGGTAGAAATTAATACCCTCTATATCAAGCCCTTTTGGCTATAATATCTTTAGAAACCTCCATCCTTTAATTCCCCACCAAAACACTCTCATCTTTCCATGTCTTTATAAAATATTCGGTAATAGCAGGTGTGCTTCCTTTCAAATTTTTCATATAATCAGTAAAATTCCCTTGCTCCACTATGTTGTAGATCTCCTTCTTCCTGCACTCTCTGCAACTTCCTAGTTCAATTCTTTTTCTCCTTCCTCCCATCTTCTTACCTCTAAAAAAACATTTCTCTCTTTATATAAAAATCCTTTGCAATAGAAAACCATAGTCAATATTGCAACCAAGGAAATTTGTTAGAAATAACACCTACAATTTGTGTGGTATTGAATGGTAATACACCGTCCTTCTCATAATAACCCATCACTTCCTAATTCTGCCCATATAATAATTACTACTTACTAGCATAAGCATCATTAATGAAATATTTTTGCTCACTTATACCTTTTTCATGCTTGATCAATAAACACTCCTCAATAGGTATGATATCATTATGGTTCCAAATTAACTTTTCATCACTCTTGCATGCCACATTAGCCATCTAGTTAGAAAATTAGTTCATTTCTCTATAGTTTTGAGTGAAAACACAAATTTCAGAGGAGTTGGTAAGATCTATGGCCTTACCAATAATAATATTAATAGTCCAAAAAGGATTAGTAACTTTAATAAGATAATTAATTTTATTAAGGTAGTCCCCCTCAAGCCACATCTTATTCAAATTCAATATTTTTGCATGGCTAAGACCATAGAGGGTTGCACTAGCTTCTACCACATGGTTAGTTTGACAACCAACAATTCTTGGGTTGCTCTTCAGGGCCCTATCAAAATATATCTTATACTAGTCCATGAAAGGACAATCCCATCTAGCTAGATCCCTAAGTTTAGGACCATTTTGCACCAAACTAATACCATACAAATTCCAATTCTGAAACACTACTTTTTCCTAATAATTTTGAGGTTGGTGTCCTTTTCTATAGGATCTACTATTCTTAGTCACCATATTCCCAATAACTAACCTAGATTAGGTTATATACCTCTAAACACCCTATCAATATGTTCCTTCCATATGCCCCAACAAAGAAATGAGAGAATACAATCCTACAATCTCATAACCAAAGTGTTAGTAGAGGGTGACTTCCAAACATTGATTTATTTTTAAATAGTAGTAGGGAAGACCTAGGTAATATTCAGCAAGTCACAAACCTTTTCCCATAATCTTCTAATATAAGAATATTGAATAGTCACATGATTAACTGTGTAGTGCTTGCCCATAGTTCGCATTTTTCTATCATTGTCAAACTCTTTTAGGGCTAGTTTTATGTTGATGATTAATAGTGGCATTATTTTGAGATTATCAGATATTGTTTTAGATTCAGTGTATTATATGATGAGGTTACTTGGTACTTTATAGTTCATGCTTTCATGATGATTATTTAGTGTTTGCAGTTATTGATGATGATTAGTTAGATGACTTATTATCATATGTGTTTTCTCATGGATACTTACCCCATACTTGCATGTGTATGGTGTGCATGTTTGTTTTCTTTTTGTATGACATTTTTGATGTGGTTAAGGAAGGGAGTCGTAGTGACCTGCTAGTTAGGATCTACATGATGCACCACTTCTTGCCATTTCTTGTTTAGATTAGTATACATTGTGCTTGTACATGCATGGATTTTACGCAGGTTGCGGGTACCAGGTATTGACTTCCCTGAATTGCTAGGATGAGCGTACCCTATCACATTATCTCAATGGTAAGAGAAGGGAGATAAATTCTCAAGTCCAAATCACAACCCTTTAAGCCATTTTTCCTAATAAAAAATTAGGACAAATATCTAAGTTGAGTACCTTTCAAATATGTCAGATGACATAATTCATGATATTAACCCTTTTGGTTTGATTTTGTAAATGTTTTGCTATGATGGGTTTTTCATATTTTACTTTATGAGTCTTTGGTGTATTTTCTATTAATCAAGTCTAATTAAAAGATTTAATTAATGATTTAATTTAATAGAAAATTAATATGATATGTTAATATTAATTTAATTTAATTAATTGGAAAATGAATAAAATAAAATAATTAAATTTGAAGATAAAAGCTATAATTGTAAAGTTGGAATGTGATAATATTTATTTAATTTAATTTAATAATAATATTTATCAATTATGTTTCAAAAATAAATTTAAAACTAGAAAAGATATTAAAATTATTAAAAGATTCTAGATTGCATGATGCATGCATGTGATTAAAATATATTAAGATAAAACTAGTGGATTTAATAAAGTGAGTGCATGAGTTTTAAAATTAATAAATTAACATGTATTATTTTAATATTTATTCACATAGGAGTATGCGAACTCTCATGAGTTTTCATGTTGACAACACAAGAGTTTGCACTCTAATTATGCACATGTTGTCTACACTTAGGAGTTAGCACATTATTTGAGCACATGGTGTCTACAACATTCTAGACACCTCATCATGTTTATCCTCTTATCGTGGAAGTTATGTGCTTAGTTGTCATGCTTATCTCCTAGTTCTTTCTAGAGACATTCTAGATGCATCTTAGAGGCCTTTATATAGAGGCTCTCCTAGTGTGTATGGAGATCCTCATAGGATTCTACATCCTCATTTTCTTCTACAAGCACTCCTAGTCACTTGAGGGTATGGTTGGTTCAGTTCTAGGAGTTGCTAATGTTAGAGAAGGGAGAGGCTTTACTTTGTAGATTTTGGAAGAGGTGATTTAGCATCAATGTCTAGGTAGACACTTGTGATTCTCACATATTCCATTTTACTCTTCCTTTTTCGTGTCTTCATCGTGCCTGTTATGTGTGTCTAAATAATACTCCAAGAATGAATCTTCAATCTTTAAATTTGAATCTAGATATGCATGTTAATTTATAATTGGTTGTGAAGAAATCAACAGAAAACTCAATTAGAAAACCCTCGTTTCATTGATGAAAGAAATTAGATTTTAAATCGGGTTTGGGTTTGAATCAAAGGAAATTTTAAAATGAGAAAGTTTAATGATTGATAGTAATTTTTCTATTAGTTTATTATTGCAAATGATATATATTGTAATATATATGTGTGTGTATGTGTGTGTGTGTGTGTGTGTGTGTGTGTGTGTGTGTGTGTGTGTGTGTGTGTGTGTGTGTGACCATTTCATTGGAGGGGAATTGATGTTTTATATCTTTATTAAAATATATATATATTAAATTTAAATGATTGGTGGAGGGACGGACCCGTACCCCCCTGTCTTTATACATTGGTAGGTGGTCATAGTGTAGGGTACCTGTGGGTACCTATACATCATAGAATACTTGCGATGGGGGCGATTTGAAAGATTTCCACACCCCCACTTACTTCTGATGACATCCACACCATCCACAGTGTACCTATGCAGACGTAGTGTACCTGCGATGGGCAGACTAGCTGCACGACTTTTTAAGCCAGAGCGATTTCACATCGCTTGATATAATGATTCAATTTGCAGTATATTTTTATTATTATATATTAAAGTTTTAATATTATAAAGTGTTTTTTGTAGGTTTATATATATAATTTAATAAATGATATATGTTATTTAATTTTTATTAAATATTTAGTTTTAATTTATAAATTATTGATGAGTTATTATTATTAATAATAATTTAGGTTTTGATTTAAATTATTATTAAAGTAATTTATTTAGTATTAATATGAACATTATATATATATAAATTAATTAAATTTAATATAATTTAATTAGAATTAATTAATAATGAAAGATGTTCAAATAAGTATTAATGATAAATAATTAAAAAATTTAATTATTTTTTATTAATGAAATGCTTTTGGGAAGTCAAATTGATTATTGAAATTTAATAACATTTAACTAGAATATTTAATTAAATTATTAGAGGAATTTTATGATTTGTTTGAAAAATGAGAACTTAGTGAATTTGATAATCATTGAGTTATTAATATAGTCATTTAATTATTAATTAATTTAATTAGTTGTAAAAATTAATTAAATGTAATTAATAATTAAGTTATGCAATGGGGTTTAATTTCGATGAAATTTCAAATTATTTATTTGAGAATTGAAAGGTATTACTCTATTAATTTCAATAAGCAATTACCTTTGAATTCTATTATGGGTAATTGCACCCACTGTTTAAAATAAGAATAGGATTTACTTGTAGGGTGAACTGAGTATCCCTTTACTCGAAATACACTTAAAATTGGAAATGGGAGTATGAATGATTAATAGGTCAATAGAAAATTTATTTCCTTGTTAGAATTACAAACTTCTAGAAAAGCTTAATTAAGATTTGTTAATGTACGAATATTTAATGGAATTTGGGTTTACCTTAAAAATGATGATAATGACTATAATAAAATCAGAGTTATATTTAATGGAAAAAAATTCATTATTATTATGATAATTTTTTATTCTTTGATTATTCTCAAGAACTTGATTTAATATAAATGGGAGACACTTCTTAGAACTAAGGGAGTTTTTATTGATTTTAGTAAAATGAGTTTATTAGAAGCGAATAGGAACTAGTTTAATGATTTAGATAAGTAAGCAATTATCTTCTGAATCATTTTAGAAAATTTCTTTTAAATAATAGAGGGTTAATTCTATGTTTACTTGGAGATTAAATGAAGAATATTGTACATTTGAAATATACTCAAAACAAAAATTGAAACCTCATACTTGGCATAGCCATGTCACTTCAAGAGAAAACTAAAACATATATTTGCATCTTTATTATTTTGAGAATTTGATTGGGGTACATTTTTATTCTATTTGTTGAAATGAAGGGGTTAAACTATATCGAATAAGATGTGCCTCTTTAAATTGGAAAACTCACATTGAAATAGAAATTGGAATTTTGCGGTGAACTAACATTGTGTGCTCAGAGCTAAACCCAAAGATGGAACTTGCATTATTGTATGTATATTATTTGTGTTTTGGGATTTTGGGGTTGACTACATTGTTGGCTAGTTATAGGATCTCTACCAGAGGCTTGAGGGTTATGAGATGTAATGTCATGTTGATGTTATTTGGTCTCAATCTTTTTATAACCCAACCATGGTCATGTGATGGTATGTTCTATGAGATGTTTGTATTTACTTATTGTTATTGCTTTCCAGTCTTCTTGTGTGAAGTTGAGGTGTATGTATTTGAGATACTTGACTTAACCATTTTTGAGTCATCGATCAATTATACTTGGGTTACTTTCTAGTTTCCATGATGGGACCGAAGTGTTGATTTATTCTTGATGTTGTCATGTTGTGACATGTTTTGACTCAACCATTTTGGAGTCCTCTATCAGTATTATTTTCTTTGAGATGCCTTCTTGGTTGCTTGTTGAGAACTAATGGATATTGTGATTTATTTTGAGATTCCTTACAGTTTCTTGTTGAGGACCGATGGATATTGTGATTATCATTGATACCTTCAGTTGCCAATAGAGAACTATTGTGGTCATGATTATCAATGGATTCTTTTCAGTTTCTCATGGAGATTTGATGTTCTTATTTTGATTATCTTTATGATGCTTTCCAGTCGCTTGTATTGGACTAGGGTGATTTTGTGATTTGTGCTTTTTTTGAGCCTAGGGTAGGTTATCTACTTGCAGTGTTAGGAAGTGGCTTGCAATGGGGGTCAAGGCCCTAAGTGGCTGCCAGGGTAACTCATTGTAAGTTATTTAATAAGTGAAAAAATTTACACTAAATGGGGATTAAAATAAACCTAATAATAGTTCAAACTAGGATGAGAGTAGAGAGAATTCTTGGTTGGGACCTTGCATTCTGTATTATACCTCATTAGTACGAGAGGATATTAGTGGCTGCATAGGGATCACTAGGGGGTTGGGGTCTATTGAGAGACTGCTAGGGTAACTCTAGTGTGATTCATGTGATGACACTTTCCCACTTACATAGTAGGTTTCCTACACATCTTGTGTGCCTTTGGGATTAGATGTTAGCCTGTGTTGGAACCTTTGAGTTAGCATACTTTTAGGATTCCTAGACTTAGAGAGTTCTTATGTTATGTGATTTTTTATCTTGTGTTATGATATCCTATTTGGGACTTGAGACTATCTCCTTGGCATGGTGGAAGTGGGCCACTTAGGTTCCACGTGGTTAGGTGGTAGTGCTTTTTCACTCATACCATTTGAGATTCATTTGTAGTCACCATGGTTGGAGCATTCATTGTGGTATTTACCTTCATTCTGTTCATGGATCTTATGATGGATGTTATTTACTAGTACATTTCTCTATATTGATGATTAGCATGTGATATATGATGTTAACTACTTTGTAGGATCATCTTATGCTTTATTCTTGCATGTTATATTTTTTTATGCATATGATGTAGAATGTTTTAGGAGTGACATCCCTCCTATGATAATGTCGATGATCTCTTCGGTGACTTGGGATATTATATTGCATGGGGGATGGCTAGGGCCCATGATGGTCTAATGATGCTATTGATGGTTGGGAGGAACCATGCACTTAGTTGTGTTTTATGATGGATGGCTATATTTTACAATGGTTGTTATATCTTTATTGATGGATGGATATATCATGTATGTTAATAGTTTCATTTACTTTACTGTACTTGTATCATGGATTCAATGAGGATGATGTATCTTTATTTTTACATGTGTATATTATTTTAAGCCTTTCATACCCTATGACATGTACAGTGGATGATTGAGCATTTTGAATTTCATTTGCCAAGAGGCATTCAGAACAAATGTATATTATGGACTATGGACTTTTAATTATTCTTTCATGTGGATGTGGGAGTTTTTAGTCTTAGTTTTAACTAAATTAAATGTGACTCAACATCATGGGATCCTTAAGGAATGTAACCTGTTATGTATGCTTCCAAATGATTGTATGTTATTACTTCTGCTACTATGTGTTTGATGTGTATGATTATCTTTCTTGTTTTTTTAAAAAAAATTGTTTGGAAAACTTAGTAAAACTTTAGTTTAATTCTTTTGGATCCCTTGGAAGGGCATTACAAACTAATTCAACATCATTCTTACAAAGACAAAATCCATTAACTGTGTTGAACCCTCTATTTAATAAGTTATTCATTGTCAAAATTTTATCTTGTAGAAGAATCCCAAAAAATATGTTAACTTTGGGAGTCATATCTTTAAACCAATCTTTAGCCCAACAATGCTCATGATGCTGTTTGAAAGAATTAGCATACACTTAGAACACAAAAAGTAATCCATTAGTATTATATTTCCATATCAAAGCATCTTCCTCATGGCTTAAAAAGAAAGCATTTAGAATTTTTTTGAGATCATTAAGGTTTATATCCACTCTATTGAAGTCCAACCAATTATTCTACTTCCAATAGTCTTCTACAAAAATCCTAAAGAGATTCTTACACTGCTCCATAAAACCATTCTAGCTTTGATCAATATTGATGGGGTGATCAAGAATCCAAATATCATTCGAAAAAAGAACAATCCTCCCATTTCCCACCTTCCATCTAACCCCTTTCTTAATAATCTATTTATTTTTTTGAGCCTGTTTCCAAATCATTGAACCTCCTTGAAAAGTCTCATTGTTAAGGAAGTGTTTAAGATCTTGATTCTACCTGTTGTATTTATCATTTCAAATATGTTGCCATTCACCTTCCTCTTTATGCCATCTCCATAAAAACTTAGCAAGAAAAGTATCATCCATAGCGGTAACTCTTCTAAGGCCAAGACCACCTTTATTAAAAAGCATGCAAACTTTCTCCCAAGCAATCAGGGCCAATCTTTTCTTTTTTTTCCATACCTGTCAATAAGAAATTCTTCTAAAGTTTTTCAATTGCCAAAGAAAACTTTCTAGGGATCTTAAAAAAACTCAAGGCATACAATGAAACATTTTGTAATATGAATTTGATGACAATAACCTTACCAGCCTAGCTAAGGTGGGATCCTTTCCACCCTACTAACTTTGAATGAATTTTATCAATCAGCGAAGTCCAAAAAATCTTAGGTGGGTCCATATAAATGGGTAATCCCAAATAAGAACCTAGTAAGGTGCCAATCTCACAACCATTAATTCTTTTAATTTTATTCTACCTATTATCATTAGAATTGATGAAATATATCACACTTTTATTGTAATTAATAATCTGACCACAAACTTGCCAATAACCATCCAAAGAATTCTTTATCTTTCTAGCATTTCTAACTAAAGTTTCTCCCATCACTATAGAATCATCCACAATTTTTTGATGAGAACAGATCAACTCTTTAGATGAGGTTTTGAGACCAACAAAATCCTCAATAGTCACCATTTTTTCCACAAATCTTCCAAAGCATTCAACCATTATATTGAAGAGGATGGGTGAAAGTGGATCCCCTACTTCAAACCATGAGAATCTTAGAAAAATGAGTTAGAGAACCATTCACTAGCATTGATAAAATGGTAGAAGAAACCAACATGAGGACTAGCTCCCCAAATCTCTTATTAAAACCAAAAGGTTCCAACCCTCTTTGTAAACATGCCTAATCCACCATTTTATAAGCTTTAGATAGATCAATTTTAAGGAGGAACCCCTATTTATTGGATAAGGTAAGGGAGTGAATATTTTCATGCACCCAGATCATAGAATCCAAGATCTACCTACTAGGAGCAAAATCATTCTACTAATTGGATATAAAATTAGGGAGAAAAGACAAAGTTATAAGAGTTAGTACTTTAGATATAACTTTATAAAAAGAATTACAAAGACTGATTGGTCAGAATTGGTCCACGCTATTAGCAACCAAATTTTTTGGAATCAAAGCAAGGAAGATACCATTCAGCTCTTTGAAATTTTTTTCTAGAACCAAAGAACTCCTTAACCCCATTACAAAAATCTTCATGAATGATATAAAAATAGTTATGGAAGAACAAGAAAGGAAACCCATCTAGCACTGGTGCCTTCTCTCCCTCAAACGAGAAACAAACCTTGGTAATTTTTTCATTAGATGGAATAATAATTAGGAATTTATTTTACTTCTAGATACATATTCTACTTCTCCTTGTCGAGATTTGGATCACCTTACAATAAATTATGAAAAATCCATGGCTTCCCTTTTTATAATCTCCTCATCCTCCATAGTACTCCCATTATCATTGAGTCTGGGTTTTCTATTAGCCATCCTATTCTTCAAAGTAGTCATGTGGAAGTACTTAGTATTCCAATCCCATTCCTTAAAAAAAAAATTCCAGTTCGCTGCCTCAAAAACATCTCCTCCTCAGTAATTGTATCATGCATCTCAATCAATTTCATAGTCTTGACTTCCCTAGAGATAGTCCCATATCCATCAACCTAAATACTATCATGAATCTCTTTAAAATCATCCAAAACCTTTGTTTTATAATAAAAAATATTCCCAAAAGTATCCTTATTCCATCTTTTGATATTCTTTTTAACTTTTTTCAACTTACTTTCAATTTTGAACATGGCAGTACCTCCACTTAAATGCTCCACCATTCCTTTACAAGGTTTTCCAGTCATAGATGGAGAGTCCATATTTTCTCAAAACTAAAGGAATAATTCTTCTTAAAGCTTAACAGATGAGCCACAAGAAAAATTGGGTAGTGCTTTGAGCCAATAGGAACCTAAGCAGAAAGAAAGCATTTATATTTTAATATCTAGTCACTACTAATAAGAGCTCTATCCAACATGACTTGAATGAGGTCCTTCCTAGCTCTTCTATTGGTCCAAGTATAATCAATCCCCTACAAATCCATATCATCTAAGAGATGATTGTCAATAAAATCAATTAAATCCAATATGTTATCCAAGTTAGTCTGACTCCCATCTTTTCATTTTCTTTCAATGGAGTATTAAAATCCCCCATAATTATCCAATTCTCCTCCATAGATTTTTTTCTTTGAGTGGTGATATCTTCCCATAGTGCCTTTCTACCCCATTTATAATTAGGAGTATAAACATTAATAAGAACCCATATAGAGCCTTCCTTAGAGTTGGTAAATCTAATGTTCATCATATTTCTATTCTGAGAGATAAGTTGCCCATTAATATATTTATCATATTCTAGTATACCACCATAACTCTTATGGCCCCATCAGAGTCATTCCTAATAACCTTGCCTCCCTGAGAAACCAAGAGACCTTCCACTTTATCCTTTAACATTTTTATTTCTGGAATTAGTACAATATTTGATTTGTTATCCCTGATCATATTTTTCATTATATCTTGCTTGTGAAGATTATTTAATCCTCTAATATTCCATGATATGGACTTCATTTGTTATGAAAATATTTTGAGTCTAAGATAGTCCTTTGACTAATACTTCTATTAGTCTCAAGAATTCTTCTCTATGCATTAGATGGTCTACCTACTAAAGATAGAGATAGAGTTACATCTCCAACCTTAATACCTTTACTTGACAGTGTTGTAGGTAGACAACAGTCCTTGAACTTGTTCTCTTAAACTCACCTTTTTTAATGCCTTTTCCCAAAGGTGTGCTAGGGATATCTCCTTTCATATTACTCCTAGTTTTTAAAAAATAGAAGATACAACCTCATTTTTCTTTTCTAATTTAATGTTTCTTTTAACCCCAACTTGTGTCTAGTCTACAACAGAGTCCTTCTCTACCCCGCTGCAAAGCTTTAGAGATTTCCTCAACATCCCCCATTTTTTATTACTCTCTATGGCTATAACATCTGTAAGAGGTTTAATAAGACATTGAGTTTCCTTACTCATAATTATACAATCAGCTTCTTTAAATGATTCAACATCATCATCATTAGTGTTATCAATACGAATCCCAACATTCTTCTTCATCTCCATTATTGGGACTAATTACACCACCCTCCTAAGCTAGTATTTTTTTCTCACTACTATAATCTAAAGGAACCCATACTTGATCCTCCCCTTTAGAAATTGCCTTTGATTGAGAGACTTTCACCTATTCAGATTCATCAACAACTAAAGTTCCCTTCACCAAGCCACTGACCTCTTGGGTATTCCCTTCCTTGCAACTACTTTTCTTAGGTCCATTTCGATAATTCAATCCTTTACAAACCCATATTTTTAAAAATCCTTTTGGGTGCTCCATTCAAAGAACATTAATGACATTCTAACATAGAATATGAAAAAAATGATACTATAGATTAGCATATGTGAGATACCTACATTGGATATACCATTCATAACCTTGAAGTTTACCTATGGTAATACAACGGAGAGAAGCATTTCTTGGGTGCCTTGGTAGAGGTAATCATATGCCTTTTCAATTATAGGTATATCAAGGTTCTCTTCATCATCATCATTAGATGTGCAACTATCATCATCTTCATCATTTACAATAATTACACTAGTAACATCGCATTTAATATTGTTCTCTATCATATTATTATTTGCACCAATACCAACATCTTCAATTGTGTTTTCTTCCTCAAGACCATCTTCTTCCATTGTAAAATTACCTTCTAGTTTGATATTCATACTTCCATGTTCCACCAGTTGAAAATCCACATTCACCAAAGAATGAAAATCCTTCCCCCCTTGAATGCGATGATGTTTCCTAAAACATCTTTGAGTTTTTGTGATTAGAAATATTCAATTCTTTAAGCCCTTATGTTTATTGCAAGGACAATAACATTTTCCATCACCTTTTCTTTTGAAGTGAGACCTCAATCTACCAATTGTCATCTTATTTTATTTTGAGTTCATATTGTTAGGCATGGACTTTCTTTATAGGGAACTATTCAAGCTATGCAATTATATCAAATATAAACATACAAGAATTAGTAGTATCTTGTATATAATAGGAAAAAATAAAATAATTAAATATAACTATCTCTTTAGTAAGGGTGTCATCTAAACAAATCAAATGAATTATACAATATAAACACATTGATAATAATAAGAAAATTTGGTGCCTAAAAAGCTATGATATTTCATACATTCTCATTATTTATCAATAAAATTCCATGATCACTTTTGAGCACTAGGTAGAACCAATATGAATCTATGTTTATTATGATTCATATATTCCCCATGTTATTGAGCTACCCTAAAGAGTTACATAAATCACAAGAAGTTTCCATGAATGCAGTGAAAGATCCATTTGAATTAGTTTGACGTGAGAGAGAGAAGAAAAGGAAAGGAGAAAGGAAGGATTCAATCCATTATTTTTTCTTGTGAATAGTAGAATGCCTAGATATATACTTGGGAGAAGTTTAGTTGTAAACCTCAAACACTATAAAATGTTTTATTTAATCAAAAAAAGGATAGTTTATGATGAAAATAATAAATTTATCCATATTTAGTATGTGTCCCAGACTAAGTAAGACATAATAAAATACCCATATATGTACTTAGGAGAGGTTCATTTTTAAACCTTCAAAACTTTTAAATTTTTGGTTCAATCAACAAGGATAGGTCATGGGGTCATCCACCTTGTTAGGTTTCTTTAATTATCAAAAAAACTATTTAAGTGGACGTCATATTCTATAAAGTCATACAAAAAGTAACAACTTGACTAGAGAATATCATCAAAGATTTGGTAGCTAACTTCATGGAATATCAACTACTAATTTCTTAGAGGATAAGTGAAATGAAGAAAAGTCTAACTCATAAAAAAGTAATAATTAAGTATTTTAATAGAGAAAATAAAATCAATTATTATATTTAAGGCCATATTTGAAGATAACTAATTTGAATTGAAGAGCTATAATTAGTTATTGGAAAGATTTACTTTTTATTAGAAATGTTTACTCTAAATGTTATATCTCTTTAGTTGATATGAGGACATAAAAGGGAGAAAAACATTAGAATTTAAAAGGAGAGACGTAGATTTATTTTTTGGTCTCAAATTGGTTTTGACAAGTGAATGCCAAGACACTTAAGACATTTACTGATTTCATGCTGAACTAGTAATACATGCCAAGCACAACATGTAAATATTAGACAATGCAAGTTACAATGAGTGTCGATTCACTCATGTGTTGAATCATTCAAGTGCTAAGCAAATAGACCATGCCAAGTTATTTAGAGCTGAGTAAATAGTGGATGCTAAGTAATGCAGGTGCCCATCCATACTATAAAGATTAGTGCATGCCAAGTATTAGAGACTTCATATGTCAAGTGACACAGTTTTGACATATTTTTTTTGTAATAGCACAAACAACTATATCAGCCATTTTTGAGGCAAATTAAGATTGTATTTTGATATTTTGGAGATAAGGACGAATCTCTAACTAGGTTCCCTATGAAATTACATAGAACCAATCAGAAAAATGGAGGGATTAAGTAGAAAAATGAATGAATCTTAACCATTGATTTATACCTAACCCTAAGCCACCAAATTCTTCTTAAGGAGGATGCAACCCTAAACTCTTGATTATGAGTGTGTATGGAATTAGAGCAGCAAAGAAGATAATTCACAGAAAGAACATTCAAGGTGACTTAGAAGTTATGAAGAAAGAGTGAATTACAGATTTAGTAGAACAAGAACAAAAGATAGAGAAAAGAATACAACATTGAGAGATTTGATTGAGAAGGATCAAGAAGACATTTTATAGTAGTGATTTGCTACTAGGAAATCATGTGCCAACTATAGGATCTATGTTGAGACATTTTAACAAGTGATTTTTGTCAAATCTCTTAATAGAGTAGTCTTAATAGGCTATATGAAATCCTTTAACATGATGCTTACTTAGTTGTAAGTTGTAGTCCTCTATCAAGGCACACTTCTAACAGGGTGTTGAAATCCTCTAACAAGGTGAGACCTAACAATCTTTGTAAGCCTTTAATAGAGTAGACCTTTCACAGGGTAGATCATGTTTCATGGTCAAAACATTGTGACCTTCATTAGATACACATTATTACTATACTAGTGAAGATTTGTGGGTGTCATCCCCACCCCAATTTTACCTTTTCACTTGGAGGGTTTTTGGGTAGTCATATCTAGTGTTATGTGTGTGAATGCTTACATGTGTTCATGATTTAGATGTATATGTTTTATATGTTATTTCAGTTTACTCATTGAACACATGAGATGAATGGGTGGTGAAAGCATTATGGTTCCAAGTTTGTACTACTGATTCACCCTCTCTCCCCTCTTATAAGTTTATCTTTCCTATTGTAATTCCAACAATTGGTATCAAAGCCTAGTTCTCTAAAAGAGAAGCTTTGTAGCTTTGAGGAAATATCTTGAAATGGAAGTCTACAAGTTGGGAAAGACCATTCAAAATTAGGAGATTGAAATACATCTCATAGTACATCAACTATATGAAGCAAGAGATGAACTAAAGAAATCCTTGAGAAGGAAAGAGATTTCTATTGCAGAGAATGACACACACTATAGAGAGATAGACACTACCAAGCTATTTGTAGATGGAAACTCCAATGAATTTAATGCAATAGTTATAGATCTAATGCAAAAGAATAGAATCCAAGTTGAGGAAATAGAAAATTTCAAGCTAGAGCAAGAATCACAAGCCATACTGATATGTGATGTAACTCAATTAAAGAAGAAATCCATGGAGGACAAAGCCATTAGTGAAGAAGACAAAAGAATTATGGCCAACAGACTGGAAGAGAAGTTAATAGAGCTAACTAAGATTTCCAACATACAATTGGATACTCTACGTCAAATAATGAATGCCAACTATGAACTAAATGTCAAGGACATTGAAATAGCTACATTGAATTTTTAGAATGAATAATTGTAGTGTGGCCTAAAGAGAGAAAAGGAATTGGCCGAAAGTTTCAACAAGCCAAATGAAGCCATCAAATACTTTTAGCAATTATTGATATCCCCTAGATCCAAAAATGATACATTAGGACTAGGATATACAAGCACTGAAGAAAGAGAGTCATTGAAAAGTGCAAAAGAAAGGAACACCAAATGTAAGGACACCAAGCCTACTTCTCACAATTGTGGTAAGAAAGGAAAAACTACTGATGTGTGTAAGAGCAAGATTACAAATCATCATGTCAAGCCTAAGAATATGATTTATTGTCATAAGTGCAACAAACAAGGTCATCAAGAACATGAATGTAGAAATAGGACTATACATACACAACGATTTGAAGGATACTGCTACAACTATCAAAAGTATGGACATAGAGATTTAGAATGTAGATCCAAACCCATGTGGTCACCAAACAAGCAAACAAAGGTAAGGAACAATGGCAACTCTAATAACTGGGATTATGATACAAGATATAGATGTCATTATTATCAAGAAGATGGACATATTCCTAAGAATTATATTATGACACACTTTAGAGGTAACTACCAAAGATGGTTAAGTCAAACTACATATTTTAGCTATTTGAAGACTAGTCACATCAGTAGCGATTGTCCAACTAGGTCAAAGGCACCAAGTCATGAATTTGATAAAGGCAACGACAAGGTAGATGTTGAAGACATGAGAGATAAGATGAAAAAGACATTGAAGAGAAAAGATGTTTGCAGCATATCAAATGGAGAAGGGATCACTTCACCCAATGGGTCAGGTGATCACACCTCATCAAACTAGTCAAACAAGAGGTATGTGGGACTAATATTTAAAGGCTATATCATACATCAGTTCCAAAAGGTTTTAGTACTTAAAAGACTACATTAGCATGAATAAAGATGCAAGATTTTGATAGGATTTCATGATAAATCTTTGATTTTTCTATGTTGTTGTTGAGCATGAAATATTTCCTATATGTGCTAAGTGGAATGCTACAATATGTTGAGCTAGAAGTCTAGCTAGCTGATGTCAAACTCATAGTAGTTGTCGAGTCATAAAAATATCAATGGATGTTGAGTGAGCCTGAAATTGGTTGATACCTAGCTTACAACTTTTTAAGCACCTAGCATTAAATGCAAGGGTTTTAATGGGTATTTGATCAAATTTAGCTCATTCCAAGAATTTTAAAATGATTCTAGGAGCAATTTCATGTAGGTTCATCAGCCTTCCTAAGGTATTGATCAAGAACCAAGCTTTGTAGTTTAATTTTAATAAACCCTAGTTTCTCACAATGGCATTGAGTTCAAAAAGTGTTGAAGGGAAGGAAGTTTTAAACATTTAGTTAGCGAGTAATGAAGTTAAGAAAGCCATGTCTAAAGCCATTCCCGACATCGGATATAAACAAGAACCTTCTTGCACATTGTCTATGATCACACCAAATGTAATAATGGTACAAGATGTGGGAAATGTTATAATTGTAGGTTAGGAAACATTGGTGACATGGAGATTAGGAAGGCATATAAAAAACTATGTGAACATGGTGTTTTGAAACAAGAATTCAAGATTGTTGAGGAAAAAGGGTTTAACATGAGTTCTATATTCTCTAAATGTATTGAAGATAGACAAGATACAAATAGTGTTGAGCCAAATTCATGATGGTTCCTTATGGCTAGAGAGTGGACTAATCAAAATTACCAAGAGAATAATTCATAGGGTTACTGACTACCCAACCCTAGATCAGCTTAAGACACTAAGAAGTGATTCCAAGGAAGTGATTGAAATAATATTGGAACTATCTAGAACAAGAGAAGTATGACTATAGACAAAATCATAGATCCCCTTATTAACTAAATTCTATAAGGGTTATATCACATAAGTTCTATCAATCTAGTAGACTAAATGTTGCACCCTGTATAGCTATGGATGTTGGTTACAAGATTTTTAAGAAATAACATACACAATCTAGTAGAAGTATAGCTACAATAATGGATGGAGAACCTTGGTTCAATATTGATTTGTATATTCTCTTATGTACAAAACACATTCCCTTCATTTAGTACTATTGGATGGAAGACCAAAAGATCAGTTGCAGTTTAGATTAGTGAATATATTGAGTAACTAGGGGAAAATTTTGAATCCTTAATGACTAGTTACTTTGAAGATTTCAAAAAGTCAATGAAGCAGAGAAAAAGGATACTAGTTTCTTTGGTTGAAAAACATTATAATGATGTATGTTTTCTTGTAAGTGCTAATTATACATTTGTGTAAGCTGCCACACCTATGGTAATGTGTCTAAGACCCTTAGGGTATGAGGTAAATGTAGATGAAGCCTTGGCAGCTATAAAAACTCTACTAGTAGAAGAAGTAGATAAGAATGCAAAAGTTTTTGGAAACTATGAGATGGTAAAGTCAAAGATTACTATGGAACTGAAAACTACATCAGTTATTAAGAAGAAGGACAAGGTAGTAAATAATTTCAAAGAAAAATTTGGAGAAGGTGCCAAGGAGAAAGAGGAAGAAGAAGAAGAGGATGAAGAGGAAGAAAAAACTCAAGCATAAGAACCTCTAGCATTGACATAGTGCATGAGAGAAGATAATGAAGAGGAGGAGATTGGAGGTGTCAAGGGAGAAGAAGTCGAGGAAGCACCTACTCTTGCAAAGAAAAAGTAAAGCAAGGCTAAGAAACATCCTATGGAGAGCACAAAGAAACTTGTTAAACCAACTTAACCAAAGCCCACTACACCTACAACTAGAGCCAACACATGTGCTCCAAAAGAAAAGGCTAAGGAAAAGACAAAGAAAAAAAATCAAGGAGGTCATGAGTAGAAAAGACAAAGATGGAAATATGTGCACAACCAGATACTAATGAAGAGAAAATTGAGTTAGATGAAAAAAACCAATTTAAGGTGGTGAATCAGAATCCACTCTTAGATCTTGAGAATTTAAGTGAAAATGTTAAGAACAATGCAGATCTTTCAAGTTTTAGTCATGTTGATTTTGATAAATTGGGTAAAGAGGAGAAAAACCAAGTGGAAGAGGCCTTATATTCCATGATGAAAAAATTCAAGAAAACACCCCTAGAATTTCCAACTCTGTACCTAGAAGTCTATATGACATAGTTGAGAAAAAGTGGTATTATTGTCTAAATCTAGAAAGACAAATTAGGGAGACCACACTAGCCCAATTAATGCCTAAGTCAACTAAGGGAAAAATTGCTAAGGCTATAAAAAAATATTTAGTTAGGTTCACACCTAAATACAAAGCCTCTAGCATTCTACAAAACAATATTGAGGATGTTTTTAAGAAATCAAAATAGATATGGAAACTCATTTATGGGTTAACCATAGTTAAGAAAGGAGAAGCTAAACCCTTAGAGATTAAAGATTATTAAAAAGAAGATGATGAAAAATAATATGATGACAAAGGTGACATAGTTGGAGGAGAGACATAAATAAAAGAAGACGACAAGGCAACAACTGAGCCTAAACAACAAGAAGAAAAGAGTATGCATGACAAACAATTGTCGAGTGTGAGTCCTCCCCATGACACAACTAAGACTATTGAAACTATAACTGTCAAGAATTTTTTTGATCTATCAACTCAAAATATAAATGCTCTTACTATAGAAGACTTGAAGAAAATATTTTATGAATCTACATTGATCCAGTTTTGGTTAGTGTATATGAACTATGAAAGGTAGTAACTAATGTTATAAGGGAAAAAGTGAATCCACAAGAACCACCTTCTATCATCCATTTAGTTACTAATGTACAACCTTTGGTTCAAATGCTTGAAGCTACATCTACCAAGGTTGATACAATTGTCAAAGTTGATACTATTGAGAAGAAATTAGAAGACCAAGACATCACTAAAGAATAGAATGAAATAGGTCAGATAGACTTATCTACACCTAAAACACAAGATCGAGGTGCTAGTCAAGTCATAGTCATAGATCAGGGCAAGCCTGAAGAGAGTGAGTTAACACATAAGGTGAAGAAACAAGTGGCCATTCAAGTAATAGTAGCTTTGCTAGCATCGGGCACTTCTTCTACACAAACTCTTCAGAAGCCAAGCATAGAAGCTATTCCATTGCAAATCTCATTACTAAGCCCAAGTTCATCAAAGGTTGAAAAGCTAATTCATTATGGAGATATAAGCCCAGTTGAAGAAATTATTATACCCAAATATGATTATGATACTATAACACTAGAACAAATAGGTATACTACAATAGGCCTTAGAAAGGAAAAAGCATCAAAAAAATCTTAGGAGAGAGCATAAGCAGAAGCAGGCACTGCAAGACATCAAGGACATCTTTCTAGATGCATTTGGTCTACCAACTCCTGAAGAGATCAAGCCACTAATGGAACAAGTGATAGATATAGTGGAAAAAATTAGTAATGAAAACCTTTACACACATGCCAAACTTTTAGAATGGTCAAAAAAGAAGTTCCAAAATAAAGTGAATGAGAAAATATTTGGTGAGATAGCACGACAACAAGTTGCATTGGCAACTAAGGTTGAGGATGTGAAGAATGTACTTAAGAACATATTCCAATTGTACATAAAATTTTGCAATCCAACGCTCTTCACTTAAGAGACCATGAGTCACATTCCAAGTCTGGAAAGCCAAATATTTGCATCAGCTGGAAGATTACCAAAAAATCTAGCTCAGAGTGAGAAGCATTTTAGGATATTGCTTTAAACATAGAGTCAATTAGTTGTATTGATAGCAGATGAGGCTAACATAAGAGCCAAACTAACAAGCATACAAGAAACCCTCACACCATGTATGGGGATATTGAACAAGGAGCTAAGCTATGTTGAAACTCTACTAAAGAAAGACCCCAGTCTTTCTACTTTAGATGGTCTAGTCCACATTGCTGCCAAGCTTGCAATCCAAATTATGTCATTGGATGTTGCATGTGATAACTAGGACACAACTATCAAGATCATACTAGATGTCCATAAATCTATTTTCAACTTGAACACACAATTAGTGTATAGCCCATTTGACATAAGTGTCAAAAAGGGTGAGAATAAGATAGGAGTAGTATAAGTAGAAAGGAAAAATAAGAAATGGGGAGCATAGTAGTAGGGAGAAATATTTTTGGGGATATACATCTACATATATATATATATATATATATATATACATATATATATATATATATATACATATATATATATATATATATATATGTATACATATATATATATACACACACACATATACATATATATATATGTATATATATACATATATATATATGTATATATATACATATATATGTATATATGTATATATATGTACATATATATGTACATATATATATGTACCTATATATACATATATACATATATATATGTACATGTATATATATATAGATATACACATATATATGTATATATATACATATATATATGTGTATACATATATATATATATATATATATATATGCATATATATACATATATATGTGTATATAGATATATGTATACGCATATATATATGTATATACATGTATACATATATGTATATACATGTATACATATATACATATACATATATACATATATATACATACATATATATATATGTATATATATGTATATATGTATATGTATATATATATATATACATATATATATGTATATGTATATATATATGTATATATATACATATACATATATACATATATGTATATATATATACATATATATATACATATATATGTATATGTATATATATACATATATATATACATATACATATATATATGTATATATATATATATATGGGGCACATATCAGCTAAGGGAGAGCATATTAGATGAAAGAGTATCAATAACATATCACATGGAAGTCAAAGTGTATCAGTAGAGAGACATTTACTTGGAGCAAACAATTTTGTATACAAAATAGACATATCAACTCAGGGGGAGTTATTAGCTTTTGAGGTATCTAAGTTGTTGCAAAATTTTGAAGTTTTATATATAAGCTGAGTCATGGATATGTTATCCTTGAGAAATCAAGGATGATAATGCATATTCAAGTATTTTTGACAATCATGTCAAAAGGGGAGATTGTTGGTCTTAGATTGGTTTTGACAAGTTAATGTCAACACAATTAAGTCATTTACTTAGTTCATACCAAAATATTAGTACATGTCAAGAAAAACATGTAAATACTAAACCATGTTTAGCTACAATGAGTGCCAAGTCACTCATGTGCTGAGTCACTCAAGTGCTAAGTAGATAAATCATGTCTAATGATTCAGGAGCCAAGTAAATAGTGGATTCTAAGCAATGTAGTTGTCAATTCATAGTATAAAGATCAGTGCATCCCGAGTATCAGAGACTTCATATGCCAAGTGACACAATTTTGACATATTTTTTTGTAATGGCACAAACAACTATCTAAACCATTTTTGAGCTGACTAAAGATTGTATTTAAATATTTTGGAGATAAGGACAAATCTCTAATTGGATTTCCTATGCAATTACATGTAGCCAATTAGAGAAAGGGAAGGATTATGCAACAAAATGGATAAATCTAAGCCATAGATTCATACCTAACCCTAAGCCACCAAAGTCTTCTTAAGAAGGAAAATACCCTAAACTCTTCATTATGAGTGTGTAAGGATTTGGAGAAGCAAAGAAAATAGTTCGCAGATAGAGCATTCAAGGAGACTTAGAAGTTATGAGGAAAGAGTGAATTGTAGAATTGGTTAGAGCAAGAATAAAGGATAGAGAAAAGAATACACCATTGAGACATCTAATCAAGAAGGATAAAGAAAACATTGTATAGAGGTGATCTTTTATCAGGCAATCAAGTGCTAACCATAGGATCTATGCTGAGACATTTTAATAGGTGATTTTAGTCAAATGTTTTAATAGAGTAGTCTTAATAGGCTATATGAAATGCTTTAATAGGGTTCTTACTTAGTTTTAAGATGAAGTCCTCTAACAAGGAACACTTCTAATAGGGTGTTTAAATCATCTAACAAGGTGAAACCTAACAGTCCTTATAAGCCTTTAACAAGGAAAACCTTTCATAGGGTAAATCATGTTTCATTGTCAAAACATTGTAACCTTCATTTGATACACTTTATTACTATAGTAGTGAAGATTTGTGGGTGTCATCCCCATGCCAATTTTACCTTCTCACTTGTAGGGTTTTTGGGTAATCAGATCTAGTGTTTAAACTGTTGATTCATCCTCTCCCCCCCCCCCCCCCCTAGAAGTTTACATTTCCTATTGTAATTCCAACATTATTTTTTCTTGATTTAAATGGATTTTCATGAATAGAAAATAATAATGCTAGAAGTACATAATATCAAGATGTTAATGAGGAAAAGCTACTTATTTCTTGAAATTGTGTTGTATACATTTTTTTCACTATACAAATACTCCATGTTGACCACATTGAAAATTTCATTTATCTTTTAAGATTAGTTGCTGCATCCTTGATTTTCTAAAAGTGTCATTTTCAAGTTACAAATTTTAAAGAAAATTTCATTTGATTGTTGAAATTAGTTATTTTATCCTCTATTTTTGAAAAATATTATTTTCAAGGTACAACTTTTAACAATTCAATGCAAGTATCTAAGGAAAAATCAAAGAAACACAATTATATTTAATTCTTGAAGAGCACCTCAGAAAATATTGCATAAAATCTATATTTGTATATCATGTATAAAATTTAAGTCATAATTTATTTTCACTTAGATCTCAAGGTACTTCCCCCCTAAATTGAAATAGTGATTTTCTACACACAATAATGTCCTGTGTTGTCTTGTGAAAGACAAATTAAAACACTTCCTTTAGAAATCATGCAAACATGCCACAAACTAACAATATTAATTGGTAGGTCTTGGTAGGTGTTATAGGTCACATTAATCTACAGTAACATGTCAAGGAAACCCTCATGAGAGTGAAAAAAGAAGAAGAAGGATTCTTATGAATGTGTAGTATTGCATTCTAGGATTATTATATGTTTGATTGGGTGCTCAAAATGAGAGAAGAAAATGCTTGTACAAGAATGAATTATGATAGCTAAGAAAATCCATCAAAAGAGAAACAAACACACAATTTTTTTGTTTTTCAATAGATTGATCTTACACCTAAAGTTCTCTTGCATCACCTTCCTACAACCACAATTTAAGAGAATTCTTAGTAAATATCTTATCAATAACTAGGATAAGATTTTTATTGAACTCAATGATGTTTGGAAGAGTGAAAATTACCCTCTTAGATCTCAAAGAATGCAACCAATCCATGATATGTTGGGATTGGATGAAAATATTGTCCAATTTTATCAAGGGAAATATTCTTGATTCGATGGGTGTCACACAAAAAGTTGTTGAACATAGGGAGTTCCATGTTATAGTGCGTAGCTCATCCAAACTAACTAGTTGTATTGATCTTTCTAATTTCTAATTTTATATTGAAATCATTTACAAATCTTGTCTTCATTCGAGCAACAACATGAGACTTACAACCTTATTCAAGCTCCTTATGGGAAACCACACTAGAAACAATAATTGGAAGACCAAGAGTCATAACTTAGAATCCAACTTTTTACAATGAGAAAAATACAACTAATAGAAGAGCAAGAGTCACAACTTAGAATTCTGACAATATGTTCCTCTTGAGACTTGAACCAAGGTCTCCATAACAATAACTCATTGCTTCAACTAACTAAGCTAAACCGCTTGGACCTTTGTTTTTTCTTTTTGGATTTTACACAGTCAACCTTTAGGTTTCTAGCCTCTCATGTTCTATCTTCTTCAAAATTACCTTGAAGCATTGTCTCAACAATTGGCAAGGCTATTTCACTTTTCATAGAAATTGTTTATCAACCATGCTCTTCTAGTTTCTTTTAATAAATTTTTTGAAAATTTATATTTCCTTCTTCAATGATCATGTTGGGAGATGCATCTCATACTTCTGGCACCTAATTTCTATGACATCAAAAAGAGGAGGAATCCTACTAGCTCATAGAAATTCTTAGGTAAGCCAATTTTTTAGATTGATTCTTTTTCCTATTTATAAAATTACCGATAATTTTAATGTGTTGTTAAGTAATGTTCTCCACTACATGATAGATTAGTTGTATGAATATTACAAGGATCAGGTATACCTTCATATTTTAAATAAATTCACATGAGGACTTTAGGTTTCCCCAAGGATTTTTTTTCCACAAAGGTTCCATATTCTATGTAAAGAGAATTTTTTATTGATCTATCACAACATGAATTTCTATAAAAAAAAAATTGCACAATCATGCTTTCTGGTGTAGTTAATATTATGTTTGGAATCCACCCATGTCCATTGAAGTTGGAGGTGATATTGGTAATCCAATGTTGAAATATTTGGGATCAAGTTATTGAAATAATCATTTTATCACAATAACAATCAAGAAATTTGGGTGTTATTTAAGCCACACACATGTAACATGGAAATGTATACAAAACCCTTCCTTTTCCTTTGGGTTTTCTTCCTTTTCTTGCATTGTAAACAAACACATGGCCAATAAAAAAAAAAATTAATATTACAATAACAAAAAAATAAATATTTGATGACTTTTACTCACCTTCAATGGTGCTATGTAGTGTTTTCCCCTACAACCCTCTTGCTCACCTGTACTTTATTGCATGAAAATAAAATGAAGTTTCACTTCTTCTTTTTTTCTTTATATCCTAACAACATCAAAATTTTGACAAAATTACTTCAATGTCATCAAAATTTTGACATTTTTAGGATCTTATTAAGAAAAAGGGATTTTGAGAAGACAAATTGGTCTATTGTCAAAAATTTAGGTAAAAATGGAACCCAAATGTACTAATGGGTGCACTAGAACATGCAATGTAGATTGAAGCTTTGTTCAAAAAGTTTTTAGATGTAATTTATGATAATGTACCTGATGGATTACCTCCTATGAAAATTATTAGTCATTGTATGGATTTGATACCTTGAGTTAGTTTAGGCTTACACTTGATGAAATATTGAGTTGAATAGACACATGCAAGAATTGCTTAAGGTATGATTAGGGAAAGTTTGAGTCCATGTGTAGTAACTATACTATTAGTACCTAAGAAGAATGAAAAATGGTGATTGAGCACTAATTCTATATCTATAAATAAGATAACAATGAATTATAGATTTTGTTTGCCTAGGATGCATGTCATAATAAATTGTTTGAGTAGAGAAATGTATTTTCCCAAGACTAATTTGAAAAATAGCTACCATCATATTAGTATTAGAGAAGGAGATTATTTGGAAACTAATTTTAAGACTAATGAGCTTTGTATGAGTGGTTGGTTATGCCTTTTGGTTAAACTAATGTAGTGAGTACTTTTATGAGGCTAATTAATGAAGTTTTGAAGAAATTATTCAATAAGTTTATGATTGCATATTTCGAAGACATTTTAATATTTAGTAAAACTAAAGTGGAACATCTTGAGCATATGAAGCAAGTATTATAGATATTGAAGAATGATTTTTTTATTATTATTTTGAAGAAATATTCATTCATGAAGAAAGAGATTATGTACCTTCATTTTTTTATTTCAATTAATGGTTTGAAGATGGATCCTAAAAAGGTAAAAATCTATTCTTGATTGGTTTACAACCAAGCATTTTGGAGAAATTAGATCATTTCATGGGTTATCTAATTTTTAGAAGAAATTTGTGGGAACTATTATTTCTATTTATAATTCTATGACTAACACAATGAGAGGGGATACAAGGAATGTCAAATGGATGTGTGGAGTGCAAAAGAGTTTTTGAGACTCAAAAAAAGATTGCAAAATTAGAGGTTGCTTTGGCTTATTTTAATAAAGTTTTTCAAGTTGAATGTGAAGCTAGTGAAAGTTCTATTGGATATTTTTTGAGTCAAGATGGAAGAGTAGTAAATTTATCTAGTGAAACTTTTAATGATTCTAAGAGGAAAAATCTAGTTTATGATCAAGAATTATATGCTATTTTTTAGATCTGAAAAAATGGAGACATTATTTGATGCCTAATGATTTTGTGTCATACATTGACCATAAAGCTCTATATTATTTGTGAAGTCAAAATAAGTTGAATTAGAGACACATGAACTAGTTTGATTATATGTAGAAATTTTCCTTTTCATTGAACTATAAGAGTGGATAGTCAAATAAAGTTGTTGATGCTTTGAGCCAAAGAAGGAATTTTATAACAAAGATGAAAGTTGGTATACTTAATTTTAATGATTTGAAGTACTTGTATGAAATAGATCTCAATTTCACATAACCTTGGAGAGCTTGTAAAGATCCTATGGTAAGAGATAAGTTGAGTAATTATTTTATTTAGGAAGATATGTTGTTTAAGGGAATTTAGTTGTCCATACTTAAGGGATCAATGGAAGATAACATCATGAAGGAGAAGCATAATGGTAGATTTGATAGATATTTTGGGATTCATAGGACAACAAAGTTGATTTCTCATAGGTAATTTTGGTCTTTGATTTATAAGGATGCATGGAGATTGGTTAGAAGTTGTAAGATTTGTTAAATAGCTAAAGTAGCTAGTCCAAAATTGAGATTGTATTCACTATCATATGTACCTAGTAAACCTTGGGAAGATATTAGAATGGAATTTTTAATTCAATTTCAGAGAATTGAAAGAGTTGATTATTCATTTTTTGTAGTAGCTGACACATTTTCAAAGATGGGTCAATTCATAGCTTGTACATATGGCTAAATTATTAAGGAAGTGATAAGATTGCATGGTTTTCCCAAGACTATTATTTTAGCTAGAGATACTAAGCTTATTTTTTATTTCTAGAGGAGACCGTGGAAGAAGCTAAACAGAAAGATAAAGTTTAGTTCTACATTTCAACCATATATAGATGGATGAACTGATGTTGTGAATAGAATTTTGGGTAACTTGTTTAGATGTTACATTGGAGATGAGCATACTAATTGGGATTTTGTTTTAGCATAAGAAGAGTTTTCATATGAAAAATCTATGAATAAAATAACTAAGAAGCAACCTTTTGAGATTTTTACTAGAGTGAATCCTAAGGGAACTATTGAATTGAATGATTTAACTATTGAGGTAAAAAGAAATGTTGAAGCTGAGGAATTTGTAGTTTTTATGAAGGCACTGCATGAGGAAGTGAAAAGTAATTTGAAGGACAATAATTTTGAATATAAATATAGGGAAAATAAGAGGAAGAGACATAATTATTTTGAGGTTGAAGATGATATTATGATTCATTTGAAGAATAATAGATTTCCTATTGGTACCTATAGAAAGTTCAAAATGAATAAATTTGGTCATTGTAAGATCTTGAGAAATTCTAATAGTAGAAATGCTTTTGATGTTTAATTACTAGAAGATATGGGTATTCTAACTATTTTCATCATTGCAGATATCTTTGAAAATTTTGAATTAGATAATGAATTGAAAGAAAAATGAGATTATCGCAAGAAGAAAACATACACCATTGACAAGACCTTGATGTTAGAAGTATTTAGAACAACTAAGAGGGTAGGAGTGGGTGAATCAGTTACTCAAGGTCTATATGTACCACTTGAACAATTCAACATTAAACACATCATTGTTTTGCTTATCCTATATATCTTGTCATTGCTAACTCTCGACTATAAAATTGCCATAAACTTAACTTCCATTGAATAATGAAATCATCATCACATGTAAAACATTCATAAGACATTCATTAAAATTTGACACTAGGATAAAATGTGGAAACCAAATTTTGGAAAAATCAACAGCAACATGTTACCCTTTTCACTCTTTCAAAATGAGTTCTATTAGGATCCAACCCTATTAAATATTACAATACACACTATTAAATGTGACTTGGTTAGAGGATTTAATCACCCTATGAGGAGTGTCCTTGTAAGAGAAATTTGATTACTCCATTTAGAATGTCACCTAGTTAAAGGATTTACACAAATTGTTAAGTCTTCAAATGAATGTTAGGTCAACCTCTATTTAAAGGATTTTAATACAAACTATTTACAATGATAAGAAAGATTTTTTTTTTTTTGATCTATGTGATTAGAATTCACTTTCACTAGTTTAGAACTCTATTTGGTCCTTATGCTGGTTCAATGATAACCCTTTCATTGTCATCATTGATCTTGATCTTCTTGGACACCCTTCAAGTAATCAAATCACTCTTCTCATCAACACTTAAGCCTTCATCTCAAATTCATTTATTAATGACAATATCACATCTGCAAGCTTTCTATTTTAGGTTTGTATCCACTCACTTATGTGTATCTAATAAACCTTTCTCTATATGACTTCCTTGTGAGGTCTCTCCTTGACCCATCCGAGCATCGATGACATATTATTATTTTGATACTCATGACTTGATATGTCAGAACATTATTTGATGCACTGAACATTATTATGCTATTTTACGTTGTGTGATTCTTTACTTTAGTTATTTGATTTCATCATTTAATGCTTTATGAAAATGTGTAATGATGAAGTAAATGAATGCAAACTAACACCTTGATTATGCAATTCTAATGGTAAGAAATATGAGTAGAATTAGATAAATAATTGATTATTAGAAAAATGGATGCTTTAATTTGTATGATTTTCTGATACAGAATTTACATATTCCATGTGATTTCTTGATCTACTGATGTGTGCAATGAGTGTGCAGGAAATTTAGCCAAGAAAACCCAATGAAAAGACAAAAGTAAACCACTTGTTAATTTTGTGCTATCTTTGCATTGTCTTTCTTTAAAGGTTGTTATTTGGTCTTACTATTCTACTAGCTTTTAATTGTTCCTATTGAGTCTTTAAGCTCTAAAAACATTAAATTTAAGTACCCTAGGGATAAGGGTATGGGTGGGGAGTACTTTCCACCCCTTTAGCCTCCTTAGTTGACTTTTAGGGTCACTCAAAAAGCCTACTTTTGGTTGATTGCGAAAATGGATTGTCTCTTTACTTGAGTTGGTGACCCAAAACTCTATCTTGAGGTTACTTGAAGTCTAGTTGAGTTAAGGATCATACTTAGAGGCATTTTGGAGTAGTTTTGAGTTTGTCACCCAATCTCTAGTTTTGGAGAAAGTTGGAAGATTGAAGGAAGAAAAAGAAAAGCTCTTCTCAAACCATCATTTTGCCATAAATCTTTTGGTGAAGGTAGGAGTTCTTTACTTCTTTGAATTGTTTTCTTTATTTTTCATGTTTGAATCTTTCTTGAATCATGCATACGACATTGTGTTGCTTTTGTATTGCTTGCTTGTGTGTTGGGGAATGATTTGGAGGGATCTTAACTTGTTTTTATTTTGATGTTATTCTCATGCTTGCTTTGATGTTTTGTATTTTGAGGGAATTTCATGGGGATTGTTTTGGCATCACTCACCCTTGGATAGGGAAGAAGTGGCCATGTATGGGGGAAGGGCCTTAGTTGGACCTCAATAGTGTAAAATCTCCTCTCATGGTGAGAGGAGGGAAAGAGGGTAGGGTGTATGGGCCCCTACTTGTCATCCCACACCTTGTATGAAAGATTGAATTCTTGAAGAAGAGAAGGAATGAACATCTTTGTTATATTGGCTCCGAAAGGGCAATTGTAGAAGAACGGAAGTTCTTGAATTTTAGCCCCGAAAAGGCTATGTTATGGTATGGTGATTGAAATCTCCTATTGAGAAAATCCACCTCCCCCCTATTTTGGTTCATGGTTGAACCTATTGTGCAAAATTGGGTTGGGAATGCATGCTTGAATTGTTCATCTTATTGTGTTGTTTTACCTCCATATTGGTTCTTGTCTGCCCCATGGTTTCCTTGATGAATTGAAGACCTTGGTAAAGATCTCTTGTGAAAGCCCTTGAAGAGAATTCAATTGAATTGCAATATTTGTAAAATTTTACTTTAAACTTTGATGTATTGGCAAAGACGTAAGCTTTTCTTACTGCTTATTTCCTGATGGAACCTTGAACCAGGTTAAATAATAGAGAAAGCAAAAGATTGTGAAAACCTCCTTGCATTGCTCTTATGTGTTTTCGAACTATGCATATGTATGTGAGAAAATAGATTAATGGTTAATGTTATTGAATTATGAATTTCAAGTTTTCGAATATGTTAAGTATGAGTAAATTGGATATGCTGAAGTTTTTAATTCAATGTTATATGTAGTAAGAGGAAATGAACAATCCTACATTGTGAACAACATATTCATTCCTCTCCTTGTTAAATTATATAATTGACAAAATCAAATTTGGTTAAGAATTATGCATCTCCTTGTATTCTAAATAAAAAGGAACATACACCTTGTTATATGATTATTGATAAAACATGAATGGTAGAAGAAAGGAAAGAAATAACCCTATTCATATCCTTGTATTAGTATATTGTTCATAGGAAATCTATGTTGCCATTAGCCTAGAATGCACTCTTGATAAAAAAAAAAAAAAAAAAAAAAAACAAATATTAAAATAAAATAAAATTATATATATATATATATATATATATATATAGCAAGAAGCAAGTTATATCATCACTTAGAAAATTGGCTTCAAAATAAAAATGTGCATCTCCAGGAGTAAAAAACCTCTCTGGAGAATGTATGGGGAAAAATTTAATTCCCCCCTAAGTCATAGAGAATATTCTTTGAATTATTCTTTGTGTTGCAACTAAAAATCTTTATTAAATCTTTTAAAAGGAATATAAATGAAATACATTTGAAATTCAAATATTTAAGTGGATATCTTGTTGACATATCTCACCCATAAAATTTTTTGCATTAAACTCCTAGTGGCTAAGAGGGCAGGGTACTTGCCTAGGCCATCATTTCCATTTATTTTATTAATAAAAAAAAAAATATCAAACTTACCCACTAAATTAATTTTCTTCCCCCCCCCCCTCCCAACCTCTTACCTCTTATTTTCACTTCCCTTTTGGGCCAGGCATGGACGCCACCAACTACCTGCCATTCCATTTACTTGGATGAGGGTATGTTGACCTTGTATTACAAGGGGGAGAGTAGTTGAAGTTTTTTAAAAATATATATATGTATAAACTTTAACTCTCATCCACCATTCCCCTTCCCCATATTGTTCTTGGGGATTTTCTGCCCGCTCACTCATGCAAGGTGAGGAGGATAGACCTATGGTGGGAGGTTTGGGGTAGCATGAAGCTACATGGGGGGCTGTGGGAGGGGCTAGGTAGGTGTAGGTAGTTAGGGGCAATGAGTGGTTGCAGTCTAGGTTAGTTATAGGGGGTAGTTTAATATTGTTTTCTTTTGGGTTTGGAGTTTGGTTAGTGTATGTGATTTAGGTTAGTTTAATATATGTTTAGTTAGTTCTAGATGTATGTTCAATTAAATTTAGGATTAGTATTTTATTATTTAGTAGATCAGTAATTAATTTATGACATTAGAAAGTAGTAAGAATATTTAGTATGTTAATGTAGATTTTGGTAAATAGTTTTAGAATGTTGTTAGCTAGTGAATCTTATGGTTAGTAGTTTTATTTCCGTTACCCTTTGTTATTATTGTATTTTGTTTTATGCTACTAGTTAGTCTTATATTATTGAGAGATCATTTGGATAAACCTTAATATTGACATTTTAATGTTGAATTTAACTTTATAATATATTAAATAAAGTTTAGTTTAACTTATAGATTTATTGAATTTTTTCTAGTCATCATTTTTAATGGTAAATAATAAATAAATAAATTGATTGATTTACTAGAAACTTTTAGTTCATCCAACTATCTATTTTATGATATGATCAAACTGAGTTGTAACCTCGTTATATCATTGAGAACTTGCACCTAACATCAAAGAACCTATGGCTATCTAAAATTTTAAACTACTTAAACAATTAGTTCCATCATAGATTAACATCTAAATCTCTATCAACCATTTTATCTTATTAAATCTTAGTAAAAAAAAAAAATTGTGTGCATTTTTGCTCTTATATTTTGGGCATGACATTTTGGTATCAGAGCCTATGTTTCAACACTAGGAACCTTAAACCATTATGCTTCTGAACTTAACTAAAGCTTTAATTATGTAGGATGCCTCCTATTACTCAGAGCAACTAACAAGGCAAAGGTCATAGGGTGAGAGGTGGTAGAGAAGGACAAGAGGATTGACCATCAACACCACCTCCACCACCGAATCTGAATTAGGATATTTTGGATGCCCTGCAGGCATTGATTGGTATAGTCCACCAGAGGGTAGCACCTATAGTATAGCCAAGGTAGCATATTCTCAAAGGGGAAGCACAGGTTCCTTGAGGAGGCAGGGCCAGAGATAGGGAGAGGAGTAGGAGTCCTCCATCAAGGTAGGTCGAAGGTTAGGGTGAGCATGAGGGTGAGCAGATACATCAGAGAGGACCACCCCTTGACAGACCTCCTAGACATATAGGAGATGATATCAGGGAGTTGATACAACTCGAACCAACACTCTTTACCAGTTCCATAGAGGGGATAGTAGCAGAGGCTTGGTTACAAAGTATTTAGCAATGCTTTGGATTACATCCTTATGGGAGTAATATGAAGGCATGTCTTACAGTTCATCTATTGAGAGGAGATGCCTCCAATATGTGGCATTAGGAGGAGACTATAGGAGGAGTGAGCATGGATACCCTCACATGGGAGTCAATCTTAGAGAGATTCAGGGAGAGGTACCTATCTAAGCACTTTAGACAGAAGCAAATTGAGGAGTTTCACTCTCTACATTAGAGGGGTCTCACCGTAGCTCAGTATGAGAGAAAGTTTCTTGAAATCCTTCGATATGTCGAGTACATGAAGGATGAGAAACTGTGAGTGCTTCATTTCATCATGGGCCTTTCCTACTACCTTTAGATAGGTTGTTGAGGTTGAAGTGGTTGCAAAGGATACTCAGGGTCGATAGGAGTCATAGGATCAATCTTAGAACTAAAACTCTACCCAACAGAAACCCCCTTCGAAAGGGAATTAGAACTACACAGCAGGGTCCTTTAAGGGCCAATAGTCTCAGCAGTAGCAGCAGAAACCCTCATAGGGTTATCAGGGCTCCAAACCCAAGCAGTGGCATTCAAAAGGTCTGAAGCAGGATTAGAAAGTACAGATCCCACAGTCATAGCCAGTGAAGACTCAACAATTTTCTAGGGGTGGTTTCAGTGGATCTACCAGGTCAGAAGGCCCACAATAGTCTAGATCATAGGGTGCATGATCTTACATGCGAGGACCATGTTACACTTATGGTGGCATGGGTCACATAGCTAGAGAGTGTCCTCAGGGACATTCCTCTAGTGGCCAGAGAGGGGCATTTTCAGAGCTGATAGTTGGCGATGTAGGCAGATCCCACAGAGTTTCTGCAGTGGTTGATAACTATCAGGCCGAGCATTTGGCTATAGTTATTGAGGATACAGGTAGTATACGGGGTAGCATGGTTATTGTTTTATTTGATTCCGGAGCTACTGACTCATTTATATCTCCCTTTGTGGTGGAGCGTTGCGGCTAGTGGCAGTTGTAGACACCTAAAAAAAAATAGAAAATAAAGTATTTTTATTTTCTGAAAAAATCCCTTATGACATCATCATTTATTAATTAATTATTTAATTAATTAATTCATTAATTTTTTATGCCATTAAATCCCTTTATCTTGATCAAAAATATTTAATTAAGGAATCCCTCCCAAAAATGTTTAAATCTTATTTAAACATTAATTTCTTATTTATTAATTATTTAATTAATAAATTGACCAAAAATTCCAAAATAAATAATTTATTTATTTTTTGCCCAAAACTTGGCCAATTTCCTTAAGACCACTAACCTCTTCAAAAATCTTCTAATTCTTCTTTAATTTTGATTAAAGGCTAATCCCATCATTTCCTACCCCTAATCCCAACTCAAAATATTTAATTAAGATTAAATATTAATCCTCATATTTATTAAAAATATTTTAAGAAATATCTCCTCAACCCAAACCCTTGAAATAAATAAAACTTTATTTATTTCCTAAAAACATTTTTTATCCTCATCCTAGGAAGTTCTAGACTCTTCTAGAAATTCTTCATCCTCATCCAAAGCCTAGACTCTTCTAGAAGATGTCAATCCTTATCTTTGACCCTAATCCTAGTCCACCCCCCCGAACCTTGTCACATTTCCTAAACATGGGTTAAGACTTGCTAACCCAAGCCAAAGCCAACAAATATCTCCTCCTTCACCCACCCTCATTAAATGCCATCCACTTTCCCATCTCTAACAAGCCTAATCTAATCTTAACCCAAGCCTAATCCAAGCCTTAATCATTTTCACATTCCTAAGTCAAGCTTAAGACTTTCTTAATCCAAACCAAGTCAAAATATCTCAACTCTCTCACAAATATCCCAACCATAAAACTTTGTGAAGCCCACAAAGCCATAAATGACTCTTACAAGATCATTCATTGCTCTTGTAAGTCATTATGAGGGTCTTTATGAGCTTTGAGCTTCCTTTGTTGACCCCTCAACCCCTCTTTCTCTAACCAATGACCCTATGCCATGTGTCACTCCCTGATTGGTTGTAAGGAAGCACAATCCATGTGCTCTCCTCTCATTCAATCTAAACCTTCGATAAGCTTTTTCCCATCCTTGCATCCTAGCCCTTGATCCCTCAAGCCTTTTGCCTATTTAAGGAATCCTCTCTCAAGCCATTTTAACACAATCTAGAAAGTAAAGCCATAATGCCATTTTGAGAAGCCATTTTTACATCAAATCCATTCACCAAAATCTATTAAAAATCCTCCATTGAAGCCCATTTGAACATTTGAGCATACATACATAATCAAGCCATCTTAGCTATTAGACACACCTCTACATCAAGTGATCATCCTCATTGAGAGAGCCTATCCATGGCTCATATTCTCATTTGAAGACTTCACTTTGTCTCTCATGAAGTTATGTTAAATTAGTATGCAAATGATTTTGATTGTTTTAATTTAGTGTTTCTAACATACTAAAGTAGCATATATAACAGTTAGATAGGATGCCAATTGGGAGGTAGAGTTAGCCTCAGGAGCCAGGGTGTCAGTTAGTTCCATGGTGTATAGTTTCCTAATTTAGATTGGAGACATGTCCATGATGTTTGATCTATGCATTACCCCTCTAGGTTCTTATGATGTTGTTCTTGCCATGGATTGGCTTTATTCTCACAGTGCCAAGATGGATTGTCGATAGAAGAGCGTGGAATGTGTGGATGTAGATTGTATCTCTATAGTGATCCTTGGGGTTAAGAGACCCATATCCCTTCGTATGATTTTCACTATGCAGCTTAGACGGTGCATGTGAAAGGGATGTCAATTGTTTGCTATCACCATCAGTGATAGGGAGGAAGATTCAGAGGGGGAGCCATCCCTCGATGATTTTCCTATATTGTAGGAGTTTGTAGATGTTTTTCTTTCAGAGCTCCCTGGTAGGCCTCCACCTAGAGAAGTGGATTTTTATATTGATCTTGTGCCAGCAGTAGAGCTAGTGTCGAGAGTACCTTATAGGATGACTACTCATGAGCTTAGTGAACTAAAAAGTTAGTTGGAGGAACTCTTAGAGAAGGGGCATATTCAACCTAGTGTGTCACCTTGGGGTGCACCAGTGATCTTCATAAAGAAGAAGGATGGATCACTTATCTTGTGTATTGATTATCGACAATTGAACAAAGTAACCATCAAGAATCGATACCCTCTTCCTAGAATTGATGATCTCTACGATCAGTTGCAGGGTGCTCGAGTATTTTCAAAGATTGATCTTAAGTCAGGTTATCATCAGTTGACGATTGCGGATAGTGATATCCCTAAGACTACATTTCGTACTAGGTATGGTCACGACGAGTTCATCGTGGTACCATTTAGCCTTACGAATGCTCCTGCTATATTCATGAGCCTCATGAATGGAATATTTCGTACCTTTTTGGATAAGTTTGTGGTTGTTTTCCTAGATGACATCTTGATATATTCTCATGATGAGAAGGAGCACAAAGAGCACTTGAGACAGGTATTGTAGAAGTTAAGGGAGAACCAATTGTTTGGTAGCTTGTCAAAGTGTGCATTCTTTAGAATTGAGATACATTATTTGGGTCATGTCATATCAAGCGATGGTGTCTTAGTAGACCCATCGAAGATTAGGGCCATCATGGATTGGCCAGTACCCACTAGTGTCACTGAAGCAAGGAGCTTTATGGGTTTAGCAGGTTATTATCAACACTTCATTCTAGGGTTCTCTAGATTGGTAGACCCCATCACATCTCTTCAGAGGAAGGGAAAGAAGTATGAGTGGATAGAGAAGTGTGATAGAGCTTTTCAAGAGCTCAAGAGAGCCCTCAAATCTCCCTCTTTGGCATTAACCAGAAACATCTCAAATATATGAAATACTAACAATAACTTAGTTACCATAAAATCCAAAATATCTCATTTCTATGAGTTACCACTATCCTTAGTCTCATTTTTATTCTCATCCATTTAAGATTTCAAACTCCCTCTATTAGTTTTCTCTCTCTCATGGTTCTCTCCCTCTGAGATTTATCTTTCTTTTCTTAGTAATCTTTTGACTTCTTAGTAATATCTTCCTCTTTTTTCTTCAATATTTTTCTCTTATCAATAATATCTCCCTCTTTGAGAACAATGTCTAATATGTCTAGTTGTCTTGGCTTCAAATTACTCATATATGTTATTTATGTATATTTTGCATGTCTAGCTGATACTTGTCATCTATCTATGACAGATCTTTTGTGATATAGTAAAGTATTCTACCTTAGGCATGTACCAAAGTAGAGTTGTGTTGTTCTACTATGTAGAATGTTCTATTTAGCTTATCTGATGCAATGAACATTGGCTTCTTAATGAGCCTTATTTAGGGGAATCACACCTAATTTACCCCTTAGATATTCACGAGCATCTTTGGGTAATGGTTTTGTGAATATGTCAGCAATTTGTTTCTTTGTATTCACATTTTCTAATTTCACTTCTTTTTCTTGAATTAATTATCTCAAGTAGTGATACTTGATATCAATATGCTTTGTTTTAGTGTGCATTATTGAATCCTTTAAAATGTTAATAGCACTTGTCTTATCACAATAGATAACTACTAGATTTGTAATCTCTTCTTGCATGCCTTTTAATATTTACTTAATCCACATTATGTTTGAGAAATTCACTACAACTACCATAAACTTAGCTTTAGTTGTTGATTAAAAAATAGAATTATGTTTCATTCTTGTCCATGACACAAATCTCTTTCCTAAAATAAATGCACCTCTTCTAGTTCTTTTCCTATCATCAATATTTCCTACCGAATTTGAATTAGTGAAAACCTTCAATCCAAATCTATCACTTCTCTTGTAGTATAATACATAGTCTTTTGTACCTTTTAGATATCTCATTATCCTTTTTATAGCCATCATGTGATTTCCTTTAGGATTTTCTAAAAATTTGGTAACTATACCAACTACCAATACAATATCTGGTATGTTTTGAACAACATATTGCAATTTTCTTATTATGGATTTGTATAGGGTCTAGTTTGCATAAGTAGAATCACCATTCTTATATAGCTTATGTCCTTTAGACATAGATGTGCTCACCAGCCTTGAATCTTCCATAACAAAAGTCTTTAATGTTTCCTATATGTATTTAATTTGTGAAATGAAAATACCAAAGTTCATTTGACATACTTGTAATCCAACAAAGAATTTGATTTCAATAAACATAGATATTTCAAATTCCTTTTTCATTTTGGAAGCAAATGACTTACACAATTCTTCTCTTCCTCCAAATATGGTATCATCAAAAAATATCTTAGAAAATAATACTTCATTGTTCTTACCATTCTTCAAATATGGATTGATGTTATGATTTTTCATCTTAAAACCAATATTCACTAAACAATTATGTAACCTTTCATACCAAGCTCTTGGTGCTTACTTCAATCCATAAAGACCTTTGTTAAGTTTACATACCATGTTCCTCTTGTTTGGATCTATAAATAATTTCGACCATTTAATGTATACTTCTTCCTCTAGTATACAATTTAAAAACTCAAATTTGACATCAATTTGATATACCTATAAATTCTTGCAAGCTAACTATGCAAGCAGAGTTCTATCTCCTTCAAGTTTGGCCACAAGAGAAAAAGTTTCTCCCTAGTCATCTCCTTCTTGTGCATAACCCTTCCACACCAATTTTTCTTTGTTTCTTATTACTTCACCATTTTAGTTGAGCTTATTCCTAGAAACCTACTTTGTCCCAATGACATTTTTGACTTCAGGTCTTGGCAGTAAGGTCCAAGCATCGTTCCTCTTAATCTGGTCAATTTCTTCATTCATAGCATGTATCCAATAATTTCTCAGATAATAAGAATATCTTTCTAAGTTTTCTCATTTTCATAAAACTTGATTTAGCATCTCCAATCATTTGATCAGGTTTATGATTTCTTCTCATATATATTTTTAGTACAAGTAGCTTTCTTCTTGGCTCTTCATTAGGTTCATTTGGAAAACCAATCTCAGGTTTATTTTCTCTTTCTTGTTTTGGTTCTGTGTTAGGTTCTCAATGCTTGACACTCAATATCTGATGGTTTACATTATCTTTCTATGACTCAAGATATCTAGTCTATTATTTGGAACCCACTCTCTACTGCTTGAAAATTTGCATTTGCACTCCATCATTTCCTATCTAATGGGAACTTGCAGCTTGACTTGTTGACTCATTTTGAGTATTGGAAGTATCATCATCCATATAGAGGAATGTAATATAGTTTTGAGGTTCTTCATTATATGAAGCATCACCTTTTTCTCCACTCATCAACTCTCACATTCACACTTTGTACAACTTTTTTAGTGTTAGAATTTAAACACTTATAAGCTTTTCTTTTTGTGTAAAAACCTAGGAATATACCTTCATCACCTTTTGCATCAAGCTTTCCATTCCTATTACCTTTTAGTATATAGCATCTACTTCAAAATATTTTTAAATATTTAACATTAGGAGCATATTCATACAATAGTTCAAAAGGTTTAGCATATCTACCTTTCCTAACTTGGACTCTATTAAGGGTATAGAAAACAATACTAACCATTTCTCTCCAATATTTGAGTGATATGCCTTTCTCCATCGTTAGTGTTCTTGCAGAGTGTATTATAGATCTATTTCTTCTTTTAGCTATCTCATTCTGAGGAGGCTTCCTTGGTGCTCATATGTGTCTTTTAATTCCTCTATCATTATAAAATGTGTTGAATTCATGTGTGATGAAATCACCACCATTGTTAGATCTCAAACACTTCAGACTCTTTCCTATTTCTTTTTGAACTTTGGCTAAATACCATTTGAATAACAAAATAGCATCATATTTAACTTTAAGAAACATCACAATCATCATTCTAGAGTGGTCATCCACAACTAGAATAAAAATATTAATCTCCACAATAATTTTTAACACCAATGGGTCCACGTAGGTAATTATGAACCAACTCCAAAATATCATTAGCAATATATGTCTTACTTTTAAAAATAGACTTGGTCATCTTTCCTAATTAACATTGTTTTCACATAGCATTGTCAGGCTTCTTCATTTTAAGAAATCCTCTTAGTTTCTTCATCTTACTGATAATCACCAAATTATCAGAATTTACATAAAATCATCTTTTGTGCCATAACCATTTATCTTCTAGTTATGCAAAAATCAAGTTTCTCTCGATAGGTCTAGATAGAATAAGTTACCTCTTGTCTACTAACTAGTTCTAATTAGCTTACCATCACCATCATGAATATTGGCCTTTCTATTGTGATATTCAACTCTGCAACCTAATTTGTTTAGCTACGAAACACTCAACAAATTGTAGTTAAGTCCTCCAACCCAGAAAACATTTTCACATGTTATCTTGTTAGTCAGTTGAATAGTTCCTTTTACCTTTTATAACACATGGGATAACATTACCGAATTTAAAACATCTATCATTGTATAGAAAAATATCTTAAAATTTGTCTTTATCACTAGTCATATGATTGGAACACCCACTATCAATTATCCATCTATCACTTTTATTCACATAAAAAACTAATGCAGTTTTCACATCTTCATCAGACTCTTCCTTCATGGAAACATAAACAACATGATCCTCATTACTCTCAAATTCATTATCAATCTTTTCTTCAGAAATATAACATAATTTCTTACATTTGTCATCCTTGCTTCTTCTGTAGTCTTTTTCATCTCTTCTTCCTCTGTACTTCCTTTCCTTCTTTTCATTCTTATCTGCTCTATTAGGATATCTAGCAACAATAAGAACAACATTGTTGCATAAAAACAAAATGATAGGTAATTTACCTTCATGTTTACCTCTTCCTCTTAAAAGATTCTTTTCATAGAGGGCTTCAAGTTCATCAACCTCATCACCAAAAATATCACTTTCTCTCTTTAGATATTTTCCTTCCATTTTACTAAGAATCAATTGTGACATGAAAGAAGATTTAATGGTAGCATTTGTGTAGTTATAAAAATTAGACATCTCAAAAGAAGTAAGTCTACCAACTACACCTTATAAAGTCAAATTGTTACCTAGTGTGTATCTCATCTCCTGAATTGTAGAGAATCTAATGGCAGAAGTAGGGAGTAGAGTCTTCAATATCTTTCTTATCAAGTTATTTTTTCTCTTCAATTGTTTTATTTTCTCCTCGAATATCATTAATAATCTCTTTAACTCTTATGCAATGTTTTATTATGTTTACACCATTCATCATTCTTATATCATCAAATTTACTTACCAAGATTTCTATTTTGGATCTTAGTACATTGTCATCACCTTCATATATGGTCATCAATCTATTCCACATATTCTTTGCACTATTATAATATCTTAGGTCATCAAACTCGACATAGACTAGGGTTGAGGAAATCTCCAACATTGCTTGGTTGTGATATAACTTCTCTCCTAGTTCCTCAACAGTTAGAGGAGTATTTCTTACCTCTACATATTCCTTGCTCATAAAAGTGAAAACAATATTGTTGATAGAGGATATGTGTAGCTTCATCAAGGTTTGAAATGCAAGAATTTTCTCCTCATTAAGCTTGGGTACATCTCTCTTGTTTGTCATGATCTTTAGCTTTAAGTATGTTCAAACTTTTCTCTATAAGCACTACTCTTTGATAAAAATTTTTAGAAATGTTTACAAAAATTGGGGGGGGGGGGGATGATTATTTACACAAGGTCTATATGTATCACTTGAACAATTAAACCTTAAACACATCACTATTTTTCTTATCCTACATATCCTATTGTTCTTTGGTCTATATTATAAGACTATCATAAACTTAACTTGCATTTCATAATGGAAACATCATCAAATGTAAAAAATTCATAAGACATTCATCACAGTTTGATACTAGGATTTAACATGGAAACCTACTATGGGAAAAGTAACCAACAACATGTCCCTCCTTTTCACTCTTTTGAAGTGAGCTCTGTTAGGAGCCATCCAACCTTGTCAAAGGTTACAATACACATAGTTAAATGTGACCTAGTTAGAGGATTTAATCACCCTATTAGGAGTGGTATTGTAAGAATATTAAGTCTTCAAATAACTATTAGGTCAACCTTTGTTAAAAATATTTTAATACAAACTATTTATGCCGATAAGAAAGAAAAAATAATTTTTTGATCTATGTTATTACAACTTAGTTTTGCTGGTTCAAATCTATGATTAGTTGTTATGCTAGATACTTGATAACCCTTTCATTGTCATCTCTAATCTTTATCTTCTTGGACACCATTCAAGAAATTAGTCCACTCTTCTCATTAACACTTAAGCCTCATGCTCAAATTCACTTATCAACAACAATGTCACATCTACAAGCTTTCTCTTTTAGCTTTCCATCCACTGACTTGTTTGTATCTGATCAACCTTGCTTGGTATGACTTCACGCACACGCGCACACGCACCCACACACACACACACACACACACACACACACACACACACACACACACACACACATACACACACACATGCACACACACAAGCTAGGGCTG